>JBAMMX010000025.1:9625938-10225938 GCA_037126225.1 Dillenia turbinata | reverse complement strand
TGGCAAGAAATATTTAGCAAGCCAAAATATAACTTCCAAAATATAGGTTTCACTTTAGAAAAACATTCATAAAATATAATATAAAAAGAGTTTTAAAAATACCTTCCGATAAGTCCATCTACATGCCGCCAAAAATACACAACTGAGAAGAACCAATACCAACGGTTGGTCCCAGACATCTCTTTCTCTTCGATTGTATCTAGTTAATGGTGAGACAGTTTTTATCTCTACACTTCCTCTGAAAAAGAATAAGATGATAGAGGGGTGAGTATAGAAATATCCAGTGAGTAGAGTGTAATCATATAGCCATGTAAGTGAAGGAGTGATAAATATGAGAGTATCAAACAATAATTTCAAATCATATTTCTGTCTCAACAAAATATCATATAGTCATCAATATATTTTTCAACAAGAGTTAGGATTTGCAAGAAACATATATTAGCATTTAATATACACTTTTTCAAAATCAAAGGGGTTAGCCAAAAAGTCTTTCCACCAAAGGCTTGGCATAGACCAATAGAGAAATCGTTAAGGGATTTTCATTATCATCGGTCATAAACATCTACGCCAACCCTGGCGTTAGCTCGTGGCCTCTTTAAAGGTGTAACCAAATAGCCCGAAAGGGATATAAGAGGTGTCTCCTGATTCGACTGCCTCCCTATCTAACAATAACAATGCCTTCACCATGTTGCCCTGTCGGGCCACTCCGTATAGGTAATGACTATAGTTATTTGGGAGTTCAGACTCATACTCCAAGCTAATACATGCACCATGGGGGTTCAGGCTCTCACCCCAAGCCAATATATATACTATTTCACAAATATCATGTGCCATATAAATCAACAGGTTTCTTAGTTTAAAAGTCCAGCAAATAATATTCACAAGAAAATTCAACATCGTACAAGATATACTAGCAAATGTATAGATTACATAACGCAAATCAAAACATTTTTACAGACATTCCACATTCACAAAACATTTCATAAAATTAGGTTAAGAAAATCATTTAAAAAAAAATCATGGAAACATTTTCTTATTTACAAACACAATAGTCTATCCACCCACATGTGAAGGAGGGTAGTCACAGGAATCTGGTCCGATCGGCTTGTCCAATCCCTTGATTTCATCTCCAAAGAATTCTTCTAGTTTCAGGTTACACCAAACTCTCAATTCTCCCCTCTTTGAGACAACTATAGATTCTCAAGCCTTTCTCCAAAATCAAGGCTAAAATCAAATTTTTAGGAAGTTGGATAAGTAGTTTGGAACATTTGATTTAGAGATTTGGTGGTGAACTCAGTGGGTTTGGAAGAGCAAAGAAGAGAGTCTAGAAGGAGGAGAATAGTCTAAAAAGTAAAGTGAGAATCTTGGTTCTCGTGAGTTCTAGAATTCCATCTCTACCTTTTTATTCCAACCTATTTTCAATATTTGCTTAGTGACCCTCATGTACCTATAAATTGCATAAGTGTCCTCTTCTTTTGGGTTATTGGAAATGTCAATCCTATGGATTTCTTTTAGCACTTAAATAATTGTTCTATCAAGAGAGTATGTTTGGCGATGAGTAAAGCAAGTGAGAATAAAAATAGATTTTATGGAAAATAAATTAAAATGAATAAAAATGTGAAATGGGCAAAATATGAGTTATAACATAAATTTGGTATTACATAATTAAGAAGTTTGAGTGTCTTGGTAGTAAAATGCTTATCGGTGACTTGTGGGGCCAAGGTTCAATTATCAAGGAATGCAAATGTGTTGACAATATTAAAAGAATTTTCACCGTGGATGTAAGTGAGTCAATGTTTCTCCAAAAGTGTCAACAAAATTTGATAATCTTGCATGTGCATCGACATTTCTCCAAATGTGTCAACCAAATTAGAAGGATTTGCAATTTAAAGCAAAAACATTGACAGAATTTGAGAAATTTGTAATTGGAAGCCAAAGTGGAAGTACGTGTCGACAAGAATTTGAAATTGTCGATAGGAAATTAAAGTTATTGTGTCAACATTGGTGAAAGAAATTGAATGTTGTAAGACAAGTACCAAGGACGTAATACCAAGAAAATAAGTGTCGACAAGAATTTATAAGTGTCAATAGGGTAACAAAGACAAGGTTTGGCCAGAACTTACAATTGTTGACAAGGTAACACCAGGAAAACAACTGTCGACAAGAATTTACAAGTTGTCGATAGGATTAATGGAAATGTTCTCACACTAACACCAAAGGATATGTATTGACATAAGGGTATTCGTGTCGACACAATTAAGGTTGAGTCGGCATTAGTCTACATGCTGGTCATACAATTTTCTTGTGTTGACATAGATGAATGGGTTGTGTCGACACAAACCTCGACCATTCAACATGTCAATATTAGTATAAGTGTCGACACCAAACATAAATCAAACTCTATCGAATATCGATCACTCAATTATCTGAAAAAGAAATTGAGCATTATAAGAGGATCCTTATAGAAATTGCAAGAAATTTTACCTCGGACCTTGTAAAATGCCTAAAAGATGTTACCATTGTGAGTAGGAGGGTCATCTCTAAAATGTTTGTCCCTATTAGATTTGAGAGGGCAAGGAAGTCAACAAAATCCAAGTTTTCCCAGCGGCTCCCAGGATGGGCCAACCAATATTTCTACACCTCCCTCTAATACTACTCTAAGGATGGGGACCGGTAGCAATATTGTGGCTACCAATCTATAGAGATAAAATCTGTTTTACCATTGACTAGATACAATCGAAGAGAAAGAGTTGCCTGGGATCAACTGTGGTATTAGTCCTTCTTGATGAGGATTTTGAGGCATGTAGATGGACCTATCGGAGGGCATTTTGGAAGTTGAAAACTTATGTTCTGGCACCAATATTTTGAAACTCTTTTTATATTATATTTTATGATTATTTTTTTTAAATCAATAACTCATGCATAACTAAATTTACCTGTGTCAACATCAGGACTATTTTGTGCTTATTCATTGGTTATCGCATAAATCCTAGTTTAGACTTGAGTTTAAGAATGTTGGGGATTGGTAGCCACAGTGTTGCTGTCGGTTCCCATCCTTAGAGTAGCATTGGAGGGAGGTGTGGAAATATTGGCTGGCCCATCCTGGGAGCCATTAAGAAAACCTTGATTTTGTTGACTCCCTTGCTCTCTCAAATCCAATAAGGGACAAACATTTTGAAGATGACCCTCCTGCCCACAATGGTAACACCTTCTAGGCTTTTTGCAAAGTCCGAGGTGAAATTTCTTGCAGTTTCTATAAGGATCCTTCTTATTGTCCACTGTCCTGGTTCTAGACATTGTACAAGTAATTGGGGCACCCACATTGGAAAAGTGTTGGCCCTAAGGAAAACCAATAAATCTCATGCTGGAGGCACTACTATAAAAACTTATGCCCTTACTTTTCTTAAAACTTTGAGCTAAGGTGAGCTCGGATCCCCTTTTCTTTCTATAGCTCTTTTCAACTTTTTCTCTTTCTTTAACCATCTCCTCAGCCCTCAAGGATAATTGTAAGACATTCTTAAAAGCATGAGTTTGGGTAAGTGACATCTTTTCCCTATATGTTCAAGTTTAGTCCTTTTTAAAATTTGGAGCACAAATTTTCTTTGGAAGCCACAAACTTTGGAACAAACAAGTCCTTCTTAAAATTTGGAGCACAAATATTTTTCGAAGGCCACAAACTTTGGAACAAACAATAATAACTCCCTTAGCTCAGTCTCATATTCTCCCATTGATTTGTTTCCTTGCCTAAGGTGGAAGAATTCTTTTTTCTTTAAATCCCAATAAAATCTAGTATAATACGTCTCATCAAATTTCCTAAGGAACTCACTCCATGAGATGGGAGTAGAGGATCTCCTCTTCAAGTTCTCCCACCATGTGCAAGCACTCTTATCAAATAACGTTACAACTACCATAAGTTTCACCTCATCATCCAATCTCATATCAGCCACAATTTCTTGAACTCTATTAATCCAATCCTTTGCCACTGTAGCATCACTAGTACCCCGAAAAAGTTTCGTGGCCAAGTTATCTTGCTTCCTTGATCAATTTGGATAGTTCAATAGTTGGATGGGTAGATGATACAACTACTGGTGGAGGAGGAACTACTAGTGTTAGTAGAATGTTTGTTAGGACGATAGTGTTTGGTGGAAGAGAAGTCTGCATTTGAGTTTGGGTTTAGAACTGAATGGCATACTTGCACCACAAGTCCATATACTATTGGAATGCAACAAGCGGCAGTAGGGGAATCTCAAATAGTGTAACCAAAGGTTTGGGTGCACTAGTAGGAGGAGCATGGGAAGATGATGTAGGCTCGTGTTTAGAACGAGAGATCTCAATTAAGGTCCTTGTTTTCCGACGAGGAGCTACTAAATTCTAGAAAAAGGAAAACAAACCTTAGCTCTCTAAATTAGATAAACTAATAATGTGTTCATGCCTAAACGTGACTCCATTTCTTAGAATCCATAGGAGGCTTTTAAATTATCTTAAAACATTTAGAAATATAGAAACCTTTAATAACTTTTGAAAATATTTGAAAACATTTGAAATTATTTGAAACATTTAGAAATATCTGAAAACATTTAATAACTCTAAAATCCTTTACTCTAATACTAATAGAATTGTCACGCCCCGACCTATAGGTCCAATTACATAACAACTGCTGCGTGATCTAGAAGTACGTTCAGTTCTCAGTACGCACCCCGAAATCCTGTAAGGCTATGAAAATACTTCTTCCAAATTTAAGTAATACAGCTTACAAAATATTTTCAATCAAATCATGTAAGACGCAAGAAATATTTTCCAAGTTAAAAGCTTGGACAAGTTGATTAGGGCAAGATTTTTGTTATGGATATATCTGGGAGTGACTACCCTTCCTTACATGTGAGTGGATGGACTGTTGTGTTTGTGAATGAGAAAATGTTTCCATGAATTTTTTTAAATAATTTTCTTAACCTGATTTTATAAATTGTTTTGTAAATGTGGAGTGTCTATAAATATGTTTTGATTTGAGTCATGTAATCTATGCATTTGCTAGTATATCTTGTGTCATACTGAATTTTTCTGTGAATATTGTTTGTTGGATTTATAAACTAAGAAACTTATTGATTTATATAGCACATGATATCTGTGAAATGGAATATACATTGGCTTGGGGTGAGAGCCTAAACCCCCATGGTACATATATTAGCTTGGGATATGAGCCTGAACTCCTAAATGACTATAGTTATTCCCTACACGGAATGGCCTAATAGGGCAACATGGTGAGGGCATTGTTATTGTTAGACAAGGAGGTAATTGGACCGGGTGACACCTCTTTTGTCCCTTTTGAGCTATTCAGTTGCTCATCTGAAGAGGCCACGAACTAACGCTAAGGTTGGGGTTGATATTTATGACCAATGATAATGAAAATCTCTTCGCAGTTTTACCATTTGTGATGTGAACCCAAGGGGTATAGAAACCCTAGAACCCACGAACAAGTAATATAGCCCAAGAATTTTCCCAACGAATGATTTGAACCGATGGAATTAAAGACCTCAACCCTTGCCCTAAAGGAGGAAGACCTAAAGTATATGACCTTAGACTCGTTTCTCACTAGAATAAGAACTTTGGTATAAAGATGGAATAAATGATGCCACAATCTAGGTAGTTCGAAACCTAGATTGATAAGTCAAAGAACTAAACAAGCTCCTATCTTAAATAAGTTCAAAAGTTCTCAAAAGAACAAGACGTGTGAAGAAACCTCACAATTTTATTAATTCTCTCAGAGTTGTCTCAAAAGTTATATTTTACACAATGTGTAATGATCTATTTATAGGCTAAAGGTAAAGACTAAATTGGCAACTAAAAATTTAATAACTCCTAAACAATTAAAAAAAAAACTAAAATATAAAGTATAAAGAAGAATTAGGAAACTAAATAAACCAAACTATTTTGACCAAGTCTTACTGCTATTTTTCTTTATTTTCGTCCTCCCTTGATCTTGGATAGTTTTGGACCCTTTATTCTTCCAATTGGGTTTGTATGAGCATAATTAAGGCCTCTTTTGGTTCTTCAATCATTTGGACTCCAATTTCTTGTTGTAAAACCCTCTGAATTAAGTTATTCAGTCCTTTTTTTGAACCTTTTAACTCGAGTCTTTGTCAACGGCCCAACTGGAATTTGAGTTGAATCTTGTAAATATCTTACAGCCTTGATAATCACATCATTCCCCCCTTCTTGACAACGATTTGTCCGCAAATCGTCACCTATGTGAGAGTGCATCCGCAACCACCGTTTTGAGAGTATCCCTCGCTTAGCCTCACTTGTTTTGGCATAAAAATTCCTTTGTTTTCTCTCGGATTTTTCCTCATTGGCTGAACTTTTCTCTCTTTTTTCTTCCTCACCAAATTCAGCCTTTGTTTCTTCTTTTCTCTCTTTTTTATCATCTTTCAACTCATTTTGATGTCTCTGTTTCTTTTGTTCACTCAATTTTTGCAATCTCACTCGATCTTCATAGACTTATGTTGGTGTCATCGGAATCAGAGTGATTTTTCATTGATTGAATATGAATGAATACTTGTTGGTGAAGCCATCATGTTGTACATGTCGATTAAATTGCCAAGGCCTTCCTAACAAAATATGCCCGGCCTGTATTGGCACCACATCACATAACACCTCATCCTCATATTTCCCAATTCGGAATGACACAACAACTTGCTTCGTAACCCTCACTTCTCCACTATCATTCAACCATTGTACTTTGTAACGTTGGGAATGTTTAGTGGTTGACAAATTCAGCTTTTCCACTAAGGTCGTACTCGCAACATTAGTAAAACTACCACCGTCAATAATTAAAATACATACCTTATTTTTCACATGACAACGAATGTGAAAGATATTATCCCGTTGTATTTCTTTTTTATCTTCTCTGGCTTGTAAGCTTAAAGCTCGGCACGTAACTAATGCTAACATTTTATCGTATTCAGCCCCGTACTCCTCATCTCCGATGGTGGCATCTTCCAATGGTGGAAAACAATCAATGTCTTCTTCATCTTCGGACTCAATTGCACCATTTTCTCGACTCACTATAACTCGCTTATTTGGACATAGGCTAGCTATATATCCCATTCCTTGACACCTGAAGCATTTAATCTCACTAGAACGAGTTAATGTGGAGATTGCCTTACCTTGAGAAGTTGTGGTGGAAGCAGTTGGTTTGCGTTCAGAATTAACTTTGGAGGTGACTAAATTTTCTTCTTTTTTTGGATAGCTTGTTCTCCAAGATATTGTACTCGGAATTTGTGGGGTTGGTCTTGGCTGTGTGCTACCTCTCTTGAGCTGCCTCTCAACCTTGATTGCCATATGTACTAAATCCTCTAACTCTACATAATGATGAAACTCAATCGTGTTGGCAATCTCTCGATTTAAACCATTCAAAAATTTAGCCATCATCGCTTCTCTATCTTCTTCCATATTGGCCCTAATCATAGCCATCTCCATCTCTTTGTAATACTCATCTACGCTCAATTACCTTTGTGGAGACTCTGCAACTTGAGATATAAATCTCTATAGTAATAACCCGGCACAAATCGTTGTCTCATCACCCTATTTATCTCATCCCAAGTTTCTATAGGTCGATCCCTATTCCACCTTCTATTGATGTACAACTGATCCCACCATACAATTGCATAATCAGTTAACTAAATAATAGCCAGTTTTACCTTCTTTAATTCAGAATAGTTGTGACAATCAAAAACCAGCTTAATCTTCTTTTTCTACTCAAGATATGCTTCGGGATCACTTTTACCTTGAAATGACAGAATTTTCATTTTGATACTACCTAAGTTATTGTCTACCCAATTCCGAACTTCTCTATCCTGACCCAGTCTCCTATGACTAACCATTGATAACCTATCAAACTCCTCCTCTTACCCATCCCCTTCAAACTCATCCATAATTTCAGTTTCCCTTTGATGAAACCTATTCCTTCTTGAGGAGTTTGGCCATATTGATGGTTGTCCCCTTTGCGATCCCTCTTCTACCCTTTCCAACCTTTCATGTATAAGATCTAACTCCTTCTTCATCATCCGTCTCATCTTCCCCATAAATGCTTGTAGTTGTAGATTTGACCCAACATGTGGTTGAACCTCCTCACTTGTGTTATCTTTTTTATTTTGAGACATGATTGGAATCTGCAAGACAATGTTAAAATAAAATAGGAAAGAATCTCACCACACTCCCTCACGTGTTTCACTCAAAAATAATGATTCACTCAAATCCACTCGGGTTTCACTCTTTCAATTTGGCTTTTATCTTTAATAACTTTTCTCTTGCCTTTCACCACTCCTCTTCACTTAGTCAAATTCTTTATTGAACTCAAGAATTTTACTCAAGAATAATTGTCGTGTGAAATTTAAAGATTTATATGAAAAAAAATATTAATATGAGGCACAAAGAAAGAAGATCAAGAAAAAAAAAAAGAGAAATAAGAAAAATTACAAATTTGGAAAAATTCCAATTTAAGAGGAAACAAATAAAGAATGGAACAAATAAGAAGGAGAGTAAATAAGGAAAGAGATCGATAATGAAAAACAATTATGGAAAGTTTTGAACTTAGAAAAATGCACAAAATTAAAAAAGTACACAAATAAGGAAATATTTCAAACTCAATCAAAAAATTTAGAAAATTCTAATTTAAATTTGGTAATAACACTTTAGAACTTGTCAAATTTGAACAAAATCACAAAATGAAGAATTATCAATTTTGCAAAATTTGGAAGCTGCCCTTTTTTTTTCATGGCCTCTTTTTTTTTGCAGGCCTTTTTTTTCTAGCCTCTTCTTCTTTTTTTTTCACGACCTCTTTTTTTTTGGGCCTTTTTTTTTGCCACTTCTTTTTTTTTGTATGACCCTTTTTTTTAACGGCCTCTTTTTTTTTTGAACTATGGCAGTACAAAATAAAGAATGAAATACATCAAAAATAAGAAATAAACCAATGAATGAAGAGTTTTGGTCAAGTTGATGAATCGAGATTGGAATTAGAGTTTTAAGACACAAACAAGAACAAACAGAAAGAAAATAAAATAAAATAAGAATAATTCGATTAAAAAAAAAACTAGATTAACTCTGATACTAACTGATGTGAACCCAATGGGTATAGAAACTCTAGAACCCACGAACAAGTAATATAGCCTAAGAATTTTCTCAACGAATGATTTGAACCGATAGAATTAAAAATCTCAACCCTTACCCTAAATGAGGAAGAACCTAAAATATATGACCTTAGACCCGTTTTTCACTAGAACAAGAACTTTGGTATAAAGATGGAATGAATAAAGCCACAATCTAGGTGGTTTGAAACGTAGATTGATAAGTCAAAGAAATAAACAAAACTCCTATCTTGATTAAGTTTAAAAGTTCTCAAAAGAACAAGACGTGTGAAGAAACCTCACAATTTTATTAATTCTCTCAAAGTTGTCTCAAAAGTTGTATTTTACACAATATGTAATGACCTATTTATAGGTTAAAGGTAAAAACTAAATTGACAACTAAAAATTTAATAACTCCTAAACAATTAAAAAAAAAGAAACTAAATATAAACTATAAAGAAGAATTAAGAAACTAAATAAACCAAACTATTTTGACCATGTCTTACTACTATTTTTCTTTATTTTCATCCTCCCTTGGTTTTGGATAGTTTTGGACCCTTTATTCTTCCAATTGGACTTATGGCCTCTTTTGGTTCTTCAATCATTTGAGCTCCAACTTATTGTTGTAAAACCCTCTGAATTAAGTTATTCAGTGCTTTTATTGAATCTTTTAACTTGAGCCTTTGTCAATGACCCAACTAGAATTTGAGTTGAATCTTGTGAATATCTTGCAGCCTTGATAATCACATCAATTGGTCTGGGCAAAACTTTTGGTGGAAAGATTTTTACGCAAACCTCTTTGATTTTGAAAAAATGTATATTGAATGCTCATATGTGTTTCTAGTAAATCTTGGCTCTTGTTGAAAAATATATTGATGACTATATGATACTTTGTTAAGACAGAAATATGATTTGAAATTATTGTTTAACACTCTCATACTCACCACTCACTCACTTGCACGACTATGCCATTGCATTCTACTCATTGGGTATTTCTACACTCATCCCTCCATCTTCTTATTTTTTTCAAATGAAGTGTAGAGATAAAAACTGTCTCACTACTAACTAGATACAACTAAAGAGAAAGAGCTACCCATGACCAACTATGTTCTTTGTCCTTCTTGATGAGGATTTTGAGGCATGTACATGGACATATCGGAGGACATTTTGGAATTTGAAAACTTATGTTCTGGTATCTATATTTTGAAACTCTTTCTATATTATAATTTATGTATTTTTTTGCTAAAGTGAAACCTATAATTTTGAAAGTTATATCTTGAACTTGTTAAACATTTCTTGCGATTCATATGGTTGGATTGAAAATAGCTTGTGAGTTGGATTTTCTTAATTAGAAAGTGGTATCATCATAGTCTGGCGAGATCTTGGGATACGTATTAGTGATTTTACATACTTTTAGATCACGCAATGGTTCTCACATGCTCGGACCCACAAGTCAAGGCGTAATGAATAAAATATAAATTTCAGTGAAAATTCTAATCAGAAAAAGCCATGCACACATTCCCACATGTTGCCATGAGTGGGCTGTGCAAAAATAAATAAGAAATTTCTCATATCATAAGCATGCTACTGTGTTAAATTGAGAGCATTCTGTTAAGCCTATTGGAAGTTACCATTAACAAACCTTAAAAAAAATCATGACATTTTTTTTAATACCCAAAAATAGGTAAGAAACACCCATGAAGGCTCTGATACCAATGAAGAATTTTAAAAAAAAAACAATAAATATATTTTTTGCATGCAAAATTTTTGAATCCAAGTTAGAATCACTTACCTCTGTGCAACAAGTGGATATTCTAGATCCAGAAGATGTCATAGAATCGGATTACCTTTTGTTTTTCATAATCTAAATGCCATGGCAAAGAAAAATGATCAACCCTTGCCCTATCTTTAATGATGAGAATATGTTCTCTCTCTCACATTATACAAAATGTATGTTCTTCTCTTGTATTCAAAATTCACGTTGAAAACAACAAGCTGGGAGAGATATGAGAAGAGAGGGAGTCTTTCAAAAAATGGGGAAGTTGTGGGGTGGTTATCAAAATAACCACTCCCACCCTCTTTTAACTTCTTATTCAAATTTCAAATTTAAATAAATAAATCTGGGTTGTGTCTACCTTCATGGGTGGAAACGTATTGATTTCCACCAACTGCCTTAATTAAACACACTTGTAAAACCCAACTTTGGAGTTCAAGACCTCCTCTATACAATTATCATAAGAGAAATTAGGATTTTGCCTAGAGAAAGAGTATATTGGTCTTCATCTGGAGGGTTTTTTTTTTTTTGGTTACGCAAAACAAAGATTAAGCCACACATTTTGGAGTTCTATATTTAATACTTCCATCTTATATCATTCCCAATTTCCAGCTCTGGTAAAACTTTGCAACAACAGCTTAATATAACCAATGAAATAAAGTTTAATGGTTACCTTATCCTAGCTTATCCATGTGAGAAGAAACTAATCCTCCTGCTTCTGAGTTAATCAACAGCACATAGAGTAGGGCCTGCTTAGTAACAAACATGATATGGATGTCAAAATCATATGAAAGGAGGAATATCACACTACAAATTGTGGGTTTTATTAGGTGACACAGCTCATGCTAATTGTTATGTTGGTTTAATAGGCAAAGGATTATATATAATAAAGTTGTGGTGTCGCTAAATGACAGTATGGTACGGGTGACGTGAACAAAGTGAATAAGAATTTCAGTTGGTCCTTCACAAAGACTTGACATCTCCATTTGTGTTTGCACCTATAATTCATTTTTATTTAAGGCCAAAATTTGTGACTAAAAACTTCAAGGAATTGTGGAAGTTCATGCAAAGGAAATCGAAAAGAAGGTTCAATGAAACTGATTTTACTGAAGTCTATACATAAAAATCCGTTTAAATTTTTTTGAGGACATGCAATTGAAATTGGAATTGGTTGGTGTAATAATAATAACATTTTCTACCGAGTTCCTTCTCTTCTTATTTCCTGCAAATTAGCAATCAATCAATCCAGAGAGAGAGCAGTAGGTCCATGTAGAAGAGACAACAAGAGAAAAAAATTGAAACCCCCTGATATGCAATAAGTGAGTAGAAGAGACAAGAAAAGTAAAAAATTAAAGACCCTTCATATGCCGTTGGTGAATCTTAAAGAAGACGTTGAAAAAGAAGAAATTACTTTCACCTAAGAAAGAATAAAAAGACTAGGTTTTGTGGAATGTGATTATTATTATTATTATTATGTCAGTAATAAACTAGATTGACCTGGCCGATTCACATTGGTCACCCATTTTAGCATAGAACTGGCTGATTCATTCTAGTGAATTCGGTTTAGTTACAACAATATACAAGAGCTAGAACCGGGTCGGTAATGGTACCGATGTAATGAGCAGAAGGAAAACATTCAAACATAACGGATAGTAGGGAAGTAGTTAGGTAGTTAAAGCAAGCAAAATGTTTTGTAAACAATAGAGTGAAGTTGTTCAAGATTCAATTGCTAGTTTGTTGAGAGCAAACTTTAAATACATGTAAAAGGTTGAAGATGAAGTTAGGAATAAGAACAATAACCTCTTTCTTTCCTTTTGTGAATTCTCTCTCTCTCTCTCTCTCTCTCTTCCTTTATCTCCCTTTCCCTACACTTTCCTTGTCTAAAACTCCACTCTATAATCAGAAGAAATCTCATTCGGAGACTCCATCAACATCCTCTGAAATTATTGTTACTCTGCAGCTATGTAAATCACCTAACTCCTAAGTTAGGTTGTTACAATTTGGTATCAGAGCAGACTCTTGATTCTTGAAGGGATCATCCATAGTAGAAGGTACTCGACAGAAGTTTAATGAAGAGCAAATCAAGAAACATGAAGCTCACATGCAAGATTTGGTGCATGAATGTAAAGAAAATCACTCTCGTCTTGATTAAAAATTAGAAGAAATGAAAGAAAGAATGGAATCACTAATAGCCGATCCATAGGCCAAAATAGACAATCTTGGCAAATCCTCCCACCAAGAAAGACATGAAGGCATGTATTTGGATAAAGGGTTAAACTCCCCAATACTGCCCACTCCTAGTGATGGAAGAATACGAATGGACGGGGATCAACAATTGACTAAGAATAACATCAATGTTAGAGGGGTGATTCCTAATCCTCCAAAGATTGAACTTCCAATCTTTGTAGGAGAAAATCCTCATGTCTGGCTGAGGAAGTGTTTGTAGTTCTTTAATGTGTATCGAATACCTACTCATCAATGGATTGACACAATTGAAATGTACCTAGAAGGCAAGGCTGTACCAAGGATTGAAACTGAAAAGAGAGAGGTCAGTTGGGAAGAGTTCTCAAAATTGTTTTGTTAGAGATTTGAGAACAAAAGAATACAAGACGAAGTGAAGGAATTTAACAAGTTGCAGCAAAGAGAGTCCTTGGTAGAATATCAAGAAAGGTTTGAGGAATTATGGGCTAGCATGCTAATCAAGAATCCAAGATTTCCAGAATCCTACTTTATTTCAAGCTTTATCAGTGGGGAAAAGGAAGACATCAAGTCCATGCTAAGAATAATGAAACCTACAACCCTTTTACAAGCCTTTGAAATTGCTCACTTGTAAGGACAAGCCCTGGAGTTAACAAAGAAGAGCAGAAATACCAGATCAAATTTCTTCACAACTCATCATGACACAACCTTAAGCAAGAAACCTCAGTGAGACCATAATAACAACAACAAGCTACAAAGGATAAGTCCACAGGAGGTCCAGTATAGAAGAAGCAACACTTATGTTTCAAATGCGGTGAAAAGTTTGTACCAGGACACCAATGTGAGTTCAAACATCTAAACTTTATATTAGCAGCAGAAGAATGGGAGGAAGGATAGGTGGATATAGACAAGGGGGAATCTAACACTACATATAAAGATGCAGTTGAAGTACCCTTATGTGCCCTATCCAATTTAATGCATAAATAAACCATTGCATTGCAGGGACTATTAAAAGGGAGGGCAGTGTCAATTCTCGTGGATATAGGCAGCTCAAATAGTTTCTTACATGAGGAGTTGGCTGGAGAGCTATAGCTAACTATTGAAATAGTTGAACTACTGCCAGCTAAAATAGCAGATGGAAGTAAGATTATCAGCACAACAAGGGTCAGGAATATGAAGTGGAAGATATAAAGGTACACCTTTTCTTTTAATTTGAGAGTAATAGCTTTGGGAAGGTGGGATGCTATACTTGGAGTAAATTAGATATACAACTATAGTCCAATCACTTTTTGATTTCACAAGGCTGCAAATAAGATTTTTTTTATGAAGAAGATGAAGTAATATTAGAGGGGAGAATTGAACAACCCATAATAAAGCTGGTTCGGGGAAAAAAAACTAGATAGTTTAGACAACAACAATTACAAAGCTATATGGCTCTCACACTCAATTCAGAAAGCCATAATTTCAAGGTACCAAAAGACATTTCTACTGTACTGTCTGAGTTTGAAGAAGTTTTCTTAGAATCTACCGTAATACCTCGTAAAGGATAATAGGATCATTCTATTCCTCTAAAGCCAAGTTCCCAACTATTCAAGCTCAAACCTAATAGATGTCTTTCTTTCCAACCAGTCCCCTTGCTTCACCAGTACTTTTGGTTAGAAAGAAGGACAACTCTTGGCACTTTTATGTAGACTACAGGCAACTTAATCAACTGATGATCAAAGATAGGTACCCTATTTCAAATACTGATGAATTACTATATGAGTTGTATGGCTCAAAAGTCTTCTCCAAGATAGACTTAAGGTCAGGATATTATCAAATAAGAGTGAAACACTCTGATATAGAAAAAAAAAACAGCATTTCAGACTCACCATGGCCATTTTAAATTCCTTGTCATGCCTTTTGGTCTAATCAATGCTCCTACTACCTTTCAATCTTTAATGAACCATATTTTTAGACCACACCATAGAAAGTTTGTACTAATTTTCTTTGATGACATACTCATTTACGGCCCTAACATAGTGATACATGTTCAGAATTTGAAGATAGTCCTAACTTTGCTTAAACAACACTACCTATTTGCCAAGCTCCCAAGTAAAATATTTAGGATATGTAATTACTGGTGAGGGAGTGAAAATGGACTTCCGAAAAACAGAATGTATATCCTCATGCCCAACTCCTACATCTGTCAGGGCATTAAGAGGGTTCTGAGGATTAACTTGGTATTATAGGAGGTTTGTGAAAGATTATGGAATCATAACTAGCCCCCTGAATAAATTGTTTATGAAGGATGGATTTCATTAGACTACAGAAGCAGAACAGCTTTTAATCAACTCAAATTAGCCATGTGTTTAGCACCAAGATGAGATTGCCAGACTTCTTAAAATCGTTCATTGTGGAGACTGATGCTTGTTCTTATGGATAGGGGGCAATATTGACATAGAAAGGACAACCCATTACTTACTTGAGCAAAGCATTGGACCCAAAAGTAAAGGCTTATCCATCTATGAAAAAGAGCTACTTGCAGTGGTGATGATAGTAACTAAATGGAGACATTACTTAATAGGACACCACTTCATAATCAAAACTGATCATCAAAGTTTGAGGCACTTATTGGAACAGAAGTTAACAAATACTATGTATCACAAATGGTTAACTAGACTGTTGGGCTTAGACTATGAATTTAGTACAAGAAGGGCAATGAGAGCAGAGTTGCTAATGTTTCTCAAAAATAAAAGTACATAAGGAAGAACAATAGGAAGGGTGTTCAGTTCTGGTAATCTTAACAGTAGTGCCACAATGGATCAAAGAGGTGATTCAAAGCTATGAAGAAGATGATGCTTGTCAGACTCTAATACCTCAACTGACCTTACAACCAGATAGTAAACCTAATTTCAGTAATCAGGATGGGCTTCTGAAATATAAAAAGAAGATCTTGGTTGGGAAAGGATTGAAGCTCAAAGACAAGATAGTAAAGCAGCTGCATAATTCAGCTACTTGTGGATATTCTGGCCAACAAGGAACATTACAGAGAGTGAAGTCTATATTCTATTAGCCTTCTATGAAAGACACAACAGTCAAATTTGTAAAGGAATGTGATGTTTGTCAAAGAAACAATCATAAGAATGTTCTCTACCCAGGATTACTTTAGCCCTTGCCTATTATTTCATAAGCCTGGTCACAAGTAACATGAATTTTATTAGAGGATTTGCTGAGTCCGAAGGGTATAATACCAACCTAGTGGTCATTGATCGACTCACAAAATTCAGCCACTTCATAGCTCTACAACATCCCTACTCAACAGCCAAGGTTGCACAAGTATTCCTGGATAATATCTTTAAGTTACAACGATTGCCGAAATCAATTATCACTGACAGGGATAGGGTTTTTACCACCCTCTTTTGGCAAGAAATGTTCAACCTAATGGGCACCCAATTGAAGCTTAGTAGTGCCTACCACCCTCAAACAAAAGGGGAAAGTGAAAGACGTAACCAATGCTTGGAGTGCTATATTTGTTACATGATATCTAATAGACCAACACTATGGGTTCATTGGCTCAATTTAGCTAAATGGTGATATAACACCAACAACCACCACAGCATTCAAATGACTCCTTTTGAAGCCTTATATGGTTATCAACCAAGCTAGATACCATTTGGTCCCAATGTGGATACTATAACACTGAAAAATTCGATATTAGAGATTTTTATTTAATTTTCATGTAATTTTATTCTCTAGAAAATACCGGGAGAAACCAAATGTATTTGACTCTAGGTTTTGAATGTAATACCAAAAAATCCAATGTTTAGAAAAAATCAATTTATTTTCCTATAAAATTACCAAGGGTTGGAATTAGCTAATTGTTTTTCTATATAATTCTTGAAGTATCAAGTAGCTTGGTGGGTAAAATCCTTTAGGAGGACTTCTGGGACTTGGGTTCAAATCCAAGAGAATGCAATGATGAGACACTTATTGTAGAATTATGGATTGTGAGGATTGTGAGGGCATGAGTCTTCTTGTGTAGGTGTAAGACGAATTTAGTAGGAGAAATTGGAGAACAAGGCACCTTAGGAACAAGGGAGGGTGACTTTGGTAAGAAGAAATGAGTGAGCAAGGTGCCTTAGGAGCTAGGAAGGTGACTCAAAGTGTGTGTAGGCCAAGGTTCTAAGAGCTTGGAGTCTCAAGTCGCCTTATGCCAAAGAGTTGGTCGCCTTGCTCCCATGGAAGTGTGAAGACAAGGCTAGTTGTCCAAGGACGAGTCACCTTGTGAGGTTATTTCGAAGGCACAAGTCACCTTGTGCCATAGTTGAGTCGCCTTGAGTGAGTGTGCAGGGAGGACTTCTTAGCTTTGAAAGCCATGAGTCACCTTGCAAGAGTGGACGAGGCGACTTGGGAAGCCTGCAAAGATGGGATTTTGAGGCCATGCCATGGCAAGGTGCCTTGCTTCTAGCTTGGGTTGACTTGAGGCTTAGAGAACATGAAGAATTGAGTCACTTTGCCCAACAATAAGTCGCCTTACCCGATTGGATTTTGTATTAGCGAGTCGCCTTGTTTTCCAAGCAGATCGCCTTGCCCAATCGACTTCTCGCTACAAGAGCTACAAAATGACCAAAATGCCCTCCAAACTTGAATACAACTTAAAATTCATGAAGGGCTAAATAGTAATTTCAATTCCATAATAAATAGAAATTGAGCAAACCCATTTTATTTATTCAATTGCTCTTCTCTCATCTCTCTCGGACACTCTCTTCTCTCCCTGTGCTCTTGCACTCTACTTCACTCTTGATTTCTCCCTCTAAAAAATCAATTATACCTTCATTAAATCACTCTATCAATTGTTCAAAACTTCAATCAAACTCAAGGAAGGGAGGATTGAAGGAAAAGGCTACTCAACAAAGGGAAAAGCTAGGGTTTTTGAAGCCCAATCTTCAAAACTCTATCCAACCCCAAAATTAAACTAATTTTTTACTCCTAAACCTGGATTTAGTCTTCTCAATACTGTATTAAAATTTATTATTGAGATTTAAAGAGTTTTGTTAAAGAATTAAAAACCCTAGATTTAGTAAATGGTGGAAATTAGGAAAGATTTTGAATGAGAACTTTATGTAGATGTAAAGGACATGTCAATGGTGGAATTAGAATGTATGTTCTTAGATTAGAGAAAAATTAGGATTTGTGCTAAATTGGGGGAAACTTATTAATAATGATATTTTTATACACTAGGATCGACCATGCGACAATTGCCGCGTCATCTCGGTACATGGACAAAACCTCCCCATCTACCGAGACTCCGCAAGGCTATCAAATTCACAATAAATCATCAAAAGCATAGAACTCTTCAAAAACAAGAAATCACAAAATCAATACACATGCAAGAAGCCCATCCGGCTCATTCCTGGACGTACAAACACACACATTGACACACATCGGAGAGTGGGATCCTATACATGCAATCATACATTAGCACACATCGGGGAGTGAGAACCTGTACATGCACGAGTACACAGCAGCACACAACGGGGAGTAGGAACCTGTACATGCACGAATGCTACGTGGCCATCCTAGTCACTCAGAATTCTCACCACAATAAAGAGTGTAACAAACAAGAAGTCCCAAAACGTAGCCGTTGGATTTTACCAACACTTACCTGAGGAAAACAAGCCAGTATCGGAAAAATCCTAACGGTATGAGTTGCACAGAACTTCACAAAATCAAAGAAAAAGCATCAAAATTAAAATTTACAGTCCAAATGTCCCAATACAGATATAAATAGTTTTCCAAAAATAGAGAAATCAAAATAATAAAGAACAAATCAAAAATCATCGGATTTTATCAATACTTGCCAACAACTCAACCAGTATAAATAAAATCCGCATGGCATGGGATGTACAGACTTCCCTTTCCATGGTTTGAGAGCTAGAAATCTCCAAAAGTAACCCTACATGTGCCAAATACCTATATAATCCGTAAAAATACTATGCAAGCTCCGTCGAGTAGTCTCCCAACTAAGTCTCCTTTGAAAAAGGTGGAGAGAGGGGGGTGAGTATTGGGGAATACTCAGTGAATGGAGTGCAATGGTGTAATTGTGTTCATAAACAAGGGGTGAATGTGGGGCTGTCAAAGCATATCTCATAAATCATTTCATATACATAAAATCATTTTAATAAATCACATTTCACAAATATGCATCCATGTCAATTATCTTTTCAGAAAATCCTGGGGTCCCATCGAAAAACGCTTCCGTCTTAGGGCGGCCAAACCCAGACGAAAGCCCGCCAAGGGTTTTTCTATCCAATGTCTCAAAACAAGCCCCCTTCCTTGGCGTTGGCTCGTACTTCACCGGGGTGCACCAGATATAGCACGATTTCGGCAGAGGGAGGGATGTCAAACTCCCCCGCTCATCCAAACCCCAAACCACGCTACCCCGTCGGGTCGCTCCGTGGTGGGAATATGACTATAGTCATCTATGGCACCCTTCATTTCTCAATCAATCCATTTCTCAACAATGTGCCATGATTTCTAACAAATAATCCACAATTTCATACCAAAGCAGTTCATAGAGCAATATCAAATAGCACATGGCACAAAAGCATTTATAAACACAATGGATGCATTCGTATTTCACAATCCAATTCAGACAACCCACAATCACAAAACAATTTATATAAAACATGTAAAAATCTTTCAAAATCATTTTCAAAGCAATTTTAAAACATGTTACTCATTCATGAACACAATGAACCATCCACTCACCTCTAGGGAGGGTATCTACTCCCTATTTCCGAAATCAACTCAAAATAACTCCTTTCGAGTCTCCAAGGGTCAACCTAAACCAATCAACACGAATAATTATCAATTAAAGCTCTATTAAAGGGTTTTCAATTTCCCCTTTATTTACAATAGCCTTAACTTGCACAATTACATTCCTAAACTTTCGTTTCATCAATCTAGTATAATTTCAAATCACCGACGACTTTAAATTTACAATATTCCTCAATTTTACCAATTTTCTCCCGAATTACATAATCTTAATTTAATTCACATCAATTTCAATTCAAATCCCAAGGAAAACTACGCAATTCAATCAAATAAAACTCTAATACTATCTATGACATTTTAACATGTTTCGCAATCCAATTTACATCAAATCCCAAACCTAAATTCAATCATTTTAAACAAACTTTCAATAATAACGCATTTCCTATGAATTCAACTCATTTTCAATTCACATATAAAGCTTCTCATCCTACATTCAACCTAAACTAAATCAGTCATTAAATGCATTTAGAAATTCCTCTCACCTAGGGTTCCACAATTTGCAGCCTAAATCGTATGCCTCCTCAGTCTTATCAGTGATCTGCAGTGCCTCCTAACCGAATCAAATATAGCACGTTAGTCCAATCAGTTAGAGAATTGAAACCCTAGAACCAAAGATCAGGAAGTTGTTCTTACCTATGCAGGGAAGAATCGTAGTTGATCTAGGGTTCTCAAATGTTCCATTTACTGCTGGTCTAGGGCAGGTCGTCGAAGGAGAACGCTCGTGCAGAGCATCGCGCGAGTGGGGGAGAGAGTGAGAAGACTTTGTGAGCCGTCGCGCGCGGAAGAAGGAGGAAGAGAAGCTTCGTTCACGCTCAGGAGAGGGAAATAGTAGAGAGAATAGAGAGTGAGAGAAGGAAAGAGAGAGTGACTGCGGTAGAGAGAAGCCGTGAGGTGTGTTTCGAAGAGACAGAGAGATGGGTAACAGAGAGAGAAACAGAGTGTGTAGAGGGAGAGAGGTGGTGACCCGCGGCGGCCGTGGTGGTGGCGATCGATCGAAGCTGAGGGAGAGATGGCGAACGGGAGAATCGTGAAGGGAGAGAGACACAGGAGGCTGAGAGTGAGAGAAACGGAGGAGGGAGAGAGATTAGGCCTAATTTCTACCAAAGAGGGGAGATGCAGCGTTTTGGGTCAAAGCACTGCATCTTCTCCCTTTTTTTTTTTTTAATCTATATATATATTTTTTATTAAATAAGTATATAAATGAATAAATAAATAAATATTCATATTATATATATATATTTTTTTTCCTCCCACATTTTATTAAACTCTAAATTTATCTTCAAAATAGAATTTACCCGAATCGCTAACACTGATATTTTAAATAAAAATAAAATAATAAAATAATAAAAAAAAATTCTAATTTAATATGCCAAAATCGAAAATCAATAAAAATTAAAATTTTCCTTTTATAATCATCAAAATATTTCACAGTACATTTTTAACACCGAATTTTCGGTATTACAACACTTAACCCCCTAGAAACAAATTTCGTCCTCGAAATTTCAAAATACAATTTATACATCGAAGAGTTGCGGGTGTTGCTTCCGCATTATTTCTTCAGTCTCCCAAAATTGTTCTTCCACTTGATTATATTCTCCACAACACTTGAGATTTACCTATTACTCAACTGTTTGAAACTGTCGATCTAGTATTAACACAGGCTGCATTTTGAAACTCAGATCTGGATTCCATTCTATCAGAGGAGCTTCAATCACATAAAATGGATCCGGCAAACACTTCTTAAAATATGTTAGGACTAACATATTTTAACTTCAGAATCAACAACCAAACTGTCAAGACTCCAAAACAAAATTTCTTAAATTGTCTTTCAAAAGAGACCTTAAATAAGAAATGTCCACTACCATGTCATGTCCATATCAATTGCAGATCCAAAGATAGAGAAAATCCTTATATCTTCAAACTTGTGTATGACGAAATGTAAATCAACCTCAATACGACCTAGACTAAATGAGAAAATTTAATCCACTAACAATACCTGAACGTTTCTAAGTTTTAAATCTTCAATCCTTAGCTGGATAGCTTTTTAATCAAGGTATTTCTATCATGATCATTCTCAATCACTTTAGTATCATGCAATATCACCAATATTCTATCCAAATCAATTCTAGTACAAATGTTTGCATTAATATCCCCAAATTCTCAAAGTAATAACCACTTTTAGTGTCTGTTATATTTATCACTATTACATTTTAGACATTACAATCTTCTCATCTGCATACAGTGCTTTCAATACAACTTTCCTATTCTCTTAAAAAAAAAAACCCTGAATTGATCGGCTTAACAAATATACAAGTTTTCCTGCTTTTAAAACCAGATTACTTCTTTTCAAAGAAATATTTTCAAAAATACCTAGTCTCTCACATCGATTCTATAATTATAGTTTCTGTTTATTCTATAACAACTCAAAAATCTCTATTAGAACCAATGGCTCTTATGAGCCATCTTACAACTACGATTTATATAATCACAAAAATACATCATAAGAATTCGCTTTGCATTCACTTAATCTACTACTGATCTTATCCACCCTGGTCAAAATTCTTTATAACTCTCAAGTATATTTAGCACATTAAGGATATCCTCTCCACCCTCTTAAGCTATGGAAAAATCCCAAGTCGAATAATTAAGTTCCAATTTCATCACCAAGTTTGCAAACTAGTAAACAATTTAAAACAATCTTTCGTCAGATAAAACTTGTCTTTCTTGGATGATCATCAAAACAAAAATAACAATATAACTAAATCTCAAACTATAAATAAAAGTACCAGAAATATAATTGGAGGCTCTAGGACCAATAAGCTTTGGGTAATAATCCATAGAGTTCCGCAAGATATTTCAATACCCATTATTTTTTTTATAAAGCAGTATAATCTAAACACCAATAACTCACAAGTTGCTGTCGACAACCACTGACAATCAAAATACAAGTAAATAATTACTTCACTGTTCTAAAACTTTGAAGATACTAAAATTCAAAACTTACAAATTTGTTTAAAACTAGCAAACGATCATTGCACCTTATTTTGATAAGCCCACTAAAATTTTATAACCATCAAGACCTCTAGGCCAACACATTGGATTCACTTGTGGTGAAACTCACTACATAATCTCTTTGTATGACAGAACACAGCCGGTCTGATGATGCCGTGACTGCTTTGGCTAAGTTGCAATATTATTAAGATTCCTTTTGTGGCTTTAATTACACTATATTTAGGTCTGGACTGTCAGTAAGTATGAGTTTATATATATGTATCATGGTCACAACTTGCCCCTTTACTAAGACTAAGATTTCATAAGTTAGTCTTTGACCACTGTAAGGATTGATCAATCTAATATATATATATAGAATAATCCGTATTAATAATATTCTATAGATGGTATTAAAAAAACTAGATGGTACACATCACACAAATCATCTTTCCCAAGTCTCTGTTATATCACTTTATCAAATATTTCCTCCAACATGACGTTTGAGTGATAATTAGCTCAAATAGAGGGATTTGCATGTCTATATCTCAATACATGAGTCTCTTCCCACATTTCCTCAATATACCCCAAATTTAGTGAGAAAGCTCAATTTGTTGGAAATATTTAAACCACTGAAATACCTTATGACCCTTTAAAAGCACACAAAATGGGATGGTATGTCCGGAATAACACAAAAGCTTATATGCAAAATCAGTCGCCATGAAAATGCACTAATAATCACCAAAATTTATAGTCTTCAATGTCATCGTAACTATCACAAGACATCTAAAATCATTCTTAATTACCTCAGTATCAAGACGTATCACTAATATATCCCAAATTCAAAATCACACACCCAAAATTTCATTGTATCTGTATTCAAATTTCTGAATCATCAAATTCAAAAGAATTTACCTGACTACATTTGGGTTGCCTTGAACATCTTCAAAAGTAGTTTCCTAAGAAGCTAGATGGACAATAATATTCATGATTGGATTTTCTAAGAAAAATAATCATAAAATCCTTCTTAGTAGTAGTTATTAGCTCTTATTACAAATTGTCAGCGATGTAGGCCACTTAATATACAAGCTACTGTCAAATATAATACCCTTATTTGTAATCAGAATATCGCAAAACTTTATCTATTACAAAAATTACTCCACCACTCTAACCATTCTTTAAGTTCTTTATGAGATAATCATATGTTTCTTAAATTTGAAAGTAATTCAGACTGAAGTAATGCAATAAGAATTAGAATGGATTGGAAATTATGAGAAGCATTTCAAATACGAAGGTCATACTTAAAATTAGGGAGTTAGAACTCCCAGTTGTTTAAAGCAAAGAAAACAATCAATGCAAGACGCTACTGTTCTGTCTTCTCACAGAGCCCAAATTACTTCACTATTACACAAGGGAATGTTTTACAACTCGTCATCCCAAATCAAAGAGTTATGCCAGTCATACTATTAGTACCTCTAACCCCATTCAGTTTTTCAAAAGGGAACCTTACCACACCAAAGTCCCTACTTAGTGATTGGTCCACTAGCTCATACAAATCAGAAGATAATGTGAGGGCGAACTTATAGTTGATTTCTCTAAAATTCCTCATTCACCTTCTATTAGACGAACTACTAAAAGTTCAAGTAAATACCATCATTGAACACATGATACACACCTTTATGAGTTTCCGAAGACTCCATATTGTTATACCAATTATACATATACACCAAACTTCTAATATCAAGATATAGGTCCAAGGACCGAAACCACTACTAAGGTCCCTAATATTTGACCAAACAAGCCACAGAAGGTCTTGAGTCACAATCAAGTCACTATTTATAGAGTGATACATTACCAAAGATGTGGAGATAAAGTGGAAAATATTTCATTTGGGGTTCCTTATTCATCGTCTAAGAGATAAAGTTCTACAAAGAGGGTCCAAACTTAGCAATTAAAATATGAACTAATCCAAGTGCTTAACCCCCTAAAAGAACATTTCCAATATCCTAAGAAATCTATGGAAGACTTGTACATTCCCAAAAACACCTTTTTCAAAAACCAAACACTTCAAAGTCTTTAGAAACTTTTTGGGACATTTGAAAACAATTTAAAACATTCCAAAACCAATAAACTTTTAAAATCGTGAGCCTAAACTCTGATACCAATAAAGCTGTCACACCCCGATCCTCGGGTCGACCACGCGACAACTGTCGCGTCGTCTCAGTATATGGGCAAAACCTCCCCATCTACCGGGACTTCGCAAGGCTATCAAATTCACAATAAATCATCAAAAGCATAAAACTCTTCAAAAACAAGAAATCACAAAATCATTACACATGCAAGGAGCCCATCCAGCTCATTCCTGGACGTACAAACACACACATTGACACACATCAGGGAGTGGGATCCTGTACATGCAATCATACATTAGCACACATCGGGGAGTGGGAACCTGTACATACACGAGTACACAGTAGCACACAACAGGGAGTAGAAACCTGTACATGCACGCATGCTACGTGGCCATCCTAGCCACTCAGAATTCTCACCACAATGAAGAGTGTAACAAACAAGAAGTCCCAAAACATAGCCGTCGGATTTTACCAACACTTACCTGAGGAAAGCAAGCCAGTATCGAAAAAATCCTAACGGTATGAGTTGTACAGAACTTCACAAAATCAAAGAAAAAGCATCAAAATTAAGATTTACAATCCAAATGTCCCAGTACAGATATAAATAGTTTTCCAAAAATAGAGAAATTAAAATAATAAAGAATAAATCAAAAATCATCGGATTTTATCAATACTTGCCAACAACTCGGCCAGTATCAATAAAATCCGCACGGCATGGGATGTACAGACTTCCCTTTCCATGGTTTGAGAGCTATAAATCTCCAAAAGTAACCCTGCATGTGCCAAATACCTATACAATCCGCAAAAATACTACGCAAGCTCCGTCGAGTAGTCTCCCAACTAAGTCTCCTCTGAAAAAGGTGGAGAGAGGGGGGTGAGTATTGGGGAATACTCAGTCAGTGGAGTGCAATGGTGTAATTGTGCTCATAAACAAGGGGTGAATGTGGCGCAGTCAAAGCATATCTCATAAATCATTTTATATACATAAAATCATTTCAATAAATCACATTTCACAAATATGCATCCATGTTAATTATCTTTTCAGAAGATCCTGGGGTCCTATCGAAAAAGGCTTCCGTCTTAGGGTGGCCAAACCCAGACGAAAGCCCGCCAAGAGTTTTTCTATCAAATGTCTCAAAACAAACCCCCTTCCTTGGCGTTGGCTTGTACCTCACCGGGGTGCACCAGATATAGCACGACTTCAGCAGAGGGAGGGACGTCAAACTCCCCCGCACATCCAAACCCCAAACCACGCCACCCCGTCGGGTTGCTCCGTGGTGGGAATATGACTATAGTCATCTACGACACCCTTCATTTCTCAACAATGTGCCATGATTTCCAACAAATAATCCACAATTTCATGCCAAAGCAGTTCATAGAGCAATATCAAATAGCACATAGCACAAAAGCATTTATAAACACAATGGATGCATTCGTATTTCACAATCTAGTTCAGACAACCCACAATCACAAAACAATTTATATAAAACATGTAAAAATCTTTCAAAATCATTTTCAAAGCAATTTTAAAACATGTTACTCATTCATGAACACAATGAACCATCCACTCACCTCTAGGGAGGGTATCTACTCCCTATTTCCGAAATCAACTCAAAATAACTCCTTTCGAGTCTCCAAGGGTCAACCTAAACCAATCAACACGAATAATTATCAATTAAAGCTCTATTAAAGGGTTTTCAATTTCCCCTTTATTTACAATAGCCTTAACTTGCACAATTACATTCCTAAACTTTCGTTTCATCAATCTAGTATCATTTCAAATCACCGACGACTTTAAATTTACAATATTCCTCAATTTTACCAATTTTCTCCCGAATTACATAATCTTAATTTTATTCACATCAATTTTAATTCAAATCCCAAGGAAAACTATGCAATTCAATCAAATAAAACTCTAATACTATCTACGATATTTTAACATGTTTCACAGTCCAATTTACATCAAATCCCAGACCTAAATTCAATCATTTCAAACAAACTTTCAATAATAACGCATTTCCTACAAATTTAACTCATTTTCAATTCACATATAAAGCTTCTCATCCTACATTCAACCTAAACTAAATCAGTCATTAAATGCATTTAGAAATTCCTCTCACCTAGGGTTCTACAATTTGCAGCCTAAATCGTATGCCTCCTCAGTCTTATCGGTGATCTGCAGTGCCTCCTAACCGAATCAAATATAGCACGTTAGTCCAATCACTTAGAGAAATTGAAACCCTAGAACCAAAGATCAGGAAGTTGTTCTTACCTATGCAAGGAACAATCGTAGTTGATCTAGGGTTCTCGAATGTTCCATTTATTGCTGGTCTAGGGCAGGTCGTCGAAGGAGAACGCTCGTGCAGAGCATCGCGCGAGTGGGGGAGAGAGTGAGAAGACTTTGTGAGCCGTCGCGCGCGGAAGAGGGAGGAAGAGAAGCTTCATTCACGCGCAAGAGAGGGAAATAGTAAAGAGAATAGAGAGTGAGAGAAGGAAAGAGAGAGTGACTGCGGTAGAGAGAAGTCGTGAGGTGTGTTTCGAAGAGAGAGAGAGATGGGTAACAGAGAGAAAAACAGAGTGTGTAGAGGGAGAGAGGTGGTGACCCGCGATGGCCACGGTGGTGTTGATCGATCGAAGCTGAGGGAGAGATGGCGAACGGGAGAATCGCGAAGGGAGAGAGAGACAGGAGGCTGAGAGTGAGAGAGACGGAGGAGGGAGAGAGATTAGGCCTAATTTCTACCAAAGAGGGGAGATGCAACGTTTTGGGTCAAAGCACTGCATCTTCTCCCTTTTTTTTTTCTAATCTATATATGTATTTTTTGATTAAATAAGTATATAAATGAATAAATAAATAAATATTCATTTTATATATATTTTTTTTTCCTCCCACATTTTATTAAACTCTAAATTTATCTTCAAAATAGAATTTACCCGAATCGCTAACACGGATATTTTAAATATAAATAAAATAATAAAATAATAAAAAAATTTCTAATTTAATACGCCAAAATCGAAAATCAATAAAAATTAAAATTTTCCTTTTATAATCATCAAAATATTTCACAGTACATTTTTAACACCGAATTTTCGGTGTTACATAGAGAGCTAGCCATATATGTTCCAGAGTTTGTGAACTTCGAGGAGTCCCTTTGTGCAAAATTTGAATCAGGACTGAATTTGAATATAAGGCAGAAGATGTCGATAACAAAGGGACACATGTTTTAAGACATTCTGGAATTGGCCTTGAGGGCCGAGAAGATGGTGAATGAGAAGGGAAGAGTCAGGGCAAGAAAAGGAAGCCCGGGTTCACTCCGGGTCAAGGTTCTAAGAAGAGTAGGAGTACAGACTCCTCTAATAATGTCTTTGTTACCAGGTCCGTTGGCTCTCCACAAGGCCAAAAACCAATAAGGTTTAGCGCTCCCACCTCGAGTGCCATGTTCGAGAGCAAGTCAGCAGGACCAAAGAGAGAACCCTATCGAAATTGCAAGACATATCACCCTGGACCATGTATCGAGTCTCGCAAATATTTCCAACATGGGAAAGTGGGGTATTTCTTAAGTGCTTGCCCCGAGTAGGGTTTTAGTGGATATGGAGGTCAGATAAGTCGAGATCACATAAGCGGCCATAAAAGCAACACTATTGCCACACCTCCTTAACGATCCCAACCAATAAATCAAACAAGGATTTATGCAATAATGAATAAGGAAGCTTAGAAAAATCCCGACATAGTCACAGGTAACTTCTCTTATATTTAAATTTGATGATTTAGAAATTTTAAATACAAATACAATGTGATTGTGAGGTTATGATTTTGATCCAAAGGTATTTTGAGGATATTGCATGACAATGAAGTTAGGGAGATGATTTTAATATTTTATTATCACTGATGGTATCGTGTAATTAGGTACTATGAAAATCTTTGGAGTAGATGCCCATGTATTAATTGATGCAGGTTCAAATAATGCACTTGTGATACAGTATTGTCTAAACATTCCGATAAGCCTTTGATTTCACTTGAGAAAGAATTATTAATTATCACTCCCTTGGAAGAGCAAGTGCTTAAAAGTACTGTGTATGGGGCATGTGAAGTGAAGGTGGGTGAAGTAGTTCTTGAGGCAAATCTGATTCCGCTAGATATGGTGGATTTTGATGCCATTCTAGGTATGGACTAGCTACATCTCCATCGAGTATCTGTGGATTGCTTCACCAAAGAGGTAGAATTCCATAGACTAGAGTGTTCTCCACTTGTATTCGTCGTTGAACAATGAATTATGATGAGTTGTGTAATCTCTACAATAGAAACGCGAAGATTGGTGCATAAGGGTGTGAGGTATACTTTGCCCACATCATCAGCACCATAATGGAGAGTCCAAACTTGAATAATGTTCCAGTGGTGATTGAGTTTCCGAATATCTTCCCAAACGAGTTGCCCAATTTACCTCCGATTTGGGAGTTCGATTTCGCCGTTAACTTGACTCCTGGAACCGTACCCATTTCCATACCTCCATATAGGATGATGCCCTCGGAGTTAAAAGAATTAAAGGTCTAACTTCAAGAATTGTTAGACAAGGGGTTTATCCGATCGAGTGCCTCATCTTGGGGCACTCAAGTTCTATTTGTGAAGAAAAAAGATGAGACCCTCTGGTTGTGTATAGACTACCGCAACTAAATAAGGTGACCATTAAGAATAAGTACCCGTTGTCAAGAATTGATAACTTGTTTGATCAACTCCAAGGGGGCTAGTGTCTGGCTAGTGTCTTTTCGAAGATTGATTTGAGGTCAAGCTATCACCAATTAAGGATAAAGGATGATGATGTCCATAAAACTGCATTTAGGCTGTGGCATGGGCACTATGAGTTTCTAGTGATGCCCTTCGGCTTGATGAATGCTCCTGCAGACTTTATAGACCTCATGAACCGAGGTTTCCATTCCTACCTTAACAAGTTCATCATAGTACTCATTGACAATATCTCAGTATACTCCAAAAATGATAAAGAGCATTCTAACATCTTTGAATTATGCTGCAAACCCTCTGAGAAAAGTAACTGTACACCAAGTTCTCCAAGTGTAAATTTTAGCTATGGAAGATTGGATTCTTATGGCATATCGTATCTAAAAATGGGATATTTGTTGACCCAAAGAAGGTAGAGGCAATCCTGAGACGGGAGCAACCCAAGAATGACATTGAGGTGAGAAGTTTCTTTAGATTGGTAGGGTATTACTGGAGATTTGTTGAAGGATTCTCAAGAATCATGACTCCATTGTCTAGCTTGACTTGGAAGGGGATTAAATTTGAGTGGGATGATGAGTGTGAGCAGAATTTCCAAAAACTTAAGAAGAGACTCATCTCGGCTCCAATACTTGCTCTTCCAACTAGCAGCACTGACTATGTGGCTTATAGCAATGCCAGCAAACAAGGGTTGGGTTGTGTTTTAATGCAAGGCGATAGAGTGATCGTCTATGCTTCTTGATAGTTGAAGAAACATGAGCTGAATTGCCCCACCATGACCTAGAGCTAACGGCTATTGTTTTCGCCTTCAAAATTTGGCAACATTACTTATATCGAGCCAATATAGAATCTTCACGGACTACAAGAGTCTCAAGTATTTGCTCACTCAAAAAGATCTACATTTGAGGCAACGGAGATGGTTGGAGCTGATCAAAGACTATGACCTAGTGATAGACTACCAACTGAGTAAAGCGAACGTAGTTGTGGATGCTTTAAACCACAAATTATCTTCTTCTTTATCTTATGGGAGCTCTTACCTCTCATGTTTGATAGGACTCCGTACACTTGGGATCAAGCTGGCTAATGATGAGCATGGTGTGCTATTAGCCAAATTTGAGGTGAGACCAACCTTGGTGGACCATATTAAGGAGCTCTAAGCAATCAATGAGGAGCTAAGGAGCATAGTGGAGAAGGTCCACAAAGGTAAAGGTGGTGATTTCCATATCCGGGAGGATGGCAGGTAGTATATGGGAAATAGATTTGTGTTCCCAAGAATTATGAGTTTCGAAGGGTCATACTTGAAGAGGCACACTTTTTAGCCTATGCAATGCATCCCGAAAGTACAACCTAATGCTTAGAGATCATAAAAAATTGAGTCACCATGCCCAACCATAAGTCGCCTTACCCAATTGGATTTTGTATTAGCGAGTTGCCTTGTTTTCCAAGCAGGTCGCCTTGCCCAATCAACTTCTCGCTACTGGAGCTGCAAAATGCCCAAAATGCCCTCCAAACTTGAATACAACGTAAAATTCATGAAGGGTTAAATGGTAATTTCAGCTCTATAATTAATGGGAATTGAACAAACCCATTTCATTCATTCAATTGCTCTTCTCTCATCTCTCTCAAACACTCTCTTCTCTCCCTATCACACTCTCTCCCTCACTCTTGATTTCTCTCTCTAAAAATCAATTATACCTTCATTAAATCACTTCATCAAGTGTTCAAAACTTCAATCAAACTCAAAGAAGGGAGGATCAAAGGAAAAGGTTACTCAACGAAGGGAAATGCTAGGGTTTTTGAAGACCAATCTTCAAAACTCCATCTAACCCCAAAATTGAGGTAATTTGTTACTCCTAAACTTGGTTTAGTCTTCTCAATACTAGATTGAAATTTATTACTGAGATTTGAGGAGTTTTGTTAAAAAATCAAAACCCTAGGGTTAGTAAATAGTAGAAATTGAGGAAAATTATGAATGAGAACTTTATGTAGATGTAAAGACATGTAAATGGTGAAATTAGAATGTATTTTCTTGGATTGGAGAAAAATTAGGGTTTGTGCTAAATTGGGAAAAACTTATGAACCCTAGAAATAGTTATGAATTAATATTGAATTTGTGATTATTGATTTAAGGTAACCAATTGGAACTTAAGGAGGAATTACATTGGAATTAATTGGGGAATTGGGAGTGTTCACCCTCTTAAGAGGTGAGTGGATACATGTTTATGATTTTAAGTGAGAAGATGATTTATATTAATTTTATAAATCCTTTTAAAAGTAGTTTTAGAATTGCTTTATGATTGTGGAATGTCCCGAAATGGATTTGGATTGAAATATGCATCCGTGTGTTTTAGATTGAAAATACTATGCCATATTTATCAATTTATGTTGGACGTGATTCGATTTAACTTATGAATTGAGAAATGGTTAGAAAGGTTGTTGGCACATTAATTATTTGTCATGATGATTGTGAAACGTTGATTTGTGCATGTTAAATGGCTATAATCATTCCCTCCACGATGCGACCTGATCGGGTGACGTAGTTCGGCATTTATTTGGCTGAGGAGGTAGATACGCTCGAAAGGTGCTTCCGAAATTCTCCCTTCAACTAGCCTGGTTGCACCCTAGGGGAGGCTTGAGTCAAAGCCAAGGTTGGAGTAAATGTTTATAATTGATGATAATGCAAAACCCCTTGACTGTTCTACCATTGGTCAGGGTCAAACCTTTGGTAGAAAGATTTTGGCAACCCCATTGTTTTTCAAAAAACAAGTTTAGATAATTGGATGCATATAATTTATATGATATGATTGGTTGAAAATCTTATTTTAATTTTGTATTTGATGATAAATCATGTTCTTTACCATTACAATTATATGATTTTGAGATAATTATTTGACATATTTATAATCATCCCTCATTTATTCTCATAGCATGTTTTACACTCATTGGGTATAAATTATACTCACTCCTCCCTATTTTATTTTTACAGATGAAGTTTAGCGAATACTCTTCGTCGTTTAGAGCCGGAGTTGGGAAGACCATCATTAGAAATTTCTTTTGGTATAGATCTGGTACCGTTTTCTTTAAGGTATTGTTAGTTAGACCTAAGGAGAGCATTTTTGTATAAAACTTATTTGAGAACTATTTAAACTTATATTTTATTTGGTTGGACTTGTTTTTATTTCAATTTCATTGAGAACCCTTATTTTTCTCCTTTATGGATTTCTTCTAGGAATTGTTGGTAATGGTTTTGACTTCAATCCCCTGAGAGGATATTTTATTTTGTTTTATGGATTGGATGGAACTGGAATGACCGGGTTGGCCTATAATTTTATAGGGATTTGAAAATACCTTGCGGTACCTTAGAACACGAGGTAGGATTCACACGTGTTTTAGGATAGCACAACAGTTGTCATGTATCAGGACCTACGGGTTGGAGAGTGACAAATACTAAAACTCCAGTAGTTGGGAACTTCATTAGAAACAAGCAGTCGATGATTCAGATACTCAAAGACCATCTAGCCCAATCTTAAAACAGAATGAAGCTTTATGCTAACCAACATCGTTCTGAAAGGGAATTTTTAATAAGAGATTGGGTATACTTAAGACTATAGCCCTATAGACAACAATCAGTTGAACTAAGGAAGCAGCTAAAACTCTCTTCTGAATATTATGGTCCTTTTCCTATGATAGTTAAAGTGGGGAAGGTTGCTTACAAACTCAAACTTCCTCCTGGATCTAAGATACATCCAACTTTTCATGTCTCCTTATTAAGAAGAAGCTGGGACCCCACCACTCTGCTATGCAAACTGATAGCAATATTTTTATACACTTGAATTATATTTTTTTTAGCATTTATTTATGTGCTTTAGGATTTATTTGAACTATATTTTATTATTTTATATTGATTTATTTTCGTGATCATTGATTTAGGAAAAATGGAACAAACTTGTTATTTTTAAACTAGACAAACAGTATTCAGTATTTTGACCATAACTTTTCATTCTGATGTCTGATTGAGGTAATTTTTATGCTGTTGGAAAGAAGACTTCACACCCTACAACTCTTATGAAGACCTCATAGGCTGGGTCAAACTAGAAGATGCCCAAAAATTTAGTCAAAGTTACTGTAGTGCTGAAAAACGGAAACTGGGAATCAAAATGGAAACTTGGTACTACAATTTCAGATTTACATTGCTAATAATTTCAGAAATTATCCAAATTGAAGCAAAGAGAATTTTCAAGTATTTGGAAAGTTAAAGATCATCATCAAGCAGCAAAAGAAAGTTCTTAAATCAAATTCAAAGTCCAAACTTCCAAAATAGTCCAAATTACTAAATTTTTCTTAGGGTTTTCATTCCTATATATATGTGGTAATAGGGCAACTCTTTGGGCATGAAATTTTCTTTTATTTTTCTAATTCTTCCACCACTTTACAAACCCTTGTACCCTCCACCATCCCAAGAGACTTCGACCTCCATGTTTGTGCAAACAAGGGTTGTAATGTTTTCTTTTACTTTCTTATTTTTCTTTTCAATGTCTAGTTAATTTTATTTTTTCTAAAACTCGATGGATTTTATTTTTTGATTAATACATGGATTGATTTGATTCTTTTCCTTAAGTTTTATTGGCATGATTATTATTTTGATGAGATTTTATTATTGTTCTTAATGCTTCAAATGTTTTTGGACTCGACGTTTTGATGATTTGAGATTGAGTGCATGCATGACCAATATAATTGTACAAAATTAGTCCAAATAATAAAATCCATATGAAATTATGAGCATGACCATTATATTAATTTCATATTTGGGGATTAAGGGAAACCTTAATTTACAGATTTTCACAAAACTTAATGCGATTTGATTCAATCGAAATTACATGACCATTAGGTTTCGGTTAGATAAATTACGAATTCATTGCATGACCATTGGGTGAATCTAATTTAGAAAAATCTGTCATCATCAATAATAAATCATTAGCCAATAAACTTAGGGATTGAAGAGATTTGACCATGTAAAAAGATAAAAATAAATGAAATCGATGTCCTAGGATTTTAATTACATTAGGGTTTCACATTTTAGATCTTGTTTTTCTAGTTTCTAAAATTTTCACTACTTGATTTGATTTGTTCAACTTAGATTAGGGTTATTCATATTTGGTAGTATAAAATATTCTCGTGGGATCAACACTTGTTCTACACTATACACAACACTCGACTAGGGTATATTTGCCGAAATCATGATATAACTAAATCGCGTAACAAGTTTTTGGCGCCGTTGCTGGGGATATCTTTGTATATCAACTAGGATAACCTTATTTGAGATTGAAATTTGTTATTTTTTGTTTATATTAGGGTTTAGATTGTATAGTTACTATTTTAGATTTTGGTTTTGGAATTTTTGACAAAATTTTTGGGAAATTTCCGGATTCTGGGTAAATAGTTTGATTTAGGGTGAAACGACCACTTTCTTCAAAGGATCCTAGGCCACTGAACTAAACTCATAGTATAACTATGAGCACTACCCTATCTCAGCCAAATTCCATTGTTTTCATAGGTTTTTCTATTTTTCTTTGATTTTTTAATGACTTTTTAAATTTTTGGTTTTCTGTTTAGATATCTTTTGTACATTCTTTTGCTATATTTTGGTGATTTTCATTCATACACAAGTAATCTAGATTTATTAGAGTGGTTTTTGTAATTTATTTTGAAAATTTAATTTTGTGCTATTTTTGTGTCGTACAGATTTATGCTAAGATCGACAAATTCTAATCTAGTCAAATTCGATCCTGAAATAGAGAAGACTCTCAAAACCATTCGTAGACAAGTTAAGGAAGAGAAGAAGTGTGAGGTTGCAATGGATCAAGAGAATAGAGCCATGAGGGAGTTTTCTATGCCTAGACTTCATGATATTTTGACTAGTATTGCACGTCCTACTATTGAGGCTAATAATTTTGAATTGAAACCTAGTCTCATTGGTATGGTCAGGCTGATCAATTCGGTGGAGAGACCTTTGAAGACCCAAACAGCCACCTGAAGAATTTTCTAAAAATTAGCGATACCATCAAACTAAATGGGGTGAGCCCAGACGCCATAAGGTTATGCTTGTTTCCTTTCCCTCTCAAGGAAAAGGCAAAGGTATTGCTTAATTCATTCCCTTCTAATCATTTCACGAATTGGAAAAATCTGTCTCAAGCATTTTTAAGCAAATACTTTCCACCGGGTAAAACTGCTAAGTTACGTAATGATATCACTAGTTTTAGATAATTTGACAGTAAATCTTTATATTGTGCTTGGGAACGTTTTAAAGATTTAATTAGAAAGTGTCCACATCATGGTATACCTGATTGGTTAGTCTTACAAATATTTTATAGAGGTCTTTTACAATCTGTTAAGATTACTATTGATGTTGCGGCTGGGGGTGCATTCATGAGTAAGTCATATAATGAGGCATGTACATTATTAGATGATATGACTTCAAATCAATACGATTGGTCTAATGAACGTGAAAACCCTAGATAGAGAGCTGGTGTGCATGAAGTTGATAGTTTTACCATGCTGAATACGAAAATCGACTCTTTAATAAATTGCATGAAAACTAATCAACTTAATGTTGTGAGTAACCAAGCCTTATATTGTGATTCTTGTGGTGAATCTACTCACATATTGTCTGAGTGTCCACAGGTGCAGCAAGCGAATTATGTTTCTAACTATGGCGGGCCTCAGAATAACCCCTACTCAAATACATACAATCCTGGGTGGAGAAACCACCCCAATTTTTCATGGAGTCAGGGGGCACCGCAAAGATCAACCAATCCACTAGGGTTCAATGCAATTCCGCAGCAAGTTCAAAGGGAAAATAAGGCATCTGGGAGTTAGTAATCGAACGATTGGCAACAGCAACTAATGAGAGGTTTGAAAGGCTCGAAAATAAGATTGACCAATTATCTAACACCTTTCATTCTCGTTTGCCAGGTAGGTAACCAAGTGATACAGAGAAAAATCTGAGAGAGCAAGCAAAGGCAATCACATTAAGAAGTGGAAAAGAATTGTAAGAGGGGCCAATTAAGTCAAAAGACGAAAGAGTAGAACAAGAAGCTGAGAAAGAGATCAAACAGTCCATAGATGAGAAGTCTAAGGCAGTGGAAACAGAATGGGGAAGTTTTTCTTTGAGTAAATATAAACCCCCTATCCCTTTCCCTGGTCGTCTTTTACAAGCAAATGAGGAAAAACAGTTTGAAAAGTTTTTAAAAGTTTTTAAGAAATTACATATTAACATTCCTCTTTTGGATATAATTAGGGAGATGCCAAAGCATGGGAAGTTCTTGGAAGACGTGATCTCAAACAAGAGGAAATTAAATGAAGTCTCGACAGTCAAGCTCATAGAGGAGTGTTCTGCAATCTTATAAAGGAAGCTACCACCAAAACTAAAAGATCCAAGGAGTTTTTCTATCCCTTGCATTATTGGCTCTACTAAGTTTTCTGATGTTCTGTGTGATTTGAGTGCTGGAGTCAATCTTATGCCATATTATATGTTTTTGAAGTTAGGTTAAGAGAATGTCGACCTACTAATATTTCATTACAATTAGCTGATAGAAGTGTTAAATATCCAAGAGGCATAGTTGAGGATATGCTTGTTAAAGTTGAAAAGTTTATTTTTTCTGTTAACTTTGTCGTATTGGATATGGATTCTGATGGTGAGGGTACTTCACTGATACTATGTCAACCTTTTCTTGCTACTGTCCATGCTTTGATTGACGTGCATGTTGGAAAAATGATGTTGAGAATCAATGATGAGAAAATTGAGTTTGATGTTTTCAATCATATGAGAAGTTTTGACAAACATGATGTTTTTAGAGTTGATTGCATCGATAGGATTACTGAGCATGATTTTAATGTCTTTTATTCTAGTGATCCTGTTAAAAATTGTATCTCTAGCTCTTTGTATAAGAATGGTGAATTTCTAGATGATGAGCATGTTGATCCATGTGTTCTTTTGGATGTAGGTTTAGGCAATGGTTTGGCACAATCTGAGAAGTTATTGAGCATTGAAGAAAGAATTGATGAACCATAACAAACTGTTCAACCATCCTCCGCACCTGAACTCAAATCTCTTCCTTCTCATTTAAAATATGTCTTTCTAGATGATTCTTTGAATTTTTCAATAATTATATCTTCTGATCTAACAGGTTTTGAGGAAGAGAAACTACTGCGAGTGTTACAAGAACATAAGAAAGCAATGGGGTGGACCATTGCTGACATCCATGGTATAGACCATACGATCTGCATGCATAAAATTCTATTTGAAGAAGGGTTCAAGGCCATGGTTCAACCACAAAGGAGACTGAATGAGCATCTTAAAGAGGTAATAAAGAAAGAGATCATTAAATGGCTTGATACAGGTATAATCTTTCCTATCTCTAATTCTGTTTGGGTGAGTCCTCTACAAGTTGTGCCTAAAAAGGGTGGAACTACTATGGTTGAAAATGATAAAAATGAGTTGATTCCTACACGTATAGTCACGGGTTGGAGGGTTTGCGTAGATTATAGGAAGCTAAATGATTCAACTAAGAAAGATCATTTCCCCTACCCTTTTTAGATCAACTTGTTAAGAAATTGGCTGATCATGCATTTTATTGCTTTTTGGATGGTTTTCTGGTTATTTACAAATTGCTATTGATCCTACTAACCAAGAAAAAACCACATTCACATGTCCATATCGTACCTTTGCATTTAGACGCATGCCTTTTGGTCTTTGTAATGCTCCTGCTACTTTTCAGAGATGCATGATGTCTATTTTTGCTGATTTTATTGATGATTTCATAGAATTCTTTATGGATTACTTTTCTGTATTTGGTTCCTCCTTTGATATTTGTTTGAACAATTTGGAGAGGGTTTTAAAGAGATGTGAGGAAACCAATTTGGTGCTCAATTGGGAAAAATGTCATTTTATGGTTAACGAATGCATAGTTTTGGGACATAAGGTGTCTTCTAGGGGAATAGAGGTCGATAGGGCAAAAATTGAACTAATTGAAAAACTTCCTCCCCCTAAATCATTAAAGGAGGGTAGAGGATTTTTAGGGCATGCAGGTTTTTATCGTAGATTCATCAAGGATTTTTCAAAAATTACCAGGCCTCTAACCAATCTTTTAGTGAAAGATATACCTTTTCTGATTGATGATTCATGCTTGAATGCCTTTCAATGCCTGAAGTTGAAATTGATTGATGCTCCTATTGTGCAGCCACCTAGATGGGATTTGCATTTTGATATTTATTGTGATGTTTGTGATAACACTGTAGGTGCAATTTTGGGACAAACAGTAGATAAGAAATTTCATGTTATATATTATGCGAGTAGGACTATGAATGATGCATAGAAATTATACACCACTACTGAAAAAGAACTACTTGTTGTTATCTTTTCACTTGAGAAATTTTGCTCTTACTTGTTGTTATCCAAGATTGTGATCCACACTGACCATTCTGCACTTAAATATCTGATTTCAAAAAAAGATGCAAAACCCAGACTATTGCGTTGGATTCTTCTATTACAGGAATTTGATATCGAGATAGTGGACAAAAAGGGAGTAGAAAATTCAGCCGCTGATTATTTATCTCGGTTGGAGGGAGATTTTGTTGAAACAATGCTTGAACATCCTTTAAATGATTATTTTCCTGATGAACATTTATTCTCAGTTAATCCTATTCTCAACCCTTGGTATGCTGACTTTGTTAATTATCTTGCTTGCAGGGCTATACCAGAAAGAATCAAAGGACATCGGAAAAAGAAATTCATGTCTGATATCCACCACTATTTTTGGGATGAGCCTTACTTGTACAAGGTTTGTGCTGACGATACCATTAGGAGATGTGTTCCCCAACAAGAGGTAAGTAGCATTCTTTGCTTTTGTCATGATAAAGAGGTTGGTGGTCACCATGGTCCTTCTTGTACAGCAGCTAAGGTACTTCAATCTGGTTTATATGGGCCCGCTTTATTTGAAGATGCTCATTCTTATATCCGTGCATGCGATCAATGTCAAAGAACTGGAAATATTTCTAATCGTTATGAGATGCCCTTGAACAATATTTTAATTATGGATATTTTTTATGTTTAGGGTATTGATTTCATGGGTCCATTTCCAAAATCTTGTCAAAATGAATTTATTCTTGTTGCTGTGGATTATGTAAGTAAGTGGGTAGAAACAATTGCATGTGTGAAAAATGACTTTAAAACGGTGTGCAAGTTTTTAAAGAAAAATATCTTTTCCCGTTTTGGTGTTCCTAGAGCCATAATTAGTGATAGAGGTTCACATTTTCGTAAAGATTTTGACAAACTCTTAGCTAAATATGGTGTTACTCACAAAGTCGCTATCCCTTACCATCCCCAAACTAGTGGACAAGTTGAGGTTTCAAATCGAGAGTTAAAAAGCATTTTGGAAAAAACTGTGAGTCTTTTTCATAAAGATTGGTCTATTAAGTTAGATGATGCACTTTGGGCATATAGGACTGCATATAAGTCTCCAATTGGTATGTCACCTTATCGTTTGGTTTTTGGTAAGGCATGTCATTTACCTGTTGAGATAGAGTATAAGGCATATTGGGCAATGAAATATCTAAATTTTGATTTGTCTTTTGCAGATAAAAAGCAAAAATTACGTTTGAATGAGCTAGATGAGTGGCGGAATGAAGCATACGAAAATGCCAGAATCTATAAGGAAAGAGCAAAAGCATGGCATGATGCAAGGATCAAGAAGCGAGAGTTTGAGGTTGGTGATAAAGTTTTAGTTTATAACACTCGTTTGAGACTTTTTCCAGGAAAGTTGAGATCAAGATGGTATGGACCGTTTATCGTCACACAAGTATTCCCATATGGAGTTGTGGAGCTTTCAAACGGGCAAGGTGAGAAATTCAAGGTTAATGGGCAGCGTCTGAAGATCTATGAAGAGGGAACCAATCCAAAGGATGGTTCTGCCATTTTTTTTCAATAATACATGAGTTTAATAAGCCCTTCGCACAAGCAGGAAGAAGTCGAAAAGAATGCTACATTTCAGGGGAGTTCTCTATTCTCTTTGCTTTTATTTTATTTATTTTTCACATTGAGGACAATACTTAACTTAAGTGTGGGGGAATATGCATACATAGGCTGCTAATTTTTTTATATAGGAATTTGAGTGCTAAATTTTTGTTTCGTTCTAAAAAATTTTTGCTGAATTCTTTCACACCAGCGAAAATTTTTCTTGAGTTTTCTAGTCCTTGCGTGCTATTTGTGTTGAATTGGGTTACATGAAGGATGATTGATATTAGTAGCTGTTTGGTATATGATTAGTTATTCATCTTCTTATAGTTGATTTAAAAGACAGATAATGCAAGATTTGACACAAACTTACCTTAGTGAGGATTTGAGCCTTAAAAAACAATTTCTTACTCTCATTCTTTTTCTTGTTGAGCGTATATCACACATGAATTGATCATTCTAGAACTTGCTCTATAATGCATTTTTAGACCATGTTCTTGATTTTCATACACCAAAATGATTAAAGCACCTAGGTTTACACAAATTTAGCTTTTGAAAAATATCATCCCTGTCATATTATCCCTTAGTTAACCCATTTGAGCCTAAATCTTTTTCTTTCTTTAATGACCTACATAATTTACCCCGTGACCCTCATTCTTTCTAACCCCAGAGTTTGAATTCCAATTCACTTAGGTACTTATAGTTGATAACATGGCATTCTAGTTTTTGTGGCATTATGATTTTTTTTTTTATGTTATCAAGTCGATGTACTCAAAAAAAAAAATCAGCCCAAAAAAAAAGAAAAAAAAATTTGCTAGTTGAAAAAAAAAAGAGAAAAAAAGAAAAAAATAGAGAAAAAAGGGGACATTTGTCTTTTTTGATGTTGTTCACTCTTACAGTGAAAGTTCATTGCATTGTTTTTTATTTTGAATAAGTGATATTTCACATTATATATTCATAGTTAGAGTTAGTATTCTCTAGCCTTGATGTAAAGGATGTTATGTTCTGATACTTAAGTATTTTTAGTGAATCATTTTAACCCTATATTTTATCCATTATCCTACCCTTTACCCTAACCCCGTTACAACCAAATAAAAGATCTTTTGATTGGTGTTTGGATTTCATATTTAAGTGGTGGAGATTTGATATATAAGCAAGCTTATGGCAATGTCATATCATCGTGTTGATTTGAGTGATTTACATACCCGTACATACATTGAGTGCTTTGAATAGTTAAATAGTATCTATATTTATTCTATTGAGTGAACTGACTGTGAGGGTGTTTGAATCTTGTATTATTCTTGATTTCGAGGAGACTATAGGAAGTGTAATGGCTTTTCTAGTATTAAATGCTACGAAATATTGATTGTCTTGATTGTAATTTCGGTTTGATCATGTCGTACGCATGGTTAGGGACTTGACAAAAAATTAAATTGGTTTTTGAAGAAAATTAATTTTGCTTAAGGACAAACAAACATTCAAGTGTAGGGGTATTTGATAGCAATATTTTTATATACTTGAATAATATCTTTTTTTAGCATTTATTTATGTGTATTAGAATTGATTTGAACCATATTTTATAATTTTATATTGATTTATTTTCGTGGTCATTGATTTAGGAAAAATGGAGCAAACTTGCTATTTTTGAACTGGACATACAACATTCAGTATTTTTACCATAACTTTTTGTTCTGATGTCCGATTGAGGCAATTATTATACTGTTGGAAAGAAGATTTCGAGCCCTACAACTCTTATGAAGACGTCAGAGGCTGGGTCAGACCAAAAGATGTCCAAAAATTTAGTCAAAGTTATTGCAATGCCGAAAAACGGAAACTAGGAATCAAAATGGAAACTTGTTGCTACAAATTCGGATTTGCATTGCTAATAATTTCAGAAATTATCCAAATTGAAGCAAAAAGAATTTTCAAGTATTTGAAAAGTTAAAGATCATCATCAAGCAACAAAATAAAGTTTCCAAATCAAATTTAAAGTCCAAACTTCTAAAATAGTCCAAGTTACTAAATTTTTTTTAGGGTTTTCACTCTTATATATATGTGGTAATAGGGCAGCTCTTTAGGCACGAATTTTTCTTTTATTTTTCTAATTCTTCCACCACTTTACAAACCCTTGTAGCCTCCTCCGTCCCAAGAGACTTTGACTTCAATGTTCGTGCAAACATGGGTTGTAATGTTTTCTTTTACTTTCTTATTTTTATTTTCAATGTCTAGTTAATTTTATTTTTCCTAGAACTCGATGGATTTTATTTTTTGATTAATACATGACTTGATTTTATTCTTTTCCTTAATTTTATTGATATGATTATTATTTTTATGAGATTTTATTATTGTTCTTAATGCTTCAAACGTTTTTAGGCCTGACGTTTTGATGATTTGAGATTGCGTGCATACATGACCAATATAATTGTATAAAATTAGTCCAAATAATAAAATTCATATGAAATTATGAGTATGACCATTAGATTAATTTCATATATAGAGATTAAGGGAAACCTTAATTTATAGATTTTCACAAAACTTAATGCGATTTGATTCAATCGAAATTGTATGACCATCGGGTTTCGGTTAGATAAATTAGGGATTCATTGTATGACCATTGGGTGAATCTAATTTAAGAAAATCTGTCATCATCAATAATAAATCATTAGCCAATGAATTTAGGGATTGAACAGATTTGACCGTGTAGAAAGATAAAAATAAATGAAATCGATATCTTAGGGTTTTAATTACATTAGGGTTTCATATTTTAGATCTTGTTTTTAGTAGTTTCTAAAATTTTCACCAATTGATTTGATTTATTTAACTTAGATTAGGGTTATTCATATTTAGTAGTATAAAATATTCTCGTGTAATCGACACTTTTTCTACACTATACACAACACTCGAATAGGGCATATTTGCCCGAAATCGTGATATAACTAAATCGCGTAACACCCACCTTGCCACTGTTAGGTGCAGATAAACAAGCCTTAGTTGAGCCAGAAGTAATACTAAGAAAAGGGTCATTTGGAGGAGTAATCAACCAATGACACATGTATTGATTCGGTGGATCAATCTATGTCTTGAAGAATTTGCATGGGAAGATTGAGATTTCATTAAAGGACAGTTTTCTAACTTCCATCTTTGAGGATAAGGATGCTTTTGAAAGGAGGGAAAAATTGTAATGAGTAGAAGGAAAATATTCAAACATAACGGATAGAGTGAAGTTGTTCAAGATTCAGTTGCTAATTTATTGAGAACAAACTTTAAATACATGTAATAGGTTGAAGATGAAGTCATGAATAAGAACAATAACCTCTTTCTTTCCTTTTGTGAATTCTCTCTCTCTCTCTCTCTCTCTCTCTCTCTCTTGTCTCTGTTTCCCTGCACTTTCCTTCCCTGAAACTCCACTTTGCAATCAGAAGAAATCGAATTCGGAGACTCCATCAACATCCTCTGAAATCATTGTTACTCTGCAACTACGTAAATTGCCTAACTCTAAAGTTGGGTTGTTACAACCGATTCCCTCGATGAATTAGCCGTTTTCATTTGATTCTCATAACATTAGACAACATAGTGGGATTAAAACAAGGCAATTGGAAACGAAAATTTTAAAAAAATGTATTATGATAAAATTAAAATGTGTATATATTAAAATTTTTGCCTCTATCTTCATCCCTCTTGTTCCCTAAGAGAGAAGGTACCGAGCTTGACCCGGTTTATTCAAAGATGGAGATAATCTTTTTCATCTTTTGTCTCTATCTTCATCCCTCTTGTTCCCTAAGAGAGAAGGTACCGAGCTTGACCCGGTTTATTCAAAGATGGAGATAATCTTTTTCATCTTTTGTCTCCGTCTGTCATGTATATCATTTCAAATATTATCTTAAACACCTCATCAATAGGATACCCTTCTATTCAATTAGAATTTTAAAAATTTTAATTCGATAAACTTTCTTTTTACAACTATGATACGCGAGCATCAGAGTTGTAATTTGACACTATCCTCCAAAATTTTCTCTAATCGTTAATTTTCTAAATTTCTCTGCGTTTTCCTAATATTTGTAATGATATTTCTCTAAATTTGTTAGGGAAAAAAAAAGCTCTTCCAGAAGTTTCAGTGCCTAGATTAAGATTTAGTGAAATCTTTGATATGTAATAATAATAATAATAAATCAATTACCAGTGTTAATTTTAGTTTCTTTTATGGAGAATTTTTGTAATTATTTACACAAAAAATATTACAAATAAAATAAAATGCAAATGCAAATATAAATATAAATATAAATATAAATAAAGTGAGACAGATTGTATCTAGTTGAGGTTTCCAAACAGGACCAAAGCCACCTTCCCCTCTTTTTATACTCCTTTTTTAGTGTATTATCATGTCTTATGGGAAAACACCAAAATGTTTCCTATCCTAAAAATCTTGGTTAATGTTTTCTACATTGTCTCATATATCTTGCAATCGTTCTACATATTTCAGATTTCAGTGTAATGAAAAATCATTTGTAACCTAAATTTATCCCCTAATAATTTGAGATCCAAAGCTGTAAAAATGTAATACCAAAAAAAAAAAAAAAAACACTAAATTTTCCTCACAAATAGGATATCTCCGGACCCCAAGAAATAAATGTTAAAAAGAGTCATCTCATTTGATAATTCTGCATTATTAATTGTTTTATGTATGTTTATTTTATTCTATTTACACTACAAAAATCTTAAATTTTTCAGACAATTTTTTTCGTACATTTAAGTAAAGAGTCGTCAATATTTTGTTTTATGTATGTTTATTTTATTCTATTTATACTTTTTTTGTTTTGTGTTTCTTTTGCCGATGTTTTTTAATTTAAATATCGGCAAAAGTAAATTAGGGTGACGTTTTAAATCATAAACGTCGCCCCAAATCAATGGCACAAAAAAAAGTGAGTGATGAGAATTTTCTTTTATCTTGGCTACGTTTCCTCATCAAACGGTGACATAACTCAAAGGTTTTCCGAGTTTTCTCGACAAACATCGCGGAAGGTAGAGGACCTTTTGTTGAACTCATAGTCACTGCCCATGTTAGCCATTCTGTCCGGATGAGGCTTTTTTTTTTTTTTTTTTTTTCTCTTTTCCATTAAAGTTGATTTTTGTTCAAAAATAATTTATAATTTTTATATAAATTTGTTAGTCATTAAATAATTCAATCATGTATAATTAAATGAAATTATTTATTTAATAGTAATTTGAGATTCAAGATTAGGATTTCATTAATATCATAAAGCAAAAAGACAAGCATATCTCAACTATTAGTTTGATTGGATCAAAACTTGAAAATAGCAAAAACCCACTTTCTTTTGCTTTCCCCACACTAACGGTAAATTTGGTTAGGGAATAAAGTGAAAAAAAAAATAAAAAGATAAACAAATATGAAATGAAATAAGAGATTATTCTCGTTTGATTAAGAATGAAAAAAATGATAAAAGTAAAGAGATAAAATAGCACCCCATTCACATCATAAAAAAAATTTCCTTCCACTTGTGTACAGATTGGGATTGTAATGAAAATTTGTTTATAAAATTATCCACTTCTTTTTTCAATTTTATAAGGTTTAGGGAGAATAATATCCATTTTATTTTTTTTTCTCCTCACTTTTTATTCCAACCAAATTAAATATAATAATACTCATTTTCTTTCTTTTCATTGCTACCAAATAAAATAAAAAATATATATTTATTTTCACTAAATAAAATAAACTTTCCCCTTCTCTTCCATCTCCCCCCTTCCTTCCACGAATCAAATTTAGCCTAAGTCGTGCAATATGCAAAAAGAAATTTATGGGTCGGTCTGGTATTAAAGTCCCGAGTTTTTCAGCTGAAAAACCTTGGCACGTAGAACAAGGAGCTGCGCTCTCATTCAATATTCACCCATTCCTTCTCATCCTCCCACCTGCTCACCTCAACCTCAACTCTTCCTTTCAACCCTAATTAACCATACAAACAAAATGTCGAGAGAGAGAGAGAGAGGTGGCCGTGTGCAAACAAATCCATTTATATTGAAACTCGTAACTTGTGTAGCTGGGTAGCCTCACAGAGTCTATCACATTACCATTTACTGCCCCAAAATAAATGTCCCTTAAGTACTGTGGAATTAAGCATCCACTTACAACAAAATGACTCAATATAAAGCAAACAAGCATCAAGTGATCCCTCTACTCTATAGTTAATTTCTTACTATATAATGAGCTGCATGTGTGACAAAAGATGAATAGGTAGCACAGAAAGAAGCAGAGATTGTCAAAGCACAGAGAAAAATGAAGTAAAGATGAAAGCAAACATAGTAAAAGTGATTCTCCTTGCATTGCTGTTGTTAAGCCATGCTGTTATAGAAGCCAAAGCCCACCGCCAAAAGGGAGAAGAAGAAGAAGATGAAAAGAGAACAAGGAGTGCGAGAAGAAGAGGCAGCAGAAGCAGAAGTGGGAACCGTAGTAATAGTGGTAGAAGTAGAGGCAGTAGAGGAAGGAGACCAAGATCGAACCCAAGCAATTGTGATCCATTATACCAATACCTATTTGGAAGCTGTGGACAATGGCCCTTCCCAAATACCCCTTCCCCAAACAACCCTTTTAGCCCAACTCCTAATCCTTCCCCTCGCCACAGCTCTCCACCACGCCGGCCACCTCCTCTCCGTCCACTTCCGCCCCTCCTCCCGTCTCCTCCTCCAGCAGCTTTCCCGCCATTAGTACCATCCCCATCACCACCCATTACCACACTCCCACCCCCACTTCTTCCTTCCCCATCCCCACCACCGATTGTCCTCTCTCCTCCGCCACAATCTCCATCACCATCCCCACCGGTGATAATACTTTCTCCACCGCCACCAGTAATTTCATCACCACCCCCACCATCGCCATCTCCACCTCCACCATCTCCTCCACCGCCCTCACCACCTCCCCCGTCTCCTCCACCGCCACCCTTGGTACCATCACCACCACCACCACCACCAGATATTCTGTCACCACCCTCAACACCTATCATCATACTTCCACCACCACCCTTGGTCCCTTCACCACCACCGGACATGGTCCAACCACCCATTCTCCCATGGCTTACCCCACCAGACTCACCCCTTCTCCCATGGCTCACCCCACCAGACTCAAACACGGACACCCCACCATCATTTCCTTTTCTCTCTCCACCATCATTTCCGGACGTCCTCCCACCGCCGCCACCTTTAGTCCCTATATTTTTGCCACCACCTGATCCTCCTCAACTTCCGCTGTTTTTGGCTCCACCGTTAGTTCCCATAGACTTGCCACCACCTGATCCTCCACAACCTCCGTTTATTTTGGCACCACCTTTAGTTCCCATCGACTTGCCACAACCTGATCCCCCACAACTTCCATTGTTTTTGGCACCCCCGATTGTTCCCATAGACTTGCCAACTCCCGATCCTCCACAACTTCCGCCAATCATATCACTCCCGCCACCCGCACAGGACCCGGGAGTGGTCGATCAGCCGCCGATATTTCCTCTACCGCAGACGCCAGAAATCTTTCTTCCGCCGCGGTTGGTGGGTCCCATTGTGCAGGGGACAGTGCAGCCATAGTGCGAACTTTTGACATTTGGGAAGTGAAAATAGTTTGTGCAATATTTTGACATACATATTACAAAGTATATGATCTGCTTGTAATAATATTTTTAGAATTTGAAATTAAATATATAATGTCTTCAATGATTATCCAAAATCTAGTTTTAAATCTTTAGTTTTCGGTGTTGGATTATTAATCCAACATTGGGCTTATATGTTCAAATAATTATGTAATTACGTACTGTCAAACCCATTAGTTAAGCCCATATGAAAGTGATCGGGTAAATTTAGAAAATTCGGTAATTTGGGTTTAAATATCTCAAAGGATATGGAAATAAATTAATGTGTAGATACCAATGGACATTTGCTATTTATGATGGGTTAAACAGGAAATGTCGGAGGGTGACTTGAAAATAGCAGGAAAGTTACCTAAATTCATGTGAATTCGGTAAGGTAACTGGAATAAGTTAAATAGGCAAATTCTGTTATGAATTTGGAAGTAAAGGTCATCCCTACAGCTATAAATAGGGTTATGGTCCTTGGGTCAAATTATCACTCTTCTCCCTAATACCCCATCATATAAAGAGATTCTGTGAGAATACTTTTGATCTGGAAGGCCGTACCCGGATTCTGCCCAGACAAAGTTCGAATCAAGACTTCAATTTTCAGCTATGGAATCAGATATAATTTCGATCTATTTTGTGTTTCAATTTCAATTTAATTAAACTTTTAATTCCAATGAATCAACATGATGATTGATATTTTTTTTGTATCAAATTATTTTCCCAACAATTGGTATCAGAGCCACTCGTGTTTGAGTCATTGGAATTTGTTTTTATTTTTTCATGATTTTGGTACTATATGAATTTTGAGAATATGCATGACTTTTTATGTATATTTTAATTCAGAAATTTTGGGTGTGGATTTGAATAAAAAAAAAACTAAAAAGTTTTCATCAAGTCGACATTCAATTTTATCAAAGTCGACATTAAGTTTCATTAAAGTTGATTTCTAGTTTTTCATTAAAATCGACATCCGGTATTTTTTTTTAATATATATATATTTGTTCCTTTTTGTTTTGGATCTTTCCAACATTAAAAAAAAAAAGGGCCCTATACGAAAATCAAAAGAAGCATGCATCAAGTGTTCACAAAATTTAAGTGCATTTTTTCTTATTTTTTATTGGGTAATTTTTTTTTAAGGAAAGTTGACCATTTTTTAAGAATCTTTAGGATTTTCAATTCATTAAGTTTTGGAAATTTTTTTTTTTGAGCAATGGACTTTATCAAAAAAAAATTGAAAGTCAAAGATTTATGGTATTTTAAGACTTTCTTTTTTTTTTGAAGTGTCATTTTTATGGTAATTTTTTTAAGTAACTATAAATCTAATTTTGGGAAATTTTTTTTATTTTAAAGAATATCTGAAATTTGGTTTCTTATAAGAAAGTTTCAGAATTTGAGAAAACAAAAAAAAAAGGAAAATCTCAGGTTTTAATTTTTTTTTCCTTTTTTTAAAGACTTGATTTCCCAATTTTAGAATAAAGTTGTCAAAAATATATATATATATATATATATATATTTTTTGAAGTAATTAAAAAAAAAAAGGAAATTTTTTTTTGGATTTTAATTTCTTTTTTTTTTTAATGTATGACTTACTAATTTCAAATGAAAACTTTCAAATTCCAATAAAATAGAATTTTTTTTTTTTTTACAAATCCACGTCACAAAAGAAATATATATATATATATATATAATATATTTATATAATATATATATAAAAGGTTTTATGGGCCATTTTGGGCCCAAACAGACCCAACTTGGGTATAAAGGTTTTGGAACTCATTGGACTCAATCGAACCCATTTTTCATCCTTATCATTTTTCAATATCTCATTAATATTCAAAGTTGGTCATTCTTTTAGTATGCGATGGCACGAGACATGTCTAGGAAAGTTCTGTCAAAAAGACGGGGATAAGTCTAAGGCTGGCTGGTTCTTAAGCGGTTCTAAATGAACTCACCACCTACCTGGGAACTTTCCTGGTGTCCTCTGCTACAGAACGGGGATTGACCAAGTTTTGGATCAGTTGTCGACAAAAGGTGAAACCTTTGGTTTTATGCCGACAACGAAAGTAAAGGGATAGAAAAGAAAGATAAAAGAGACAGATTCGGTAAAATTGGACCATTATAGGCCCAATTTAAAGTTAATAAAATTGGGTTTTAAATAACCCAATTTTCAAGAAATTGAGTCCATCAGGATAAATTGAAATTTTTTTTTCAATTACGGATATTTTTGTTCAAATATGAGTATGGTTTTATATATATTTCGAAATACATTAATTGACACAACATGTCACCAAAGTGACCTCTTTTGTGAAAATTAATTTATTATTGGAATATAAAAGGTTGTGTATATGCAATTCATGTGGATACCGATCGGCCCAAAGGAAGATCTATATTTGACGGAATTGCATGTACATCTTGTGGTAATAAATACGTGATAATTTTTCGGTTTTACATGTGATCAATTTATCGGCCCAAAGGAAGGTAGTTGATTGATATGTTCTTATTGTCAGTGTTTGATTATTACACCAAGATACTATTTACAAGTTAATTATTTTATCCAAAGATAAAATATTAATGGAGTTATCGATATCTTGTGATGGAGATTTCTCATATTTGAATGCATTTGGTTTTAAGGTTCCATTTGAGCATATATTGATCATTGTTCTCTGTTTTGACAGTTAACATTATTCCCACCAATATCATTCCCATGTTGAATGGCTCAAATTTCAAATCATGGCGAGAAAATCTTTTGATTATTCTTGGAGTTATGGATATGGACTTTGTGCTAAGGACTGACTGTCTTCCACCAATTACAGATAAGAGTACCTCTGATGAAAAGAGGGAGTTTGAAAGGTGGGAAAGGGCGAACTGCATAAATCTAATGATTATGAAACGGGCCATCGCAGAAACATTTAGGGGCACAATATCTGAGTCTGTTATGACAGCCAAAACTTTCCTTAAAGATTTTGAGAAACAATTTGTCAAGAATGAAAAGATTGAGACCAGTACACTCTTGACAAATCTTATCTTAATGCGGTATAAAGGTCAAGAATAAGAACACTTGACCATTAAGGACAAGAGAGGAAAGAAAAGAAAACAGGATAAGGATGCTGCTATGTTCCTTAGTTTGGTTTGTTCTGAAGTTAATTTAACTTCGGTACCAGGACACACTTGGTGGCTAGATTCCGCTGCAACCACTCACATTAGTGTGTCCATGCAGGGTTGTTTTAAATTGCCGACCGCCAAATGATGGTGAAAGATACATCTATGTAGGCGATGGTAATAAAGTTCTAGTTGAAGCCATTGGAAGATTTAGATTATTGCTAAAGACCGGATTTTATTTGGATTTACATGAAACATTAGTGGTGCCGTCTTTTAGACAGAATTTGATTTCTATTTCTGTATTGGACAAATTTGGTTTTACTTGTTCTTTCGGAAATAGAAAAATTAGTTTGTTTCTTGATTCAAAATTAGTTGGTTCTGGTTCTTTATTAGGATCCGATAATCTTTATTTACTTGATACTGTGGCTTATTTTAATGAATCTCTGCAAACCAGTACTCGAAGTGTAAAGCGAAAATTAACCAATGAGAATTCCTCCTCGTTGTGGCATAAGAGATTGGGTCATATCTCCAGACGGAGAATAGAGAGACTTGTGTCAGAAGGAATTCTTAATTCCCTTGATTTCACAGATTTTGATATTTGTGTAAATTGTATAAAGGGAAAACAAACCAATAAAAGGAGTTTTGAGGCCAAGAGGACTTCACACGTCTTAAAATTGATTCATACGGATATCTATGGACCATTCCCTTCGGCTTCCTAGAATGGTCAACGATATTTTATCACGTTCATAGACGACTATTCAAGATATGGCTACATTTATCTCCTTACAGAAAAGTCTCAATCTCTGGATGTGTTCAAAATTTTTAAGGCTGAAGTTGAAAACCAACTCAGCAAAAGAATTAAGAAAATCATATCTGACCGTGGTGGAGAATACTACGGCAGAAATGATGGATCAGGTGAACAACGTCCAGGACCGTTTGCTCACTTCCTAGAGGAATGTGGTATCGTCCCACAGTACACCATGCCTGGCTCACCTGCCATGAATGGTATTGCTGAAAAACAAAACATGACTCTTCAAGATATGGTAAGAAGCATGATAGCTCATTCTGCTTTACCTGAGTCACTCTGGGGAGAGGCACTCAAGGCTGCAGCATACATCCGGAATAGGGTTCCCACTAAGGCAACTACCAAAACCCCTTATGAACTTTGGATAGGCAAACGTCCTAGTCTGAAACATCTGCATGTTTGGGGTTGTCCAACTGAGGCTAGGCCTTTTAGGCCTAATGAAAGGAAACTGGATGCTAAGACGGTTAGTTGCTATTTTGTAGGATACTCTGAAAAATCTAAGGGGTACAAATTTTATGATCCCACAAATAAGGTCATCTTTGAGTCGGGAAATGCCCGGTTCTTTGAGAATGTAGAGTTTGTCGGGGGAGATATGGTTAGAGACATTGTTTTCCAAGAGAAATATATTAATATTCCCATAGGTGTTATTGGACTTAATCAGGTTTCTATCCCTGATCCTGTTCAAAACACATTAGAATTAGAAAATGTTGGAGAACCCTCCAATTTATAAGAACAAACTCTACCCCCTCAAGAACCTATGCCATTAAGAAGATCCACTAGAGAAAAAAGAAGTGCAATTCCAGATGATTATGTTGTATTTCTCAAGAACATGAGGTTGACATTGGAGTGATGGAAGATGATCCAATCAACTTCCGTCAAGCCATGGAATGTTGTAACTCTCAAAAGTGGATCGATGCCATGAATGAGGAGATGAAGTTCATGAAAGACAATGACGTTTGGGATCTTGTCCCATTGCCTGAAGGTACGAAACCCTTTGGTTGTAAATGGATATTCAAAACCAAAAGGGATTCAAAAGGCAATATGGAGAGATATAAAGCTCATCTTGTCGCAAAAGGTTTCACACAGAAAGAATGCATCGATTATAAAGAGACTTTCTCTCCGGTTTCTTCGAAAGACTCTTTTAGAATTATAATGGCATTAGTGGCACATTTTAATCTTGAGTTACATCAGATGGATGTGAAGACGGCGTTTCTCAATGGTGACATTGATGAAACAATCTATATGTTGCAACCAGAAAACTTTGTGTCGAGAGATCCAAAGAATATGGTTTGCAAACTTAAGAAATCCATCTATGGACTCAAGCAAGCATCTCGACAATGGTATTTTAAATTTCATCAAGTGATCATCTCATTTGGTTTTGAGATGAATTTAGTTGATGAATGTATATACCATAAGTTCTGTGGGAGTAAGTATATTTTTCTAGTTTTATATGTCAATGACATATTGCTTGCCAGTAACGATAAAGACATATTGCAGCAAACCAAGGTTTTTCTCACTAAGATTTTTGAGATGAAGGATCTTGGGGAAAGTTCTTTCATATTGGGCATTCAGATACACCGAGATCGTTCTCAGGGTATTTTGCAATTGTCCCAAAAAGGATATATTGAAAAGGTCTTAAAGAGATAAGGCATGCAAGATTGTAACCAGGTGATACCCCTGTAGCTAAAGGAGACAAATTTAGTCTCAAACAGTGCCCCCAAAGTGTTATTGAGAAACGAGAAATATAGAAGATTCCATATACGTCAGCAGTAGGGAGTTTGATGTATGCTCAAGTATGTACGCGTCCGGATATTACGTATATAACAGGAATATTGGGCAGATACTTAAGCAACCCAGGAATAGACCATTGGAAAGCCGTCAAATGGGTCTTGCGGTATCTACAGAGAACGAAGGAATATATACTCACATATAGGAGGTCGGAACGACTTGAGATCACCGGATATACTGACTCCGACTTTGCGGGATGCCAAGATAGCATGAAGTCTACAACAGGCTACATCTACATGCTAGCGGGAGGAGCCATTTCTTGGAAGAGTGCTAAACAGTCTCTTATAGCATCTTCCACAATGGCAGCAGAATTCATAGCGTGTCATGAGGCATCCAACCATGGAATATGGCTGTGAAATTTTGTCACGGGACTACAGATAGTGGATAGCATTCACAAACCACTTAAATTATTTTGTGACAATAAATCGGCGGTCCTCTATTCTAATAACAACAGGAGCTCGATAAAGTCCAAGCACATAGATATCAAGTTCTTGGTTGTTAAAGAAATAGTACAGAGTGGTCAAATATCTATAGAACACATAGCAACAAACTCCATGATTGCGGATCCGCTTACAAAGGGTTTATCGCCCAAAGTATTCCTTAAGCATGTTGCTCGTATGGGTGTAATGCCACTTAAGGATGTACAGTTTTAGTGGGAGTTTATAATGTTCTATTGATTCAGTTATTACAATTAAGTTTTTGCAAAAATAGAGATTCAGTTTTTTATTCACTCTGAATTAATATGATCTCGCTAAAGAGGACCAGTTGGAAATAGGCATATTAAAGATCACATTGCATGACATTTTCATGCTACGCATCCATATCATAATCCTTGTTATTCGGTTATATCGATTTACGTGACCATTGATGGTTAAGTTACGAAAAAAATGTAACAAAAACCGCCTTGATTCTAAATTGATATAATTGATGGATCGGATTGGTTGTAGATACATTTCAATATTGACAGAAAAGTTGAGCTCATTCAGTTATTTCGTAATTATATAATTATAAGGTTTCACATATAGCCCAAGTGGGAGATTGTTGGATCATTAATCCAATATTGGGTTTATATGTTCAAATAATTATGTAATTGCATACTGTCAAACCCATTAGTTAAGCCCATATGAAAGTGATCTGGTAAATTTGAAAAATTCGATAATTTGGGTTTAAGTATCTCAAAGGATATGGAAATAAATTAATATGTAGATACCAATGGAAATTTGCTATTTATGATGGGTTAAATAGGGAATATCGGAGGGTGACTTGAAAATAGCAGGAAAGTTAGCTAAATTCATGTGAATTCAGTAAGATAACTGGAATAAGCTAAATAGGCAAATTCTGTTATGAATTTGGAAGTAAAGATCATCCCTACAGCTATAAATAGGGTTATGGTCCCTGGGTCAAAGTATCACTCTTCTCCCTAATACCCCATCATATAGAGAGACTCTGTGAGAATACTTTTGATCTGGAAGGCCGTATCCGGATTCTGCCCAGACAAAGTTCGAATCAAGACTTCAATTTTTAGCTATGGAATCAGGTATAATTTCGATCTATTTTGTGTTTCAATTTCAATTTAATTAAACTTTTAATTTCAATGAATCAACACGATAATTGATATATTTTTTTTGTATCAAATTATTTTCCCAACATTCGGTACCCTTTCATAATATAAAAGATTTCAAAATCCAGGGCAGATTCCGTTATTGAAGCTTATTTCTTAGTAACTATATGATAATTTGCTCTAATATGACACGAACGCAGTCCTTGCTAAATGTTTTGGTAAAACTATGCAGTTTTTTCAAGACTATATGCAATCAATTTCAAGGTTCACATTTCCCAGGTGAATAACCAAGTGTTTATCATTGTGGCGTGGCATAGAACAAGTGAACGTAATACCAAACTTTTAAATTAAAAATAAAAATGGAAGAATCTAAGAATTTTCTGTTAGACTTAAAATATTGAGAGATTGGCAGTCAAGTTCGAGGACAGATCGAGTCTAGGTCAAGCCTAATAACTATTTTGACAACAATCCCAAACCCAACCCTGTCCAAACATCAAATGATAGATTTTGTTCAAATCCTCTTATTTTATTTATTTTTTTCAATTACAAAGGAGACCCCATAAGAAATAATAGGTGATAAAAATAAAAAGGTACAAAATCGAATTTAAAATATAAATATTACTGCACAAAAACCTTTTTATCCTTCAAACCCTCTTATAGCATAATAAAATTCGTTGAACCATCCACACAAACCACCATAATTCTTCGAGCCTTAAGGGATAGACTCAATTAGTCCCATCAAATTTAAAATGTGTAGTCTACCATACTAAAACTAATAATTTGATTTGTCCTCATATCTTTTTTCCCCCGATTGTGATTATATTTGCACAGCGCTAATATTTAATTTAATGCAAAAAGGTCTAAATCCATGATGTGATTTGAATTTATGACTAATATAATTATTCATTTATTGATAGATTAATTTTATTGTGTTAACTTTAAAATAGTTGTATTCTATTTTATTGATCTAATAGTATGCAAAAAAAAAAAAGAAAATTCAATGATTTATACCAACAGATCTATATTATATAAATTTAATAATTTATTTAATAATTAATTTTCATGCAACTGTTTTAGTTTTTATCAAACAGTACTCTAATTTTTCATGAAATTAGACTAAATCAAAACAAGAATATGCACGGAGGCACCACACGCTGATAGCAAAATGGGTTCCATATCTAAACGAAGCTCGTGCTAGGAAATGGGCGTATAATAAACTGATTTAAAATGGACATAAGGAAAAGCGTTGTTTAATTAACAATTAAAATTGCTAAGATAAGTATACCCATTAAGCAAAGTTTAGTTATCAACATTTATTAGTATTAATTATTATTTTATGGTTTATAAATATTTATGTAGAAATTCTATAAATTTCTTTGCACCAAAAAAAAAAAACAAAAAGAAAATTGTATACCAACCTATGATACATTGAAACTTCTCGATACTAATGTTTTTCTGTTTCCGAAATATTTCATGTTCTCAACACTAAATTTTCCTCATTTTTTGAAACTTTTTCCATTTTCAAAACATTTCGACATGCTAAATTAAATAATATTAATATGAAATTGTTTATGTTTTATGTATTTATACATTTTTTTTTTCATATTTAATAAATTATTTATTTAATTACTAATAATTTTTATTCTTTTGTTATTTCTATTATGATTAATAATTATATATTGATTATTTTATATTTTTATTATAAAATATAGTTATTCTATTATTTCAAAAAATAATTAATATTTATATAAAAATCATTATATATATATATTTTTTATATTTATATGTTTGCTCATATTTCCATTTTATGTATTCTTACGAAGCGTTATTTTTCATATCATTTTATATCTATTTTCCTTTCCCTATTTCTATTTCCGTGCGACCTAGGTCGCACACTCTCTCATGTTAGTCAATAGTTTTTATTTTCTAATACTTGTTTTCTCAATTTTTTGCTCACTACTCTCTTTATTTGTGTTAATTCATAATTTTTTCCTAATATTTGAAAGCGTCAACTAAAATTTACATAACAAAAAAACTAATTAAGAAAAACAAAATATTGAAATTGAAACATTACTTTGTCACTATAACCCAACAACCTTTCAAGAGACATTTCATGAAAAAAAATAATAATAATAACAATACGAACTCTTTGATTTTGAAATATACAATTTAAGCTTGAAACTTGATAAATAGAAAAATCACAACCCACAAATTATAGTGGCATAGCGAAAGTATGATGGGCCTATAACCCATAGGTTCCAGAATTGAAATTTGGCTATGAAATAATAGAGTAGATTCCGATACCAACACATTTTTTCTCATTTTTCCTATTGCACACTCTCTCTCATGTTAATCAATAGCTTTTATTTTCTAATCTTTTTTTTCTCATATTTGTTACTCATTACTCTCTTTTTCTGTGCTAATTCATAATTTTTTTCCTAATATTTGAGTGTGTCAATTGAATTTTATATCATAAAAGAATTAATTAAGTAAAAAAAATATATTCAAATTGAAGCCTTATTTTGTCACTACACAAAATACCAATCAACTCAACAACTATTCAAGAGATATTTTATGGAAAAAAAATAACAATAACGAGCCCTTTAGCATTGAAATACGAAATTTAAGTATGAAAATTAGAAAATGGGCCCATAACCCCAGGTCTGAGGATTGAAACCGGGTTCTGATATACTAGAATAGCTTATGATATCACCACCATTTTTCTCATTTTTCTTGTTGTACTCTCTCTCATGTTAATCATAGCTTTTATTCTCTAATATTTTTATTTTTCTTATTTTAGTTGCTCAGAACTCTCTTCTTATGTGTTAATTCATAATTATTTTCCAAATCTTTGATAACATTAATTGAAGTTTATATTACCAAAAATAAATAAATTTATAAAAAGAAAAAATTGAAATTGAAACCTTGCTTTGTCGGTGCAAAAAGTACCAATTAAACCAACAACTTTTCAAGCAACATTTTATAGAAAAACAAAACAATGTTAAGGAGTCATTTAGTTTTGAAATGAACAATTTAAGTCTAAAACTTGATAACTAGAAAAATCACAGTCTACAAATTAGAGTGGCACAGTGGAAACATGGTTGGCCCATAACCCACAGTGTTAGAAAAATTAACTTTAAAGCAAAACTATACCAGATATCATGTTAAATTATCGGAATTAAAAATTTAATTACCAAAATTGGAAAACTAGATCAAATAGAAAATATACCTGATTCCAAATCCGAAAAAACTTAATTGACTAAAATCCTGGTCTGAACAAAATCCCGAATTCGACCTTTCAGGTCAAATATATTCTCACAAAATCTCTCTATATAATGGGGGTAATAGAAGATTAGAGTGATGTATTGAGTCGGGACCATAACCCTTTTATAACTGTAGAGTGACTTTTATTTTTTAAATCCGTCTATTCAATTTATTCCATCTATCCTTACCCATCAACATTTCATATTTAACCCATCATAAATAGTAATATCCATTGATATCTTCACATTTATTTATTTCTATATCTTATAAAATATATTAAATCCAAAATACTAAAATTTCAAATTTAGCAGATTATTTTCATATGGATTTATCATAAATGACAGTATGCATTATATAATTATTTTACATATAAGCCTAATATGAGATTAATGATCTAACAATCTCCCACTCATGTTTTATGTGAAATCTTATAAATATGTAATTGCAATATAATCGAATGAACTCAATTTTTCTATCAGTATTACAATGTATTTATAACCAATTTGATCCATCAATCATATCAACTGAGAATCAGAATAGCTTTTATTTCATTTCTTTAATAACTCAACCCATCAATGGTCATATATATTGATATAACCGAATGACGCAGATCATGATATTAATGCATAGGTTGGAAATATCATGTAATGTGACATTTAACATACCTAATTCCAACTAGTTCTCTTTAGTGAGATCATACCATAGTTAATATCAAAATGTGATAAAAAATTGAATCTTTATTGCCATGAAGAATAGTCTCAAAATATCTTAAACTGAAATAATCGAAAATGTCTATATTAGATGAATATCTAAACTCACAAACTCCTACTGAAATTGAATATTCTGACATGATATGACACCTATATGAGCAGTGTGCTCATGAATCCTTTTGGATGACAATCCGTTAGTAAGAGTATAATTATGGAGTTTGTACTAATGTGCTCTATAAACAACTATTTACTCTGAATCATTTTCTTGACAGTCAGGAACTTGATGTCAATATGTTTTGACATCGTTGAGTTCCTGTTGTTATTGGAATAGAAGTCTACTGTGACGACCCACTATCCAGGCATCGCACCTCCAGCAGAAAGGAACAGATATGCAAATGCAGAAGCAACAAACATGATTAAAATGTAACGTTCAGACTTGCGATAGTCGTACTCCCCGTGTATGATAACATGGAAGGAGATTTAAATTAAAAGAAAACCATTTACTTAATATTTCCAAAAGGAAACTTGGCAGACTCTTCCCTATTTAGTGATTATTTGCCACCTATAGTTAATATGATAACCTAACAGACATCAATATAGCACTTCTATTATCAGACAAATTGGCATCATTGGCCCTCTTGGCCACCCAGCACCATACGCCATAATATACAAATACTTTATCCACAAAACTTTAGTAAGGTTCTTCTATACCAAACCATATATCTATACTTACTGCATGACTCAATCTATTCAAAAGAACATAAATATGTATATGCCTCAAACAAGATACAAAGGTTAAAAATGAGTAGAGATCTAAATCTCTCAGCTTAAATGTCTCCACCCTGACCTTCCCTCTCGTCTCCCAGATCACCTAAAAACAAGTATATCAGGGTCAGCATAAGCTGAGTAAGTATACGGGGAACCAATAACATGCATGGCAAACAATTAGGTATCAGGATATCAATATCATCATATAGCAATATAAACACAATAAACTATACCAAAGATGCATATTATCACCAGCATTCTTAAAAAAAAAAAAAAAAAAAAAAAAAAAAAAAAAAAAAACCAGTATGATTGTCACTTTTGGAGCCATTATTCTTTTCCATATTCAGTGTTCCAAATAACTTAATAATTAAAGAAAGGAATAGAATTTCGAACCAAGTTAGTGTATAAGCGTCTGGAAGAATAAGCCAAAATTTAAGTATTTCTAAATGAAATCTAGGTCTTTTTGGATTAGATACCTCAAACACTTCACATGTTTCTAATCCTACCCTCATAGGGAGAAAAGATACGACCATAGTTTCTCAAACTTCACTTGCAGGTTTCGCACAAGTTTTGGAACTCCGTATACCGTTTGCATTCCTCAAGTTTCACCTCTAGACTTCGCACAAGATTTTAGAGAAATTTCATACCATTACTTTCTCTTTACATTTCTTTATGTTTCCCAAACCATTTATCACAAGAATTGCTCTAGTTTTACTGACAAATATCACAAATAAAAAGTTTGCATAGTTAGCCCAGTCACAATATCACATTGGACTATCCCAATGAATTATCAATACAAACAAGCTTGTACAAATCAATATAAATCAAATTGTCACACAAAGTTAGGACATAAAGTTACAACTTTTATGTTCGTAGCTAAGTTCAATTTCAATTGTACAAAGAAAACTAACACAATAATTTTTCAGCCCAAAATTTGTATTACCATTTGCGTAGTCATAGTAGAACTAACATAACTTTTTCTACACACCTTAGATTGAGGTGATTCTAGAGGCCATTTAAAGATAAGAGATGGGACTACAATTGCTATGTTCATAAGTTTGCCTAATTCAGCCAAGAAGAAAGCTCAAAATTGAAGCAAAATTCAACATCGAAACAGGGTAATTTTCTACAGAAATATTCTATTTTGAAAATTCACCAAAAATCCGTTCCCTAATGAAACTATGTGAATCATATGTCATTTTAAATCTACTGAAGTCTAGTTTCCTTAGGAAAAAATCTCACTCAATTTTTAGTTGTGTAGCAAAAGTTATATTTAATAAACTGATGCTTGGTCATACTATCCAGCATACAAAATTTCTAAGGTTTCATTCAATAACAAAATTCTCTCTTCCCTAATTCATTTCATCTATATTCCAGCAATACAAATATATCCAAAAACATGTTTTACAGGATTATTAGGCATCAATTTAACAAATACATGCAAAGTAATTGCCTTTGGAAGCTTGAAATTCACTTTACTCTCCTATGTGCTTCTTTATCCAAATCTCTAACTTCCCAAGTATTTTCAGCTTGTCCTAGGGTTGTTTTACTGCTTTTCTATACTTTCTTATGTTAGGGACACTCAATACTTAGATGGAAGATTCTGAATTCAAGCTTAGATGGATGTTTCAATGGAGTTTGGAGATAGTTTTTGTGAGAACAAGGAGAATGACAAATTTTGGAAGAAAGATAGCCTTTTCTCTCTTTCTCTCTCTCTTTATAACTCTAAGTGGAATGTGGGGCCCAAGCATAATGATGTGTTAAAGACTTAAGTGCCATGTGTTAGATGAGGAGGTGCCATGTGTTAGATGAGGAGGTGCCATGGTGTCTAGTGTCATGCTCAATAATAATGTGACACGTGCCCATTGTGGGTCTCATACTAAACCCTAATTCGATTCTCTTCCTGATCGTTCTTATTTATCGGTATGTCCCATTAGTCCATACCAATTTTAATATACATGACTTATAATTAAAACCATAATAAAATAAAGCATGCATCGCATATGAAAATTTACAAATTCTAGCACGGTGCAATGCAATAATTTCAAATGTGCTCAATAAAATAAGAAAATTATAAATGAAAATGCATGCTTTAATGTTTTCTTAAAATGGGGCCTACATCTATCGATTTATTGTTACAAAATAATATAAGTGGTTTGTCAATGCCATCCACTATCTATTGTCCAGTAAAAAGGTTTTGTAACCATATTACATACATGGATGCCTCTTAACATGCTATCAATTCCGCCACAATAGTGGAAGAGGCTATAAAAGACTATTTAGTACATTTCTAAGAAATGGCTCCTACTATTAGCATGTAAATGTAGTCTGATATAGACTTCATGCTATCTTGGCATCTCCAAAACTGGAATCAACATACCAAATGATCTCAAACTGATCTGACTTCTAATATGTGAGTATATGTCCTTTTGTTCTCTATAATTACCGTAAAACTCGTTTAGTACTTCCAATGGTTTATTTCTAAGTTACTTAAATTTTTGTCCAACATTCGCATAATGTACGTAATATCTGAATGCGTACAGATCTGGGCATACATCAAATTCTATACTACTGATGCATAAAAAATTTTCAGCATTTAAAATCATTCTTAAGGCACTAGTTAAGACTAAACTTGTCTTCCTTAACCATAGGGGTATCTTTTTATATATAATCTCGAATGTCATATCTTTTGAGAATTTTTTTAACATATAAAATCATGAAAATATATCTATTCCCACAAAACTTATGGTATACACAATTACTAACTAAATTCATCTCAAAAGCTAATGAGACGATGACTTCATGAAATATGAAATACCACTGTTGGGATGTCTAACTTTTCGCAGATCTCCTTAATAGCATAGGTTCTAGAGGTGATAGAGTTTGTTCTTCTAGAATGACGATTCTCCAACATTGTCTGATTCTCTTGTGTTTTGAAGAGGATCAGAGATATAAATCTGATCAAATCCAATAACACCTATAAGAACATGTTTCTCTTGAAAAACAATATCTCTAACCATATCTCCCTCGCAAACTCAACATCCTCAAAGAATCGGGCATTTTTTGACTCCAAAAATAATCTGATTTATGGGATCATAAAATTTATTCCCATTAAACTTTTTAAAATACCCTACAAATAACAACTAACTATCCTAACATCCAGTATCCTTTTATTAGGTCTAATAGACCTAACCTCAACTGGACAACCCCAAACATGTAGATGTTTTGGACTAGGAGATGAGCCTATCCAAAGTTCGTAGGGGGTTTTAGAAGTTGCCTTAGTGGGAACTCTACTCAGGATGTATACTACAATCTTAAGTGTTTTTTCCTGGAGTGACTCAGGTAGAGTCCTGTTTCGTCTTTCAGCATTCATGATAGGTGAGCCAAGTATGGTGTATAGTGGGATAAGATTGTGTTCCTCTAGGAAATGAGCAAATGGTCCCAAATGTTGTTCACCTAATCCATCATTTGTGCCATAGTATTCTCTACCATGGCCAGATCTAACATTTTAATTCTTTTGAATAGTTGATTTTCAACTTTGCCCTTAAAAATTTTAAACATGTCAAGATACTGAGACATATCTGTAAGGAGATACATGTAGCCATATCTTGAATAGTCGTCTATAAATATAATTAAATATCATTGACCACTTCAAGAAACTAAAGAGAATGGCCCAAAGATATCCATTTGTATCAATTAGAAGATGCCTAAAATTCTATTAGTTTCATATCCCATTTTATTGGTTTGTTTTCCTTCTATACAATTTACGCAAATATCAAAATTTGTGAAATCAAAGGAGTCAAGAATTATTTCTAACACAAGTCTCTCTACTCTCCATTTGGAGATATAATCCAATCTTTTATACCATAATGAAGAAAAATTCTCTTTGGTTAATTTACGTTTTATAGTTTAAGTATTAGTTTGTAGGAACTCACCAAATGAAACAATGGTATCTATGAGATAAAGATTATTGGATCCTAATAAAGAATCGGAAATAACCAATTTGGATTTAAAAAACAAACTAACTTTTCTATTTCTTAAAGAACAAGTAAAATCAAATTTGTCCAATATAGCAATAAAAATCAAATTCCGTTTAAAGATGATACAACAAATGTTTCAAGTAATCCAAATTGAATCCAATCTTTAACAATAATCTAAATCTTTCTACTACTTCTGTTCGAACTTTATTGCCATCACCTATATAAATGTGTCTTTTACCATCATTCGGCAGCCGACAATTCAGGAAACCCGGTATAGAGACACTAGTGTGAGTGGTTGCAGTGGAATCTAGTCACTATGTTTGTTTTGACACCAAAGTCAAATTAACCTCAGATCAAGCCAAGCTAAGGAACATAGTAGCATACTTATCCTATTTCTTTATCTTTCCTTTCTTATCCTTAATTGTTAAGTGTTCTCAACTCTTATACCATTTTGTGAGAAGATTTGTCAAGAGTATAACAATCTTAATCTTTTCAAACTTAACAAATTGTTTCTCAAAATATTTAAGGAAAAAATTTGACTGTTGTAATAGACTCAAATATTGTGCCTTTAAATATTTTTGGAATGGCTCGTTTCATAATCTTTAGACACATACAATTTAACCTCTCACAGTTTTCTTTCTCCCTCTTTTTAGAAGTACTCTTATCCATAAATGGTGGGAGATCAGTCCTTAATGCAATATCCAAATCTGTAACTTGAATTTTGAGCCATTCAACTTAAAAATCAATCTGAGATAGGTATTAATGTTGGTAGGAGTAGTATTTACGATCAAACAGAGACTAGTAATCAATATATGCTCACATAATATTTCAAACACTAAATAAATTCAAATGTGAATAATCCCCATCACAAGATACTAGACACTCCATTGATATTTTATTTTTGTATAAAATAATTAACTTATAAGTGATATCTTGATATAGTAATCATACGCTGACAATAATAATATATCAACCTATCTTCCTTTGGGCCGATAAATTAGTTACATGTAAAATTAAATAATTGTCATACATTTATTACAATAAGGTGTACATAAAATCTTGTCAAATACGGACCTTCTATTTGGCTGATTGATATTCATATAAATTGCATACACAACTATTTATATCTAAAATAAATTAATTTTCACAATAGATGTCATTTTGATGACATATTGTCTCAATTAATTCATCTTGAGAGATATACAAACCATACGTTTAGTAATCAAACGTTGACAATAAAAACATGTCAATCAATTATCTTCTTTTGGGTCAATGAATTGGTCACACATAAAATTGAGTAATTGTCATGCATTTATTATCATATGGTATATATGCAATTCTATCAAGTACGGACTTTCATTTGGACTGATCGGTATTAATATAAATTGCATGCATAACTTTTTATATCCCAAAACAAAATTAATTTTCACAATAGAAATCACTTTGATGACATGTTATTACAATTATTTCATCTCGAGATATATGCAAAATCATTACTCAATTTTGAATCATATCTGTAATTGAAAAAATTTCAATTTTATCTTGATGAGCTCAATTTGTTAAAGATCAGACTATTTAAAAGTCAATCTTATCAACCTTAAATTGGGCCTATAAAGCCCAATTTACCAAATTTAACCCATTCATCTTTCTTTTCTATTCCCATACTTCTATTATCAGAATAAAACCAAAATCTCCACTGTTAAGGAAATTGTTATCAATCCCTAATGTTTTGATACTAATAAAACCTTATATGTGTTACTAATGAATTTACTAAGTGTGCAGATCTTTGAAATGTTTATTCTTTCAAGTAACATATGTTTGAGAATTTTATGAAAATTTAAAAGAACAGAAGCTGGATAAAAACAAAAGCTAGGTAAAAGCAGTTAAATTTAAGAACTACTGTGTACTGCTATTATTTTAATTTATTTTCAAGACCTAGTTTAGCAAATTAAGTATAGATTGGGAGTTACATTTAATCCTAAACATGTCTGAACAGAGCATTAAAATTCAAATTATTTGGAGGGTTCAAAATCAGCTTTGCATTGGAGTTAAAAGTAATGTTCAGACTATAGATCTATTTTTGCAAAATTACAAGCTGATTTTTAGGAGAGGTTTTGCTACCTATAACTTCTCCAACAATTCACCATTTAAAATTCAAAAATATTAAGTTAAAGAGAGATTATTAGTATTTAGATTTGAATATTTACAGAAATAAAAATCAACAGATATAGTTGAGAAAATTAAGTACAAAATTAGCTACTTATCATATTTTTATAATAGTAAAAGTTGGCTGAGAAGGCATGTTTGCAACTTTATAACTTCACGATAATGAATAGCTTTTAAGACGCTTCTTGAGATTTAAAGTCCTATATATAGAGAATACTCAGCATATTTTACGGACCAATTTTGATGTCTTAAGAGTGAGATATTAAATATGAAAGTAGGCTACTTGAACAGTCTATAAATCTGACTGTTGGAGTTTTAAGGATATTGTTTTGTATTTGTTTATGTTGTAAAGCTTTAGTAAGCTTAGGGAGTGTGTGAGAAGCATTCTCTTAAATCGATAGGGTATGTGTGAGAGAGTATAGATTGGGTTAGTGTTTGACTAAGTCATCTTCAAAGTAAAAGGTACAGATCGTCAACATTATAGCATCGTACATGCTTCTATAACTCTCTTTACATAGTGGAAACTAGCTATTGTTGGACCCTGACTTGCTTAGCTGGAAGAGTGGACGTAGGCACAAAGGCAAACCACTATAAACTGGGTTCGATCTCTCTATCTCTACTCTTTAAATTCTGCACTTACATTTACATATTACATATAGTTTGGCCTTAAATTTAATTAAGATTTTGGTGGAGTAAAATCTTGGATTTGAAACCAACTAATTCAACTCCCCCTTCTTGGTTGCATTGAGACCAACAGTGATATCAAAGCTAGTGTTCAGCACCACAAAAGTGTTGACTTTTGAGCCAAAAATCCGATGACATCATACGCAACTTTTGGCCAATTCATTAATAGAACTCTTTTTTTTGATGGGGTAAATTTTTTTCATTGGAAGTGAGGATGGAGACCTTTATTAAAGTCATAGATTATGATACTTGGGAGGTTATTTCCTGTATAGATTTAGATGTTAAATCTCCAATCATAACCGAGAAAGATAAGAAAAAGATCTCAATAAACTTTAGAGGAAAGCATTTAATTTTATGTGTTATTTCTCCCATGGAATTTAATCTTGTTTCTTCTTGTTCTATAGCTAAAGAAATTTGGGACAAATTGTGTATCACTCACGAAGGTACAAGGACTATTAAATATACTAAAATTAACCTTCTGATGCAAGAATATGAATTGTTTAATTTTCAACAAGGAAAACAAAATATTTAATCGATTCACAACCATTACAAATGAATTGGAGTATCTTGGAAAAAGATTTTCAAACATGGATCTAGTCAGAAAAGTTTTAAGAATTCTTCCCAGAGCTTGGGATACAAAAAAGACAGCAATTGAGGAGGTTCAAGACCTATCAAAGCTATCTTTAAATGAACTAAGAGGGAAACTCATAACTTATGAAGCTAAAATACATTATTCTACAGAAAATGATAGGAAGAAAAAAGTTAAAATGATAGGAAGAAAAAAGTTATTGCACTCATGATAAAGAATGAAGCACAATCTGATGAAGATGATAGTAGTGAGGATAAACTGAATTTGTTATCCAAAAGGCTATCTTGTGTCCTTAAAAAGTGAGGTAAAAAATTCAATAAATTGAATAACCCTAATACTTTTCAAAAGTCCAAAAATGATGTAGGAAAAAGGAACAAATTGAAGGAAGAAAAGAATGATGAGATTATTTGTTTCAAATGCAAGAATTCTAGACATATCAAGTATGAATGTCCAGACCTTACAAAGGAGATGAAGAAATTTCAGAAGAAAGCAAAGTCAATGATGGCTACCTAGAGTGACTTGGATGAATCAAGTTCAGAATCAGACTCAGAAGATTTAGAAGGTCATGATAAAACAAATCTTTATTTAATGGCAAATTCTCAGATGAATTCTAACTTTGAATACTATGATGATTTTAATTTTGATAATGATAATGTGCTAAGGTTGATTTCTGAGTTTAGAAGCAAAATATAAGACTTAGAAAATGAGAAAGAACTTCTGAAACAAACAAATAATATTCTAAATTCTGAAATTGATGAATTAAATTTGAATTGATAATTTTAAGGTCTGAAAATGAACCTTAAATAGTAAAAATTCTACTGTAGAAAATGAACTGTCAATCTTAAGGTCTGAAAATGAAATATTAAATAGTAAAAATTCTATTGTAAGGTTTGAAAATGAATATGTAAAATTAAAAAATTTGCTATGAAAGATAAAATATGCTTGCTGAAAACTAGAGTAGAAGATCTATCCATGTCTGTTACGCGATTTAGGTGATCACAATTTCGGGTAAGTATATCCTAGTAGAGTGTTATACACAGTGAAGAACAAGTGTCGATCCCATGAGGATATTATGTATTATTAAATATAAAATACCCTATCTAAGTTGGACAAAATAAATCAAGATAGCAAAAATATTAAAGTTATGAAAATATTAAAAACAGAAATATTGATAGACAAAAACCCTAGTTTTATAAAACCCTAGAACATCGATTTCATCTATCTTCAATTTTTTTACATGATCAAAATCTTTTAAATCCCTTAAAGTTTATTGACTAAAGATTTATTCTTGATGATGACAGATTTTCCTAAATTAGATTCACCCAATGGTCATGCAATGAAACCCTAATTCGACTAACCAAAACTTAATAGTCATTCAATGTCGATTAGGTCAAACTATATTAAGATCTATGGAATATCTGTAATCTAAGATTTTTCTTAAAAATCTCCACATATAGAATAATCATCCATCGATCTCATAACCCTATGTGGATTTTATTGTATTAGTCTGATTCATGCAATCTTCTATTGATCTCATATATATAATCACAAATAATCAAGTCATAGGTACCTATACGAATGAAGTATTAAATTCAATAATAAAATCTTATTAAACAATAAACAAGTCAATAAAAATTTAAGAAAAAGAAATAAATCAAACCATACTATTAATTAAAGAACAGAATCCATCAAGTTCTAGGAACAAGAAATCTAACAAAAATTTAAGAGAAAGAAGCAAATCAAACCATACTATTAATTAAAGAACAGAATCCATCAAGTCATATGAACAAGAAATCTAACTAAATATGATAAAGAAAAGTAAGAAAAATAAAGAAAATATCTCATTTGCACCCGAATGAATCCACCTCCAAAGGAGGCAGATGCTAAGGTTTTTCCCTCTCTTCTAAGTCTAAAAGTTTCTCCTATTTATAATCTCTTCGTGGGTCTCAATAAGAGCTGATTATTTCACTTAGACTTGAGCTTTTAGAATTCGTGTGCCTTGATTTCTAGTACTATAACAACTTTGACTCAATTTTTGGATATCTTCTGGTCCGACCCAGTCTCTGATGTCTTCACAAGATTTGTAGAGCTCGAAATCTTCTTTCCAATCCAATAAGAATTAGACCAATCGAATATCAAAGTAAAAAGTTATGCCTAAAATACTAATAGTTGTTTGTATAGTCCAATATCCTTAAATAAGCCCAATAATCTTAAAACAAAACCCTTGAAAATAATCAATGTAAAATCATGAAATAAAACCTAAAACAATCCTAAAGGTCATAAATAAAGTCTAAAATAAAATAAAGTAAAACAATTTAAGTGTATAAAAATATCGCTATCAAATTTCCCCACACTTGAATGTTTGCTTGTCCTCAAGTAAGAATAAATTTTTTCTCAAAACCAATTCAACTTTCTAAGTCCTTAACCATGCATATGACAAGTTCAAACTGGAATTGCAATCAAAACAATCAATACTTCATAGTATCCAGCACTAGAATAACTATTGCATCTCATATAATCTCATCAAAATCAAAAACAATGCAAGACTCAACCACCCTCATAATTGGTTTACTCAATAGAATAAAAGAAAATACTAATCAACTACTCAAAGCACTCAGTTTATGTAAGGGTACGTGTATCACTCAAATCCACACAATGGAATGGCATTATCGTAAGCTTGCTCATATATCAAATCTCTATCACTTATATATAAAATCCACACACCAATCAAAAGATCTTTTATTTGGTTGTAATGGGGTTAAAGTAAGGGATAGGATAATGGGTAAGATGTAGGGTTAAAATGATTCACTAAGTATACCTAAGTATCAAGATATGACATTATTACAACACAACATAGAAAATACTAACTCTAATTACAAACATATAATGTGATTCTTTTTTTTTTTTCTATTTTTTCTCTTTTTCGATTTTTTTTTTTACTTTTTTCTTTTTTCTTTTTTTTTTCAACTTGCACTTTTCATTTTTTTTAATTTTTTTGTCATTTTTTTTTGCTGCTGGTTTTTTTCTCTTTCTTTTTTTTCATAATTCAATCAATATGACAATGACTGAAAACATATATAAAACTTGAGCAAAACAATAATACCTAAAAACATAATGTCATGCCATCAACTATAAGTATATTTGTTAATTCGGGTTCAAATTATGGAGTTAGAAAATGTCATAGGGTAAATTATGTGGATAACATATGAAAAAAAGGTTTAGCCTCAAATTGGTTAACTAAGAGGCAAAAAATAATTGGAATGGTATTTTTCGAAAGCCAAAAGTGTGTAAATCTAAGTGCCTTAATCATTTTGATATATGAAAACCAAGAATGTGGTCTTAAATTGTATAACAGAGCAAGTTCTAGAATGATCAAATTATGTGTGATATACGCTCAGTAAGAAAAATGATAAAAATAATTAATTGCTTTTTAAGGCTCAAATCCTCATTAAGGTAAATTCGGCATTAAATCATGCATGTTTATCTTTCAAATCAACCATAAAAAGATGAATAGCCACTCATGTACCAAATAACTACTAATACCAATAATTTATCATGTAATCTAATTTAAAACAAGTAACATACAAGGACTAAGAATGTCAAAAAATTTTAGTTGGTATGGAAAAAATTTTATCAAAACTCAAGAAATTCTGCAAAACTCAAGAGTCCTAAAAATTAGAATGAAATAAATCAAAATAAATTTCCTAAAAATCAGAAGGCACCCCCACTTTTAAACCAAACATTATTTACAAAATAAAAAAAATGAAATACTAAAATCAAGAAAAGAGAATAGAAAACTCCCCTAAATAGGCCGATAAACTTGTAGCTTCCTCTTTATCAATTTCTTTTCTTCTCATAACTCTTCACAGTATGTCCATTTATTGCATCATGTCATGCTTTTGTCCTTCTCTTATCAATTATCACATTCTCATATGTAAGTTGACCTTTGAAATCTCATCAAGTTTCTTCTTGTTAGTATCTCTTCCTTGAGGAATCCCCCATATCTTGGCACCTGTCTGATGACATCCAAAAAAGGAATATTAATGTGTAATTTCTTAAGAATTTCTAAAACTTTTTCAAATTCTACTTTTACACATAAAAGATACCCAAAAAAAGGAGCATGAGGTTTATAATCACTAAAACATAAAGTATTTCCTTGTTTAGAATATGGTGTCTTAGTCTCTTTATTCATGGGATTTTGGATCTCTTCCTTTGTCTCTTGTTTATCATCATCATCCTTGGATAGATCTGGTACCTCTTGCAATTCTTTCCCTCTCATCAATGAGATTGCATTAACCTATTCTTTGGGGTTGTTCTCAATATCACTTGACAATCTATCTGGCACACAAGAATAAAAGGCATTAATTAATTGATCAATTTTATTTCAAACCTTTCAAACCTTTTATTTATTACTGTTGTCAAACTCTCAATCTTTCACTTGTCACAGTTGCCAAGTGTTCAATTGTCATTTCCCCTGATGCCTTGGTTTCTCTTGGTTGTGGATTCCCTAAGTTGAAGCCTCGTGGGTTGTTTGGTTGTGGTGCTTCTCTTTGTCTCCATGAAAAATTGAGATGGTTCCTCCACCTAGGGTTATACGTGTTGGAGTAAGGGTTATCCTTAGCTCTGTCAAAGTTAAAAATGTAGTTTGCTTGTTGTACCTGTGGACACTCAAAAACCTTGTGAGCAGAATCACCACAATAATCACAATACAAAACCTTGTTAGTCACTGTATTAAGTTGATTAGTTTTCATACAATTAATCAAAGAGTCAATTTTTTCATTAAGCATGATAAACAATCAACCTCATGCACACCAGCTTTCTGCCTAGGAATCTCATACTCATTAGACCAATCATATTGAGTAGATGCCATACTATCCAATAATGACCATGCCTCATTACATGACTTGCTCATAAAAGCACCCGCTATCGCAGTATTAATGATAATTTTGACAGAATTTCAAAGACCACTATAAAAAGTTTACAAAATCAATTAATCAAGTATACCATGATGTGGACATCTCCTAATCAAATTTTTAAAACGCTCCCAAACATTATACAAAGACTCACCCTCAAACTGCCTAAAACAGTAATGCCATTACATAGTTTGGTTGTCTTATCAAGTGGAAAATATTTAGCCAGAAATACCTGATAAAGAATTTCTCAACTTGTAAAATGATTAACAGGAAAGGAGTTTAGCCATACCTTCACCTTTTCCCTGAGAGAGAAAGGGAATAATATTAACTTGGTAGCATCTATGCTGACTCCATTTAGCTTGATGGTGTCACTGATCTCTAGAAAATCTTTTACATGACTAATCAGATCTTCAAAGGTCTCTCCACCGAATTAATCTGCCTACACCAAACCGATAAGACTAGGCTTTAGTTCAAAGTTATTTGCTTCTACTACAGGTCGTGCAATATTAAACTGAATATCTTGAAATTTAGGTATCAAATACTCCTTCATAGCCCTATTATCTTGAGCCATTGCTTCTTTCTTGTTCTCCCTAGCTTGTATACAAAAGGATCTCAAATTTTGCTCTATCTCAGGATCAAACTTGGCTAGGTCAAGACTTTTAAATCGTAGCATACACTACATCAAAACCAAAAAGAGCCAAAATTTTGATCTTCAAAATACTCTGCAAGAACCATTTAAGAAAATCTATATTACCTAGATAAAAGTATAAATCATAAAAACATAACAAAATAATGCAAAACGACACCCAAGAAGATAATCGAAAAATTCTAAAATCATGGAAAAGTCAAAGAAAAATAGAAACTCCTATGAAAATGATGGAATTTTGCAAAAATAAAGCAGTGCCCATAGCTTAAGTTATGAGTTCTATTCAACAGACTGAAAGCCTTCTTAATTTATTTTCAGGCAGCCAAAAAAAAAACCCTGAAAAATCTAATTTTGTATGAAAGAAGCAACAAATATATGAAAGACCCTAAAATATATATACCCTATTTACCAAGAACGAGAAAGAGACAAGAAATAAAAAAAATAATGTCGAATCTCAAACAAGATGATTTTTATTGATATGAAAGAATATCGCAAGTAGCGGCGTCAAAAACTTGTTACGCCATTTAGGTGTATCACGATTTCAGACAAATATACCCTAGTCGAGTGTTGTATATAATGAAGAACAAGTGTCGACCCCATGAGAATATTATGTATTACCAAATATAAAATACCCTAAAAAAGTTGGACAAAACAGTCAAGATAGCAAAAATATTAAAATTATGAAAATATTAAAAACAGAAATATTGATAGACAAAAACTCTAGTTTTGTAAAACTCTAAGACATCGATTTCATTTGTCTTCAATCTTTTCACATGATCAAAATCTTTTAAATCCCTTAAAATTTATTGACTAAAGATTCAGATGGCAGATTTTCTTAAATTAAATTCATTCAATGGTCATGTAATGAAACCCTAACTCGACTAACCAAATCTCAATGGTTATGTAATCTTGATTTGGTCAAACAACATTAAGATCTATGGAATATCTATAATCCAGGATTTTCTCTAAAAATCTCTGCACATAGAATTAATCATCCATTGATCTCATAACCCTATGTGGATTTTATTGTATTAGTCTGATTTATGCAATCTTCTCTCAATCTCATACATATAATCAAAATCATCAAGTCGTAGGTACCTACATGAATGAAGCATTAAGTTAAATAGGAAATTGTTGTATTTAAATCTTATCTCTGAAAATGATAATAATTTTTATGATTTTTGAAAAATTTGTATTTAAAATTTTAAATTTCTTATAATGATGAAATTGTTTTGATAATTCTAAAAATATTTGGTACTAAATTTATTATCTCTATGAGCTTTTGTGTGTGTTTTTTGATGTTAAGAAAAGGGAGAATAAAAAATGAATGTCTAATCAAGGGGGAGAATGCATATACATTACATTTTTTATGATAACAAAAAGAAGGAGAAAAATGAATATATCTAATTTTGAATCTAAAGTTAATCTTTCTTATTTTTGATGAAACAAAAAGGGAGATATATATATATATAAAATTGTGAAAAATTATGCAAATATTAAGGAGGAGATAACAAAATGTTCATATGTTCATAAATAGAGGGGGGCTTGATATTGAGTGTTCATGAGCAAATTTTTTTAATTTTTCTTTATGATTTTGTTATCATAAAAAAAAAGAAAGATTGTTAAGGAAATTATTGTCAATCTTTGATTGTTAAGGAAATTATTGTCAATCTTTGATATTTTGATGATAACAAAACGCTATATATATTACTAATGAGTTTATTAAGTGTGCAGATCTTTAAAATGTTTATTCTTTCAAATAACATAAGTTTGAGAATTTCTATGAAAATTTAAAAGAACAGAAACTGGGTAGAAACAGTAAGTTAGGTAAAAGCAGTTGAATTTCAGAACTGCTGTGTGCTACTACTATTTTAATTTATTTTCAAGACTTAGCTTAGCAAATTAAGTGTAGATTAGGAGTTATACTTAATCCTAAACATGTATGAATGGAGCATTCAAATTCAAATTATTTGAAGGGTTCAAAATCTGCTTTTCACTAAAGGTAAAAATAACATTCAAATTCTGGTTCTATTTTTGCAGAACTACAAGCTGATTTTTAAGAGAGATTTTGCTACCTATAACTTCTCCAACAATCCACCATTTTAAAATTTGAAAATATCAAGTTAAAGAGGGATTGTTTATGTCTAAATTTGAATATTTACAGAGGTAAAAATCAGTAGATATGGTTGAGAATATCAATCACAAAATCAGCTACTTCTTGGGAAGGCATGTTTGCAACTTTATAACTTCACGATGATAAATAATTTTTGAGACACTTCTTGGGATTTAAAGTGCTATATATAGAGAATACTCAGCATATTTTCAGACCAATTTTGATATCCTTAGAGTGAGATATTAGATCTGAAAGCAGGCTATTGAACAGCATATATATCTATCTATTAGAGTTTCAAGGATATTGTTTTGTGTTGTTTGTGTTGTAAAGCTTCAGTAAGCTTAGTGAGAGTGTGAGTAGCATTCTCCTGAGTCGATAGACTAGGTGTGAGAGAGTTTAGATTGGGTTAGTCTTAGATTAAGTCATCTTCAAGGGAGAAAGTGTAGATCGTCATCATTACAGTATTGTACATACTTCTATAACTCTCTTTACATAGTGAAAACTAGCTATCATTGGACCTTGACTTCCTGAGCTGAAAGAGTGGACGTAGGCACATGGACGAACCACTATAAATCAGACTTAATCTCTCCATCTCTACTTTTTAAATTCTGCACTTATTTTTGCATATTATATATAGTTTGACCTTAGATTTAATTGAGATTTTAGTGGAGTAAGACCTAGAATTTGAAACCAATCAATTCAACCCCCTTCTTGGTTGCATAGAGACCAACATCCGCCATTTGCCACAACTAATTCAAGATTTGGCCAACCTTGTTCTGTAGTAGGGAACATAAGGAAAATTTCCAGATAGGTGATAAATTCATTTGGAATCGCTTAAGAATCAACTAAGTTTAGTCTTATCTCCGTTTTATTAACAGAACTTTCCAAAACGTGCTATGTTATCGCATACTAAAAGAATAGCCAACCTTGAACACAAAAGGGACAATGAAGAATAGGGGTGTTATGAGACTCAGATAAAGTCACGAACCTTGAACACAAAAGGGACAGTAAAGAATAAGGTTGTTATGAAAATCGAGTAGTGTCACAGGTACCCTGAACACTACCTAGTAAAATCTTGACTTGAGCTCGGTCAAACTGAGCTTGAGTCGAGTAGTTTGGTATCGAGCTCGATCTTAAGCCCAAAGGGTGGACGAGCCTAATTAATTATATTTTTTAAAATAATTTTTATATGTAAAATTATGTTTATAGGTATATTCATTTAAATATATTACTAATTAAAAGATACTATCCGACGACACTATCTAATTACACTATCCGATGATACTTTGAGCTCAAGCTCGAGCTCAAAAAATTCAACTTCGTCAAGCTCGAGCTCAAACTCACCTATCCAGCGTGAGCCGAGCTTAGGTATTGACACTACTCGACTCAACTCGAGTGTCATAATACCTCTAGTGAAAAATGATAATAATGAAAAATGAATTTATTTGAATCCAATGAGTTTTAAAACTTTTGCACCCACGATTGGGTCTATTTGGGCCTAAAAAAATTGGCCCATAAATTTCCTTAAAAAAATGCCTTTCTTTTTTTAAAAAAAAAAAAATTGATCTTTTTGTGGTGTGGATTTGTAATTAAAATTTTAGGGAACCAAATAAGCTTTCTTTCCAAAAAATGGAAAGTCAAACTTTAAAAAAGTGTTGAAATTTGAAAGTTTCCCCTCTTATTGTTTACCAAAAACTAAAAGTTTCTTAAAAGAAACAGAATTGTAATTTTTTTTTTTTAAATTGGAAACTCAAACTTTAAAAATGAAAATTGAAACTATAAGTTTCCTTTTTTGTTTCCCAAAATTGGAAATTTCCTAGAACAAATTTATTAAAAAGTTTTCTTCTAAAATTGGATAGTCAGACCTTAAAAAAAAAAAGATCCAAAAGATTCTTTTCAAAAATAAAAGTAGTCAACTTTCCTTTTCTTTTAAAAAAAAAGGAATATAAAAATAGTAAAAAAACTCTTTATCTCCTATATTCCTTTATTGGAAAATGCCCCGCTATTGGGGATCTCGAGAGGAGATTTTACTCTTCTTTTTCCTTTATTTAACACCAGAAGTTGATTTTGATAAAAACTAGAATTCGACTTTGATGAAAATTAAATATCGACATTGATGAAACCTTCCCTTTTTAATTGAAATCCACACCCAAAAATCTTGATTTTTTTTTTCAGAAATTGAAACATCGATAAAAAAATTGTCAGACATATTTTCAAAAACTCACATAGTACCAAAATAATATAAAATCTTAAAATATAGAGAAAATTTCAATGATTCAAGCACAAGTGACTCTGATACCACTTATTGGGAGAAAATAACTTTAATATAAAAACTATGTCAGATATCATGTTAAATCATCAGAATTAATAAACTTAATCATTGAAATTGAAAACTCAGAACAAATTGAAAAGAACATAATTCCATAGCCGAAAAAACTTAATTGTGGTCTGGGTAGAATTCTAGGTTCGACCTTCTAGGTTAAATATATTTTTACAAAATCACTATGTATGACAGATGTATCAGAAGATTAAAGTGATGCATTGAGTCAGGGACCATAACACTTTTATAGCTGTAGGGTGATTTTTAACATCCAAATCTGTCTGTTCAGCTTATACCAACTATCCTTAAATCATCATTTGACATTTCCTATTCAACCCATCAAAAATAGTAAATATCCAATAATATCTACATATTTATTTATTTTCATATCGTATGATACACATTAAATGCAAAATACCAAATTTTCAAACTTAGTGGATCACTTTCATATGGATTTACCATAAATGACAGTATGTATTATATAATTATTTTACATATAAGTCCAATGCTGGATTAATGATCTAACACATAATACCCATGATCGAAACTTGGTTCTGATATACTAGAGTAAATTTCAAAATCACCACATTTTTTCTCATTTTTCTTGTTGCAGTCTCTCTCATGTTAATCAATGCTTTTTATTTTCTAATATTTTTTTTCTCATTTTTGTTTCTCACTTGTCTCTTTCTCTATGTTAATTTATAATTTTTTTTCCTAATCTCTAATAGCTTATTTTCAAGTTTATATCGCAAAAGAATTAATTAAGTAAAAGAAGAAATTTAAAATGAAACCTCACTTTGACATTGCATAAAATACCAATTAACCCAACAACTTTTCAGTAGACATTTTACGAAAAAGAAAATAATAATAACGAGCCTTTTGGTTTTGAAATGCACAATATAAACATGTAACTTGATAACTAAAAAAATCACTAACCATAAATCAGAGTAGCATAATGGAAGCGTGGTGGGCCCATGACCCACAGTTCTAAGATCAAAACTATCCTAGATATGCTAATGTTGCTTCTAAATAGTTTTTATTTTCTAATGCTTTTTCTCATTTTTGCTAATCACTAGTCTCTTTCTATGTGTTAATTCATAATTTTTTTTCCTAATCTTTGATAGCATCAAGTGTGTTTTATATCACAAAAGAATTAATTAAACAAAAGAAGAAATTGAAATTAAAGCCTTACTTTGTCACTGCACAAAATAGCAATTAACCAACAACTTTTTAAGGGATATTTCATGGAAAGAAAAAAAATAATATATGAGCGCTTTAGTTTTGAATGCATAATTTAATTCTCAAACTTTATAATTATAAAAATCACAAACCACAAATCAGAGTGGTATAGCAGAAGCATGGTAGGCCCATAACCCCTAGGTCCTAGAATCGAAATCTAGCTCTGATACCTGCACTATTTTTCTTATCCTTAATTGTCAAGTGTTCTTGACTCTTATGCCGTTTTGAGAAAAAATTTGTCAAGGGTGTACTAATTTTAATCATTTCATACTTAACAAATCGTTTTTCAATATTTTTAAGAAAAGATTTGACTACAATAATAGGTTGAAATATTGTGCCTTTAAATATCTCTGGAATTGCTTGTTTAATAATATTCAAACACATACGATTTGACTTCTCCTTCTTTTTAAAGGTACTTATATCCGTAAGTAGTGGGTAGAATCAATCCTCAACATAGTGTGTAAATTCATAACTTGAAATTTGAGTCACTCAACTTAAAAATCAATCTAAGATAGGCATTAATATTGGTACGAATAGTATTGACTATCAAACAGAAAACAATAATCAATATATATTCAAATGGAACTTCAAAAACCAAATAAATTCAAGTATGAGTAATCTCTATCGCAATATACCTGACACTCTATTAATATTTTATTTTTGAATAAAATAATTAACTTATAAGTGGTATTTTATTGTAATAATCAAACGTTGACAATAAGAATATATCAACTAATTATCTTCCTTTGAGTTGATAAATTGGTCACATGTAAAACCAAAGAATTGTCATATATTTATTACCATAAAATATACATGCAATCTTATCAAATAAGAACCTTCCTTGAAGCCGATCGGTACTCACATGAATTATATACACATAATTTTTTATATCCAAAATAAATTAATTTTTACACCAGAGATCATTTTGGCGATATGTTATTTCAATTAATTTATCTCCAGATATATATAAAACCATAGGTGTAGTAATTAAACGTTGACAATAAAAACGTGTCAACCAATTATCTTTCTTTGGGCTGATGAAGTAGTCACTAGTAAAATCGAATAATTATCATACATTTATTACCAAGGGGTGTACATGCAATTCTATCAAGTACAGACCTTCCTTTTAACCAATCGGTATTCACATGAATTGCATGCATAACATTTTATATCTCAAAACAAAATTAATTTCGACAACATAGGTTACTTTAGTGACGTAATATTTTAATTACTTCATCTCGAGATATATACTAAATCATACACATATTTAAATCATATCTATAATTGAAAAAATTTCAATTTTATCCCGATGGGTTCAATTTCTTAAAGATTAGTCTATTTAAAGCTCAATCTTATCAACCTTAAATTAGGCCTACAAAAGCCCAATTTACCAAATTTTTCTCCTTCATCTTTATTTTCGTCCGTATACTTTTATTGTTGTCATAAAACCAAAATCTCCACCATTTGCCGACAATTAATCTAAAATTTGGCCAATCCCCATTCTGTAACAGGGCGCACCAGGAAAGTTCCGAGATAGGTGGTGAGTTTATTTAAAACTACTTAAGAGCCAACCTACCTTAGACTTATCCCTGTCTTGTTGATAGAACTTTCATAGATATACTATGTCATTGCATACTAAAAAGAATAGCCAACTTTGAACAGAAAAGAGATATTAAAGAATGATAAGAATGAAAAATAGGTTTAATTGAGTCTAGTGAATTCCAAAACCTTTGCACCCACGATTGGGTCTGTTTGGATCTAAAAAAAATTGGCTCATAAATTTTCTTTAAAAAATGCCTTTTTTTTGAAAAAAAAAATGATCTTTTTGTGGTTTGAATTTGCAATTAAAAATTGAGGGAATCAAAATAAGCTTACTTTCCAAAAATTGGGAAGTCAAACCTTAAAAAATGGTTAAAATCTGAAAGTTTCCCCCTTTTTTGTTTAGCAAAAATGGAAAGTTTCTTAAAAGAAACGGAACTGTAATTCTATTTTCTCAAATTGGAAAGTCAAACTTTAAAAAAGAAAATTGAAATCTGAAAATTTCTTCTTTTTTTTTGTTTCCCAAAATTGGAAATTTCCTTAAAAAATATTATATTAGAAAGTTTTTTTCTAAAATTGGGAAGTCAGATCATAAAAAAAAGAAAATATTGAAATCTGAAAGTTCCCCCCTTTTTTCTATTTCCCAAAATCTGGAATTTTTTTAAAAGAAAACAAATTCCAAAAAATTTTTAAAACTGAAAGTTCCAAAAAATATATATATATTCAAAAATATATATAAAACAAATTCCAAAAATATTTTTTAGGGAAATTCTAGTTTCAAAGATTTTTTGGCAATTAGTTTTCCTTTTAAGAAACTTCTAGATTCATATATATATTGAATCTAGAAGTTTCTTAAAAGGAAAACTAATTGCCAAAAAATCTTTGAAACTAGAATTTCCCTAAAAAATATTTGCCATAAAAAAAAGATCCAAAAGATTCCTTTCAAAAAGAAAAAAAGTCAATTTTCTTTAAAAAAAAAAGGAGTATAAAAATAGCAAAAAAAAAAAAAAAAACTCTTTGGCTCCTATATTTTTCCATCGAAAAAATGCCTCGCTACTAGGGATCTCTAGAGAAGATTTTGTACTTCTTTTTTTTAACACCGGATGTCGATTTTGATAAAAACTGAAATATAACTTTGATGAAAACTTAATGTAGACTTTGATAAAAAATTGAATGTTGACTTTGATGAAAGTCAACATTGATGAAACCTTCCCTTTTTATTGAAATCCACACCCAAAAATCTTGAATTTTTTTTCAAAAACTAAAACATCCACATAAAAATTATCTTATATATTTTCAAAAACTCACACAGTACCAATATCATATAAAATCTAAAAATATGCTAAAAAATTTTGATGATTTAAATACTAGTGGCTCTGATACCACTTGTTGGGAAAAAATAAATTTAATGAAAAAAATGTGCCATACATCATATTAAATCATCGAAATTAATAAACTTAATCACTGAAATTGAAAACTCGGATCGGATCGAAATGTATCTGATTCCATAACCCAAAAAACTTAATTGACTAAAATCATAGTCTGGTAGAATTATGGGTTCGACCTTCCAGGTTAAATGTATCATCACAAAATCTCTCAGTATGATAGAGGGTATCAGAATATTAGAGTAATGTATTGACCCGGGGACCACAACCCTTTTATAGCTCGAGGGTGACTTTTACCATCCAAACATGTCTATTCAACTTATGCCAGCTATCTTTAAATCACTTTTTGACATTCCCTATTTAATCCATCATAAATAGTAAATATCGATTGATATCTACACGTTTATTTATTTTCATTCCTATGATATACATTAAACCCAAAATACCAATTTTCCAAACATAGCAAATAACTTTCATATAAGTTAACCATAAATGACAATATGCATTATATAATTATTTTATATACAAGTCTAACATTTGATTGATAATCCAACACATAGGTCCCATGGCCGAAACTTGGTTTTGATATACTAGACTAACTTCCAAAATCACCATATTTTTTCTCATTTTTCTTGTTGCAGTCTCTCTCATGTTAATCAATGCTTTTTATTTTCTAGTATTTTTTTTCTCATTTTTGTTTCTCACTAGTCTCTTTCTCTATGTTAATTTATAATTTTTTTCCTAATCTTTAATAGCTTAATTTTAAGTTTATATCACAAAAAAAATTAATTAAGCAAAAGAAGAAATTAAAATTGAAACCTTACCATGGCACTATACAAAATACCAATTAACCCAACAACTTTTCAAGAGACATTTCACAAAAAAGAAAATAATAATAACGAGCCCTTTGGTTTCAAAATGCACAATTTAAACATCAAACTTGATAACTAAAAAAGTCGCTAACCATAAATTAGAGTCGCATAGTGGAAGCATGGTAGGCCGATAACCCACAGTTCTAAGACTAAAACTTGGCTCAGATACACTAAAGTTGTTTCCAAATAGTTTTTATTTTCTAATCTTTTTCTCATTTTTGCTACTCACTGCTCCCTTTCTATGTGTTAATTCGTAATTTTTTCCTAATCTTTGACGGCGTCAACTATGATTTATATCACAAAAGAATTAATTAAGTAAAAGAAGAAATTGAAATTAAAGCCTTACTTTATCACTGCACAAAATAGCAATTAACCAATAACTTTCCAACTGATATTTTATGGAAAAGAAAATAATAATATCACAAAAGAATTTATTAAGCAAAAGAAGAAATTGAAATTAAAGCCTTAGCTTGTCACTGCAGAAAATACCAATTAATCCAACAACTTTTCAAGAGACATTTCACGTAAAAGAAAATAAAAATAACAAGCCCTTTTGCTTTGAAATGCATAATTTAAGCCTGAATTTTGATAACTAGAAAAATCACGGCCCACAAATCAGAGTGGCGCAATGAAGGCATGGGGGCCTATATCCCACAGGTCCCAGGATCAAAACCTCACTCTAATACACTAGACCATTTCTCATTTTTCTTGTTGCACCCTCCCTCAGGTTAATCAATAGTTTTTATTTTCTAATTTTTTATCATTTTTGTTGCATATCACAAAAGAATTAATTAAGGAAAAGAAGAAATTGAAATGAAGCCTTACTTTGTCAGTGCACAAAGTACCAATTAAACCAACAATTTTTTAAGAGATATTTCATAGGAAAACAAAATATTAATAACAAACCATGTCTTTGAATTAATTAAGGAAAAGAAGAAATTGAAATGAAGCCTTACTTTGTCAGTGCACAAAATACCAATTAAACCAACAACTTTTCAAGAGATATTTCACAGAAAAACAAAATAATAATAAAAAACCACATGGCTTTGAAATGCACAATTTAAGTATGAAGTTTGATAACTAAAAAAATCACAGCCTGGTGTAGCAAAAGCATAGTTGGCCCATAACTCACATGTCCCATGATTGAAACCTAGCTCTAATATACTAGAGTAGTTTTTGATACCCCATCTTTTCTCTCATTTTTCTTGTTGCACTCACTCTCATATTAATCAATATTTTTTATTTTCTAATATTTTTTCTCTATGTTAATTTACAATTTTTTTTCCAAATTTTTGACGGCATCAAGTGAAATTTATATCACAAAGAATTAATTAAGCAAAAAAAGAAATTGAAATTGAATCTATACATTGGCACAACACGAAGTACCAATTAACCCAAAAGGTTTTTCAAGAGACATTTCATGCATAAGAAAATAATAATAATAATGAGCCCGTTTGCTTTGAAATACATATTTTAAGTCTAAAATTTGATAACTAGAAAAATCATAGCCCACAAATTAGAGTAGCACAACGGAAGAGTGGTGGGCCCATAACCCATAGGTTCGAGGATCAAAACCTAGCTTTGATATGCTAGAATAGCTTCTGATACTACCACCTTTTTCTCATTTTTCTTGTTGCACTATCTCTCATGTTAATTAATAGTTTTTTTTGTTTTAATTTTTTTCTCATTTTTCTTGCTCACTACTCTTTTTCTCTGTGTTTATTCATAATTTTTACCCTAATCTTTGATAGTGTCAACTAAAATTTATATTAAAAAAATTAATTAAACAAAAGAAGAAATCGAAATTGAACCTTTACTTTGTCACTGCACAAGGAATCAATTAACTCAACAACTTTTCCAAAGACATTTTATGAAAAGGAAAATAATAATAAAGAGCCATTTGACGTTGAAATGCACATTTTAAGCCTAAAACTTGATAGCAAGAAAAAACACCACCTTTTAAGCCTCACAAATTGAATGGCATAGCAGAAGCATGGTGGGCCATAATCCATAGATCTTAAGATCAAAATCTGGCTCTAATATATTAGAGTAGCTTATGATACCACCACCTTTTTTCACATTTTTCTTGTTGCACTCTCACTTATGTTAATCAATAGTTTTTATTTTCTAATCATTTTTTCTTTGTGTTAATTCATTTTTTTTGGCTAATCTTTGATAGCATCAACTAAAATTTATATCACAAAAGAATTAATTAAGCAAAAGAATAAATTAAAATTGAAGACTTATTTTGTCACTGCATAAAGTACCAATTAGCCCAACAACTTCTCAAGTGACAATTCATGGAAAGGAGAATAATGACAATGAGTTGTTTGATTTTAAAATGCACAATTTAAGTCTGAAACTTAATAAGTAGAAAAATCACAGCCCACAAATCAAAGTGGTGCAATGGAAGTGTGGTGGGCCCATAAACCACTGGCCCAAGATTGAAACTTAGCTCTAATATTCTAGAGTAGCTTGTGTCAACTGAAATTTATATCACAAAAAAAAAAAAATTAACAAAGCAAAAGAAGAAATTGAAATTGAAGTCTTACTTTAATTTAAACAAAAAACTTCATAACTAGAAAAATCAGAACTCACAAACCAGAGTGGAGCAACGGAAGTGTGGTAGGCCCATAACCTATAGGTCCCAAGATCTAAACCTAGCCGACCACATTTATTCTCATTTTTCTTCTTGCTCCTCTGTCATGTTAATCAATACCTTTTATTATCTAATCTTTTTTTCTCATTTTTGTTGCTCACTATACTATTCGTCTGTGTTAATGCATAATTTCGTTTCCTAATCTTTGATTGCATCAACTGAAGTTTATATCACAAAAGAATTAATTAAACAAAAGAACAAACTGAAATTGAAGCCCTAATTTGTTAGTGTACAAAGTACCAACTAACCCAACAAGTTCTCAAAAGAAATCTCTTGGTGAGGAAAATAATAATAACGAACTCTTTGACATTGAAATGCACAATTTAAGTCTAAAACTTGATAATTACAAAAATCACATCTACAAATCAGAGTGGCACAGTGGAAGCATGGTGGGCCCATAGCCCGCAAGGCCCAGGATCAAAACATGGCTCTGATATACTAGAGTAGATTCTAGTACCACCAGCTCTTTTCTCACTTGTCTTGTTGGACTTTCGCTTATGTTAATCAATAACTTTTATTTTCAAATCTTTATTTTTTCTCTTTTTTGTTACTCATTACTCTCTTTATCTGTGTTAATTCAAACTTTTTTTTAATCTTTGGAAGTGTCAACTGAAATTTATATCATAAAAGAAATAATTAGCAAAAGAAAAAATTGAATAGCAAAAGAAAAAAATTGAAGTTGAAGTCGTACTTTGTTTCTGCACAAAATACCAATTAACCTAACAATTTTTCAAGTGACATTTCATGGAAAAGAAAATAATAATAATGAGCCCTTTGGTATTGAAATGCACGATTTGAACCTGAAACTTGATAATAAGAGCAATCATAACTCATAAATCAGAGTGGCGCAGCGGAAACATGGTGGCCCATAACCCATAGGTCTCGAGATGAAACCTGACTCTGATATGCTAAAGTAACTTTTAGTACCACCACCACTTTTCTCTTTTTATCTTGTTGCACTATCTTATGTCAAACAATAACTTTTATTTTCTAATCTTTTTTTTTTTCATAATTTTTGTTACTTATAACTCTCTTTCTCCATGTTAATTCATAATTTTTTTTCTAATCTTTGGTGGCATCATCTAAAGCTTATATCATAAAAAATTAATTTAGCAAAAGAAGGGATTGAAGTTGAAGCCTTATTTTGTCACTGCACAAAGTACTAATTAACCTAACAATTTCATGGAAAAGAAAATAATAAAAGTGAACCCTTTGGTTTTCAAAATGCACAATTTAAACCCGAAAGTTGAAAACTAGAAAAATCATAACTCACAAATCAAAGTGGCATGGCGGAAGCATGGTGGGTCCATAACCCACAAGTCCTACGATCGAAATCTAGCTCTAATATACTAGAGGAGTTTCCGATACCACTATATTTTTTCTCATTTTTCTTTTTGCCCTCTCTATCACGTTAATCAAAACTTTTTATTGTGTAATCTTTTTTTCTCCTCATTTGTGTTGCTCAATGTGCTATTTCTCTATGTTAATACATAATTTTATTTCCCTAATCTTTGGCAGTGTTAACAGAACCTTAAATCACAAAAATATGAATTATGCAAAAGATAAAATTGAAATTGAAAGCTTGTTTTGTCACTACATAAAGTACCAATTAATCTAACAATTTTTCAAAAGACTTTTCATTGAAAAATAATAATAATAACGAGCCCTTTGGTTTTGAAATGCACAATTTAATCTTGAAACTTGATAACTAGAAAAATCATTACTCACAAAAGAGTGGCGTAGAATAAGCATGGTGGGCTGCAACCTTGTACCGTCACCCCTTTTCTCATTTTTCCTATTTCACTCTCTCATATGTTAATCAAAAACTTTTATTTTCAATTCGTTTTTTCATTTTTTGTTACTGACTAAAAATTGAAGTTGAAGTCTTACTTTGTTTCTGCACAAAGTACCAATTAACCTAACAACTTTTCAAGAGACGTTTCATGAAAAAGAAAAAAATAATAACGACCCCTTTGGTATTGAAATGCACAATTTAAATCTAAAACTTGATAACTTGAAAAATCATAACTCATAAATCAGAGGGGTGTAATGGAAGCATTGTGGGCCCAAAACCCACAAGTCCCAAGATTGAAACATGGCTTCAATATGCTAGACAATTTTCGGTACGGCCACCTCTTTTCTCATTTTTCTTGTTGCACTCTCTCTTATGTTAATTAATAACTTTTATTTTCTAATTTTATTTTCTTATTTTTGTTACTCCCTACTTTTGTTCTCTATATTAATTCATAATTTTTTTCTAATATTTGGTAGTGTCAACTGAAGCTTATATCACAAAAGAATTAATTTACCAAAAGAGGAAATTGAAGTTGAAACCTTATTTTGTCACTGCACAAATTATCAATTAACCTAACAACTTTTCAATAAATAACTCATGGAAAAGAAAATAATAACAATGATCTATTTGGTTTTGAAATGCACAATTTAAACTCGAAACTTGATAAGTAGAAAAATCAAAACTTACAAATTACAGTGGTATAGCGGAAGCCTAGTGGGCCTATAACCCACCGATCCCAGGATCAAAACATGGCTATGATATAGTACAGTAGTATTCGAGACCGCCACAGTTCTTCTCATTTTTCTTGTTTCCCACTCTATCATGTTAATCAATACCTTTTATTCTAATGTTTTTTCTTTCATTTTTTTGTTTCTCGCTACTCTATTTTATGCTAATTCATAATTATTTTTCCTATCCTTTGAAAGCATCAACTTAAGTTTATATCACAAAAGAATTAATCAAGCAATAGAAGAAATTGAAATTGAAGCAATAATTCGTCGATGTACAAAGTACCAACTAACTCAACAACCTTTCAAAAGAATTGTCATGGTAAGAAAAATACTAATAATGAATGCACAAATTAAGCCTAACACTTGATAATGGGAAAAATCACACCCACAAATTAGAGTGGTGCAAGGGAAGCATGGTGGGCCCATGACCCATAGATCCCAGGAACGAAATTTGGCTCTGATATACTAGAGTAGCTTCTAGTACCACCACGACTTTTCTCATTTTTCTTGTTGCACTCTCTTTTAAGTTAATTAACAACTTTTATTTTTTAATTTTTTTCTCATTTTTCTTATTCACTACTCTTTTTCTCTATGTTAATTCATAACTTGTTTTCCAAATCTTTGGCAATGTCAACTAAAGCTTATATCACAAAAGCATAAAGTACCAACTAACCTAACAAATTTTCAAAAGATATTTCACTGAAAAAAGTAATAATAACAAGCCCTTTCTTTTTGCAATTTAAACCTAAAACCTGATAACTAGAAAAATGATAACTGACAAATCAGAGTGGCATAGAGGAAGTGTGGTGGGCCCTTAACCCACAGGTCCAAGATTGATACCTGGCTCTCGTATGCTAGAGTAGCTTCCGGTACCACCACCTCTTTTCTCAATTTTTTTTTTTGGTTACACTCTCTCTTATGTTAATGTTTAACTTTCATTTTCTAATATTTCTTTTCTCATTTTTGTTACTCACTACTTTGTTTGTGTTAATTCATATTTTTTTTCTAATGTTTGGTGGTGTCAACGGAAGCTTATATCACAAAAGAATTAATTTAGAAAAAGAGGAAATTGAAGCCGAAACCTTATTTTGTCACTACACAAAGTAGCAATTAACCTAACAACTTTTCAAGAGACATTTTATGGAAAAGAAAATAATAATAACGAGTCTTTGATCTTGAAAAGTACAATTTAAATCCGAAACTTGTTAACTAGAAAAATCAAGATGTGTAAATTAAACTTGTTAACGGTACCACCACTTTTTTCTCATTTTTCTGGTTTCCCTCTTTGTCATGTTAATCAATACCTTTTATTGTCTAATCTTTTTTCTCAATTTTGTAGGTCACTAGTCTATTTGTCTGTGTTAATTTATAATTTTTTTTCCTAATCATTGATTGTATCAACTGAAGTTTATATCACAAAATAATTAGTTAAGCAAAAGAAAAATTTGAAATTGAAGCCTTATTTGTCGGTGCACAAAATACCAACTAACTCAACAACTTTTCAATAGAATTCTCATGGTAAGGAAAATAATAATAACGAACGCTTTGACTATGAAATGCACAATTTAGGGCTAAAATTTGATTATTAGAAAAATCACACCCACAAATCAGAGTGGCGCAGCAAAATGGTGGTCAGCCCATAACCCACAAGTCCAAGGAATGAAATCTGGCTCTCATATACAAAGTAGCTTCCGGTACCACCACCGCTTTTCTCATTTTACTTGTTGCTCTCTCTCTTATGTTAATCAATTACTTTTATTTGCTAGTCTTTTTTTTCTCATTTTTAATACTCATTACTCTCGCTCACGCCCTAACTCCGCCCTCTCGTCGAGGCTTCATTAGCAACGGATTGCTTGGCTCGCACTAGGGCTCACTCATTAACTTGTTTAATAGAAATCATACTAAAATAATAGATCGTTTTTATTTCATTTACTATAAATATTACAAAGATTTTCAATACATGATAAAACAACGAAATTTCTACACTAGAGAGGTTATCCATAATAAAGTTATCTTTATCGGCTCATCTAATTCTCCTTGACTTCTATTCTTGCAGAGGCTAAAATAATTTTTTAGTGTGAGCTTGATAGCCCAGTGAGGTTCGTTTGTGCATGTGTGAAAAACATTTCATTGTAAAATTATACGATAATGGTTTCATTGTAAAATCTTTCGAAAAGTTTTCGATACAGCAACATACAATAATAACAATAATAATAATAATAACACATAATAATACAGTACAGGTGACAATTCACTGGTGTCTTATCTCTCCATTACAAGAACAGTCTACTTATTCCTCCCAGAAGGTCCATTTTCGGAAAGACCTATCAGTCTCCCCATATTAATTGAACAAACCTTCTGCCCACATTAACGGGGTGCTATCAGTATATATTTCAATGTTCGTCATAGCCCTTGCTTGCTTGATGGATCTCCACATATACTGGTTTATATAACAATCACAAACACATGCATTGATACAACAGTAGGAAATTATTACAACAGTAGTAGATCACGGTAGTAGTAGAAAATCATAGTAGTTATGCATAAAAATATATAAATACAAAGAACACTCACCTCCAAAATGTTAACTAAGATTTTCTGCTCAACTAGCTTGTTTTTTTCCCTTTCAGCACTTTTCTCTTTTTCCCTCTTTTCCTTTCCTTTCTCTCTTTTCCTCTCTCTATTTCTTTCTTTTTCTTTTGCTTGGCCAAATTTGGGTTGGAATGGAAGGGGATGTGGTATTTATAGGTGTTGGAATGTGATAGATTGTTGACATGTGTTAGGATATTTGTCTATCATGTAAGACTCTTGTTTTTTTATGCAAGCCATGTGCTCTTGCATGTGTTAATTATAGAAGACACATTTCCTTAATGCAAGACATGTGTAGGACACTTATTCATTATGTAGGTTACTTATTCTTGATGCTTGACAAGCATTCTTCCAAATGTCTTAGTTTGTGAAAAACAAGTGTCTTGGATGATGTTGTCTTATGTGGATGGTAGGTGCTTCCTTGGTTGCTTAATTCCTTGGTTGGTTGCTTTTGTTTAGGTGTCCAAGTTCAATGTACTTCAGGCGTTCAGCACTTCTGGTTATTTATTTCTAACTTATTTCCATTTACATTATTTTAGTTCATTTACTTAAGAATTGCCCGTAAATAAGGAAATATGTCCCATTTGGTTTCAATAAAAATAGTTTCAGGACCTAATTCTTTAAGGATAGAAAGTCAACTCTCCCTTCCTAAAAGAAAATTCAAAATGGTTAACTTTGTTAAATTTTATTCGGAGGGCTAGTGACTTAAAAAAATAGGTTTTCACCTATTTGATATATAAGGAACAATTACCGAAACTTTTTCTCATTATTTTCTAGACATTTCAGTTATCTCATTTTTAGGGTACTTAGTCTTCAGCGAGTTGGTCAAATCTATATTTTTAATATTCCAAGTCTCAAATTTTATACCCAATTCATTTGTTTGGGTAACCTTACTAATCTTCAATTATTTTCAATTATTAATAGGTTATTTGTTTGCAATTAAATTGGGATATGTGACACTCCTATCTTTGTGTTAATTTATATTTTTTTTTTCTAATCTTTGGAAGCATCAACTGAAGTTTATACTGCAAAAGAATTAACTAAGCAATTGAAATTAGAAGCATATTTTGTAACAACATAAAGTACCAATTAACCTAACAATTTTGAAAAAGTCATTTCATTTAAAAAATAATAATAACGAGCCCCTTGGATTTGAAATACAAAATTTAAGCCTGAAACTTGATAACTAGAAAATTCAAAACACACAAATCAGAGTGGTCTATCAAAAGCTTGTTAGGACATAACCCACAAGTCCTAGGATTGAAACTTGGCTCTAATATGCTAGAGTAGCTTCCAACACCACCTCTTTTCCCATTTTTCTTGTTGCACTCTCTCCTATGTTAATCAACAACTTTTACTTTCAAATCTTTTTTTTCTCATTTTCATTACTTACTACTCTCTTGCTTTGTGTTATCTCATAATTTTTTTTCTAATCTTTGGTAGTGTCAACTGAAGATTATATCACAAAAGAATTAAAATAACAAAAGAGGAAATTGAAGTTGAAACCTTATTTTCACTGCACAAAGTGCCAATTAACCTAACAAATTTTCAAGAAATATTTAATGGAAAAGAAAATAATAATAATGAGTCCTTTGGTTTTGAAATGCACAAATTAAACCAGAAACTAGATAACTAGAAAGGCCCGTAACTGACAGGTCACTGAATCAAAACCTGGCTCTTATATATTAGAGTAGTTTCTAATACCACCACATTTTTTCTTTTTTTTCTTCTTTCTCTCTCTATCATGTTAATCAATATTTTTTATTGTCTAATCTTTTTTTCTCATTTTTGTTGCTTACTACTCTATTTCTTTGTGTTAATTCATAATTTTCTTTCCTAATCTTCGATTGCGTCAACTATGGTTTATATCAAAAAAGATTTAATTAACAAGAGAAGAAATTGAAACTGCAGCCTTAATTTATTGGTGCACAACATACCACCTAACTCAAAAACTTTTCAAAAGAAATGATAAGGCAATGAAAATAATAATAACGATCTCTTTGACTTTGAAAAGCACAACTTATGCCCAGCGATTGATGATTAGAAAATCACACCCACAAATCCGAGTGGCGTGGCGAAAGTGTGGTTGGCCCATAATCCACAGGTCCCAAGATCGAAACCTGACTCTAATATACTAGAATAGCTTTCGATAACACCACCGTTTTTCTCATTTTTCTTGTTGCATTCTGTCACGCCCCGAACCGGGAATCGTGAACAGCCACTCGTTGCCCTGGATACCGGCTGTATTTCTACAGAAAATCGGGCAAAACCTCCCCATAAATCGGAGGTCTCCCATGTACAATTATACCTGTATACCTGTATAAATTAAAATCATCCTGTAAATTAAACCAATGGCCATCCCGGCCTCTCCAAAACAATCCACCAACCACAGCAGACATCCAGGACAATGCCAGGCTAACAAATCAACAACAGTCCTTGTCACGCCCCGAACCGGGAATCGTGAACAGCTGCCCGTTGCCCTGGATGCCGGCTGTATTTCTACAAAAAATCGGGCAGAACCTCCCCAGAAATTGAAGGTCTCCCATGTACAAATAACCTGTTAAACCTGTGAATTTCAAAATCATCCTGTAAAATAAAACAATTGGCCATCCCGGCCTCTCCAAAACCAACAACTCCCATAGCCGACATCCAGAACAACGCAAGGCTATAAAAATCTTTCAACAACCCTAGCCACAGACCTCTATTGTCATGCCCAACTAGAGCATGAACAGCCGCCACACCGAGCGGACTTAAATTTATACAATTGTATAACAAATTTCGCAAGTAACGTTCAAATACATACAATCGCCTTAATGCAAATGAAATACGAGAGTTTCACAAATAAATATATATAAATTTTACAGTCATCCCAAAATTAAATACACGGCCAACTACGGACCTCAACAAGACCTCGCAGGATCGAAATAAATTACGTAATTCATCTTTCAATTTAAACTTTAGATCTCACCATCGTAAACACCAATCCATCAACAAGCTATCATACCCTCCAGAGCCAAATGCATCGCCCTAGCACCATAATCCTATCTGGGGAGGGAAAGAGGAGGGGTGAGTACTCAGGGAAGAATACTCAGTGAGTGAGTGGGTTTTATTTCAATGTTTTCGTTTAATATGTAAACACTGCTTTACAACAGTTTGATAAATGAGCATGATTTATCGTGTGTTTAAAATGTTTTGATTGGTTTTGGAAATGATTTTTGTGAACCGATGGAGTGTCCAAAAATGTGGTTGAATTATAAAATATGCATCCATGTGGTTGAAATGTAAAATGTGTCATTTTATGATATATGATGCATTTGGTTTGTGAACCTGATTTATGGCACATGTTTGATATGATATTGATATTGGCCTTGAGGGCTGTGATATGTATTGTTCCGTAGCTACGAAGGACCCCGTGAGAGGCGCTTGGGTGGCGTCCGGATATGCCTAGGCCTGGGGTATCCCACGAGTTGTCAAGATTATATTTACGACACGGTACTAGGCAGGTTGAACCCGAAAGGGGGAGGATTTGGATGCTATCCAAGTTTAGCACCTGGACGAGGTCTGTCGCCAACGCCGGGGTAGAGAGCACTTTAAATAAAATCGCATATAACACCCCCGGTGTGCTTGTCATAGGCCGTGGTAGACCTCTGCCAGGACATTTTCGGCTGGCAGCTCTATGATTTTGATGACAGTGTTTTGGATGCATATTTGACTTGATAATGTGTGCTAATGATATATTGTTGAAATGAAAAGCATGATGATTTGAAATATGATTTGTACACTTATGTTTTGCCCCGAACCGGGAATCGTGAACAGTCCTAGCCACAGACCTTTACTGTCATGCCCAACTAGAGCATGAACAGCCACCACACCGAGCGGGCCTAAATTTATACAAATATATTACAAATTCCCAAGTTAACACTTTAAATAGTTACAAATGCCTCAATGCAAGTTAAATATGAGAGTTTCGCAACAAAAGTCTAAAAAATTATACAGTCATCCATAATACGTACACGGTCAACTACGGACCTCAATATCAAGACCACGCAGGGTCGACATAAAGTATGAAATTTATATTTTCAATTGAAACTTAATCTCACCGTTGTGAACACCAATCCATCAACAAGCTATCATACTCTCCAGAGCCAAATGCATCGCCCTAGCACCATAATCCTGTCTGGGGAGGGAAAAAGGAGGGGTGAATACTCAGGGAAGAATACTCAGTGAGTGAGTGGATCAATGTAATCGTGTAATATGGGGTGTGAAATTGGAGTGTCAAAGCATAAGTATACAAATCATATTTCAAATCATCATGCTTTTCATTTCAACAATATATGATTAACACGCATCAGCAAATCAAATATGCATCCAAAATACTATCATTAAAATCATAGAGCTGCCAGCCGAAAATGTCCCGACAAAGGTCTACCACGACCTATGACAGGCGCACCGGGGGTGTTATATGCAATTTTATTTAAAGTGCTCTCTACCCCGGCGTTGGCGACGAACCTCGTCCAGGTGCTAGACTTGGAGAGTGTATCCAAATCCTCCCCCTTTCGGGTTCAACCTGGCTAGTACCGTGTCGTAAATATCATCTCGACAACTCGTGGGATACCCCAGGCCTAGGCATATCCGGACGCCACCCAAGCGCCTCTCACGGTGTCCTTCGTAGCTACGGAACAATACATACCAAAGCCCTCAAGGCCAATATCAATATCATATCAAACATGTGCCGTAAATCAGGTTCACAAACCAAATGCAACATATATCATAAAATGGCACATTTTACATTTCAACCATATGGATGCATATTTTCATAATTCAACCACATTTTTGGACACTCCATCGGTTCACAAAAATCATTTCCAAAACCAGTCAAAACATTTTAAGCACACGATAAATCATGCTCATTTATCAAACTGTTGTAAAGCAGGGTTTACATATTAAACGAAAACATTGAAATAAATCCCACTCACAGTATACGGGAGGGTCAATCACTCCCTACAATGCACAACAAGTGTCGAAATTGTGCTCCCCTCGATCAGTCTCCAAGCAAGTCACTACAATGACTAAACACAATATATATATATATATAATTTGTGCTACATATTTCAAAAGCCACTATGTTAAATTTATACTTTTAATTAATCCTATGTCTAGGATTAAGACTTAGGGTCTCATAGCTAGGCTTCACATGTGCACAAGTGCTGTTCCCTTTTCATCACCAAATGTAAATTTCAATTCCTCATTTCCGAAGGCACACAATTCAACCCATAAGCTCTAAGGTTTCTCATATATTCCAAACAAACAATGCCACTTTAAATCATCCAAAACCACCACTTTCACACCCTATCAAGGGTACAAAATTAAATCAACACAATGTCATTTTCAACCATCAAGATCATCATTCATACATATACAACTCAAAATTTACATAACCCTCTATTTCCAAATCTCTTCAATGTTCTCAGTCAAAGTAAATACACACATTTACTCTCCAAATTCTTACAAACTTCTCTCTTTCGACATACCTACACAACACATATAACAACTATACAAGGATACATATTTACTCTTTACATATGCTTTGCATTCGGAAATATCATTTTCAACTCACAAATCATATTAGCATAATCCATCCTCTTGGCCAAGGTTCATACACACACTCATACTCATATACCTTTATTCAAATCTCTTCTTCAACACCAATACACACATACATTTTCTCATACATGCACATACACATATTCTTCTTTTCCATTTCAATCAATACACATACATCATTCTCTCCCTAACACTCTACACATCTTTCAACTTCATCTCCACCAACAAACACACATATAATACACCACTTTAGCACTACAATTCAGCACATACATTTGTACATTAAAACAAAATTTTTAACACTCCAAAATAAACTCAAATCATCCCAAATTCTAGCCACACAATCTTGTCATCAATGGTATTCCATATATAAATAATTAACAAAATCAAATTCGAGTCAACTTCAATCCTAAAAATCTCTCAAAGTTGGAAGCAAGTCTAAAATAATTAAATTTCCTTCAAGATAGAAAATCTTTGAAAAATCATACACTTTTCGATTCTCATCCGATTTCTTCAACCCATATGTAATTTCCAAGGTATTAATGTCTATTTTCATAATATAGAAATTGTATTTTGATTGCCTATATGCAAGACAACTTATAACGTAAAATACTACGATAGTTCTTAAATTATAACCACAACTTTTAATCTATTCTTCATAGACATACCATTAAGCAAATTTAACAACTTAATATAATCTGAGAAAGACACAAAATGCTACAGTATACTTCATTTCACGGCACATCTCATTCCAACTTTGATCCCAAACACTTTCATGCATATTTCCAAATTTAACCCTGAGGGAAAACTATTCAAAGTAACTTAACATGATTCTATGATCCTATAATATACTTCTTTCATACTAAACAGCCCCAATTCATGCAGACTTCTAAAATTAACCTTAATAATCACATATAAACTGTCAGAAAATACATTCTCTTCTAATTCCACACCTTTTAAGAACATATATAAAACTCTCATACTAGATTCGGTCTAACTCATTCAATCATTCAAGAGACTAGTATTTCTCTTACTTAGGGTTTCACAATTTGCAACTCTAGCGTCCGTGCGCCATTCGATTTATTCCAAGACCTGCAATGTCTTCAAATTGAAGCAAATTTCAGTAATTAAGCTTAATTAATATAGAAATCAAAACCCTAAATTTATAGGTAAGAACTTTCGTCGTTACCTTCGCAAGAAATGAGTGCAGGCAGTCTAGGGTTTGGGTGACTGTAGTTTGGGGCTCTGCAAGAGTGGCAGGAAGCGTGCAAGCAGTGAAAGAGCTGCAGCAGCGCGCGCAAGAAGGGGCTATCGCGCGCTGGAGTGCGTGCAGGAGGGGGCTGTCTCGCGCGGGATCACGCGCATGTAGGGGCAGACTCACGCGCAGTCGCGCGAACGGTTGCGCGCAGTCGCGCGAGCAGTCGCGCGCGCAATGAACTGTCCCGCTCGACGCGCGCGTAGGGTGAGAGAGACAGGGAGACTGAGAGATAGGCGGCGACCTGTGGTGGGTCGCGATGGCTGCGGGTGGCGGGGTTGGTGATTGCGAGGCGGCAGAGAAGAGATCGCGAAAGAAATTGCGAGCGGGAGGAAGTGAGAGAGCAACCGAGAGAGAGAAAGAGAGAGAGAGAGTGAGACCGAGGGGGAGATAGAGAGAACCGAAACTGAGAAAGAGAAATAGAGATAGAAAGGGAGGTCGGTGGTTGTGGGTGATGGCGAAAAAGGGCGGCGCGGTGGAGGACCGAAGAGAGATCACGAGCGGGAGGGAGACAGCGGGAGATAGAGAGAGTGGAACCGAGAGAGAGAAAAACAGAGAGAGAGAGACCGATGGTTGGGTCTTGCTGGCCGTCTGCGGTGGCCGCGATCAGCGACGGCGGCGGAGGAGGAAGCGCCGCGGGAATGTGAAGAGGCGGAGGGAGAGTGAAAGGGGAAAGTGGGAAAAGGGTTAGGGTTTTCTAACCCTAACCCGTCCCCTTTTTTTTTTATTATTATTATTATTATTATTATTATTATTATTATTATTTATTAATATATATATTTTTATAAAAATAGATTTATAAATATTTAAATGAGTAAATAAATAATTTAATTAATAAAGGAAATATATATATATTTTTGTACTCACTTTATTTTAAAAATCAGAATTACGGATACTTTAAATATCCCAAAAATTTCAAATTACTTACCTCAAAATCGAAAATCAATATAATTAAAATTTTCTCACTATATATAAACGGAGAAATATTTTATTTAATTTCATGAACAGGAATACTAGTACGAACACCGCAGCGTTGGTGTTACACACTCTCTCTTATGTTCATCAATAACTTTTTTTTTCTTTTTGTATCTCACTACTCTCTTTCTCTGTGTGTTCATAAAAAATTTTTTTTCTAATCTTCGGTAGCAACAACTCAAGTTTATATCACAAAAGAATTAATCAAACAAAAGAAGAAATTGAAATTGAAAGCTTATTTTGTCACTACATAAAGTACCAATTAACCTAACAATTTTTTAAAAGACGTTTCATTGAAAAAAATAATAATATCAAGCCCTTTGGTTTTCAAATGCACAATTTAAACCTAAAACTTAATAGCTAGAAAAATCATAACTCTCAAATCAAAGTTGCATAGCGGAAGCACGGTGGGCCTATAATCCATCGGTCCTAGGATTGAAACTTGGCTTTGATATGCTAGAGTAGATTCCAGTACCACCATCTATTTTCTCATTTTTCTTGTTGCATTTTCTCTTATATTATTCAATAACTTTTATTTTCTAATCTTTTATTTATTAAAATTTTTGTTACTCACTAGTCACTTTCTTTTTGTTAATTCATAATTTTATTTCTAATCTTTGGTAGCATCAACTAAAGCGTATTTCACCAAAAAATTAATTTAGCGAAAGAGGAAATTGAAGTTGAAACCTCATTTTGTCACTCCACAAAGTATCAATTAACCTAATGACTTTTCAAGAGTCATTCATGTAAAAGAAAAAAATAATAATAAGCCCTTTGGTTTTGAAATGTATAATCGGATAACTAGAAAAATCATGACTCACAAATTAGAGCGGTGCAGTGGAAGCATGGTGGGCCCTCCCTGACAGGTCGTTGGATCAAAACCTAGCTCGATATATTAGAATAGTTTTCAATACCACAACATTTATTCTCACTTTTCTTTTTCACCTCATTGTCATGTTAACCATACTTCTTATTGTCTAATCTTATTTTCTTATTTTTGTTGCTCACTACTCTATTTCTCTGTGTTACTTCATAATTTTCTTTCCTAATTTTTGATTGCATCAACTGAAATTTATATCACAAAAGAATTAATGAAGCAAAAAGGAAATTGAAATTGAAGCCTTAATTTGTCGGTGCACAAAGTACCAACTACCTCAACAACTTTTCAAAAGAAATATCATGGCAATGAAAATAATAATAGCGAACTCTTTGACTCTGAAATGTACAATTTAAGCCTAAAAATTGATAATTAGAAAAATCACGCCCATAAAGCAGAGTGGTGCAGTAGAAGCATGGTGGGCCCACAACATATAGGTCCCGAGATCGAAACCTAATTCTAATATACTAGAGTATCTTTCGGTACCACAACTGTGTTTCTTATTTTTTTGTTGCACTCTCTCTTATGTTAATCAATAACTTTTATTGTCTAATCATTTTTTTTTTCATATTTTTGTCACTCACTACTCTCTTTCTGTGTGTTAATTTGTAATTTTCTTTCCTAATCTTTGGTAGCATCAGCTGCAGTTTATATCATAAAAGAATTAATTAGACGGAAGAAGAAATTGAAATTGAAAGTTTATTTTGTCACTGCATAAAGTACCAATTAGCCTAACAATTTTTCAAAAGACATTTCACTAAAAAAAATAATAGCAATGAGCCCTTTGGTTTTGAAATGCACAATTGAAACCTGAAACTTGATAACTAGAAAAATCTAGAAAAATCATAACTTGGAAATCAGGGTGGCATAGCGGAGATGGTGGGCTCGTAAGTAACAAGTCCCAGGATTGAAACCTGGCTCTGATATGCTAGAGTCACTTCCAGTGCCACTAGCTCTTTTCCGATTTTTCTTGCTACACTCTCTCTTATGTTAGTAACTTTTATTTTCAAATATTTTTTTTCTCATTTTTGTTACTCACCACTCTCTTTCCTTGTGTTAATTCATAATTTTTTTTTCTAATTTTTGGTAGCATCAATAGAAATTTATATTAAAAATGATTTAATTTAGCAAAAGAGAAAATTGAAGTTGAAACCTTATTTTGTCACTGCATAAAGTATCAATTAACCTAAAAACTTTTCAAGAGACATTTCATGGAAAAGAAAATAATAATGAGTCATTCGGTTTTGAAATACACAATTTAAACCTGAAACTTGATAATTAGAAAAATCTTAACTTGCAAATCAGAGTGGTGCAATGGAAGCATGGTGGCCCATAACCCACAGGTCTCTAGATCGAAACCTAGCTCTAATAGACTAGAGTAGTTACCCATACCACAACAATTTTTCTCATTTTTCTTTTTTCCCTCTCTGTCATGTTAACCAATGCTTTTTATTGTCTAATCTTTTTCCTCATTTTCGTTGCTCACTACTCAATTTCTCTATGTTAATTCATAATTTTTTTCCAAATCATTGATTGTGTCAACAGAAGTTTATATCACAAAATAATTAATAAAGCAAAAGAAGAAATTGAAATTGGAGCCTTCATTTGTCAGTGCACAGAGTTCCAACTAACTGAACAACTTTTCAAAAGAAATCTAATGGTAAGGAAAATAATAATAACGAACTCTTTGACTTTGAAATGTGCAATTTAAGCCAAAATTGGATAGTTAGAAAAATCACACCCCACAAATTAGAATGGCGCAACGGAAGCTTGGCGGGCCTAGAACCCACAGGTCCGAGGATCGAAACCTGGCTCTAATATACTAGAGTAGCTTCAATACCACAACCACTTTTCTCATTTTTCTTCTTGCACTCTCTCTTTTGTTAATCAATTACTTTTATTTTCTAATCTTTTTTTCTCATCTTTGTTACCTATTACTTTCTATCTCTGTGTTAATCATAATTTTTTCCCTAATCTTTGGAAGTGTCAATTGAAGTTTATATCACAAAAAATTAATTAAGCAAAAGAAGAAATTGAAATTAAAAGCTTATTTTGTCACTGCATAAAGTACCAATTACCTAACAATTTTTAAAAGGACATTTCATTTAAAAAATAATAACAATGAGTCCCCTGGTTTTGAAATACACATTTTAAACCTGAAACTTGGTAACTAAAAAAATCTTAACTGACAAATCAAAGTGGCATATCAGATGCATGTTAGGATATAACCCACGGGTCCCATGATTAAAACTTGGCTTTAATATGCTAGAGCAGCTTCTAGTACCGCCACATCCTTTCTCATTTTTCTTGTTGCAGTGTCTATGATGTTAATCAATAACTTTTACTTTCTAGTCTTAATATTTTTCTCATTTTTGTTACTAATTTTTTTTTCCTAATCTTTTGTAGTGTCAACTGAAGCTTGTATCACAAAAGAATCAATTTAGCAAAAGAGGAAATTGAAGTTGAAACCTTATTTTGTCATTGCACAAAGTACCAATTAACCTAAAAATTTTTCAAGAGACAATTAATGGAAAAGAAAATAATAATAATGAGTCCTTTGGTTTTGAAATACACAATTTAAATCCAAAACTGGAAAACTAGAAAAATCATAACTCGCAAATTAAATTGGTGCTGTGGAAGCATGGTGGGCCCATAACTGATAGGCCATGGCATCAAAACGTGGCATAGATGTGTTAGAGTAGTTTCCGATACCACCACATTTTTTCTCATTTTTCTTTTCTCCCTCTCAGTCATGTTAACCAATAGTTTTTATTGTTTAGACTTTTTTTTCTCATTTTCATTCTTGACTACTCCATTTCTCTATGTAAATTCATAATTTTCTTTCCAAATCTTTGATTGCGTCATATCACAAAAGAATTAATTAAGCAATAGAAGAAATTAATATTTAAGCTTTAATTTGTCAGTGCACAACGTACCAACTAACTCAACAACTTTTCAAAAGAAATCTCATGGCAGTGAAAATAATAATAATGTACTCTTTGACTTTGAAATACATAATTTAATCCTAGCAATTGATAATTAGAAAAATCAAACCCTCAAATCAGGCACAACAGAAGCATGGTGGGCCCATAATCCTAGCAATTGCTTCTAATACCACCATCATTTTCTCATTTTTCTTGTTGCACTCTCTTTTGTGTTAATCAATTACTTTTATTTTCTAATCTTTTTTTTTTCATTTTTGTTATGCACTAGTCTATCTCTATGTTAATTCATAATTTTTTTTTCTCAATCTTTGGAAGCATCAACTGAAGTTTATATCACAAAAAATTTATTAACCAAGTGAAGAAATTGAAATTGAAAGCTTATTTTGTCACCACATAAAGTACCAATTAACCTAACAATTTTTAAAAAGACATTTCATTTAAGAAATAATAATAACAAGTCCCTTGGTTTTGAAATACACAATTTAAACCTAAAACTTGATAGCTGGAAAAATCAAAACTCACAAATCAGAGTGGAATATCGAAAGCATGTTAGGACATAACCTACAAGTCCCAGGGTTGAAACTTGGCTTGGATTTGCTAGAGTAGCTTTCGATACCACCACCTCTTTTCTCATTTTCCTTGTTGCACTATCTCTTATGTTAATCAATAACATTTACTTTCTAATCTTTTTTTTTCTCATTTTTATTACTTACTACTCTCTTTCTTTGCGTTAACTCATAATTCTTTTTTTCGAATCTTTGGTGGTGTCCACGGAACCTTATATCACAAAAGAATTAATTTAGCAAAAGAGGAAATTGAAGTTGAAACCTTATTTTGTCACTGCACAAAATACCAATTAACCTATAAATTTTTCAAGAGACATTTGATGCAAAAGAAAATAAAAATAACGAGTCCTTTAGTTTTGAAATGCACAGTTTAAATCTGAAACTGGATAACTAGAAAAATCAAACCTCACAAATCAGAGCGGTGTAGCAATGGGCCCGTAAATAATAGGTCACTGGATCAAAACCTGGCATAGATGTAATAAAGTACTTTCTGATGCCACCACATATTTTCTCATTTTTCTCTTTTCCCTCTCTGCCACGTTAACCAATACTTTTTATTCTTTAATCTTTTTTTATAATTTTTGTTGCCCACTACTCCATTTCTCTGTGTTAATTCAAAATTTTCTTTCCTAATCTTTGATTGTGTCATATTACAAAAGAATTAATTAAGCAAAGGAAGAAATTGAAATTGAAGCCTTAATTTGTCGGTGCACAAAGTACCAACTAACTCGACAACATTTCAAAAGAAATCTCATGGCAATGAAAATAATAATAACATACATATTGATTTTGAAATGCACAATTTAAGCCTAGCAGTTGATAATTAGAAAAATCAAATCCACAAATCAGAGTGGCATAGCAGAGCATGATAGGCCTATAACCCATAGGTCCCAAGATCGAAACCTAGTTCTGATATACTAGAGTAGGTTCCAGTACCACCACCATGTTTCTCATTTTTCTTGTTGCACTCTCTCTTGTGTTAATCAGTTACTTTTATTTTCTAGTCTTTTTTTTTTCATTTTTGTTACTCACTACTCTCTATCTCTGTGTTAATTCATAACTTTTTTCCGAATCTTCGGAAGTGTGAACTAAAGTTTATATCACAAAAGAATTAATTATGCAAAAGAAGAAATTGAAATTGAAAGCTTATTTTGTCACTGCATAAAGTACCAATTAACCTCACAATTTTTAGACATTTCATTTAAAAAATTATTAATAACGAGTCCCTTGGTTTTGAAATGCACAATTTAAACTTGAAACTTGATAACTAGAAAAATCATATCTCACAAATCAAAGTGGCATATCAAAAGCATGTTAGGACATAACCCAAAAGTCCCAAGATTGAAACTTCGCTCGGATTTGCTAGATGGCTTCCGGTACCACCACCTCTTTTCGCATTTTTCTTATTGCACTATGTCTTATGTTAATCAATAACATTTACTTTCTAATCTTTTTTTTCTTATTTTTGTTACTTACCACTCTCTTTCTTTGTGTTAATTCATAATTTTTTTTTCTAATATTTGGTTTTGTCATCTTAACCTTAAATCACAAATGAATTAATTTAGCAAAAGTGGAAATTGAAGTTGAAACCTTATTTTGTCACTGCACAAGGTACCAATTAACCTAACAATTTTTCAAGAAACATTTAATGGAAAAGAAAATAATAATAATGAGTCCTTTGGTTTTGAAATGCACAATTTAAACCCGAAACTGGATAACTAGAAAAATCATACCTCTCAAATCAGAGTGGTTTAGCTGGGGGCCCGTAATGGACAGTTCGCTAGATCAAGACCTAGCACAGATGTAATAAAGTAGTTTCCAATACCACCACATTTTTTCTCATTTTCTTTTCTCCCTTTCTGTCATGCTAACCAATACTTTTTATTGTTTAATCATTTTTTCTCATTTTTGCTGGTCACCACTCTATTTCTATATGTTAATTCATAATTTTCATTTTTGATTGCATCATATCACAACAAAATTAATTAAGCAACAGAAGAAATTGAAATCGAAGCCTTAATTTGTCGATGTAGAAAGAACCAACAAACTCAACAACATTTCAAAAGAAATCTCAAGGCAATGAAAATAATAATTACATACTCTTTGATTTTGAAATGCTCAATTTAAGCCTAGGAGTTGATAATTAGAAAAATCACAACCACAAATCAAAGTGGTGCAGTGGAAGCGTGGTGGTCCCATAACCCATAGGTCCCAGGATTAAAACCTGGCTCTATTATACTAGAGTCGCTTTGGGTACCACCAACGCTTTTCTAATTTTTCTTGTTGCACTCTCTCTTAAGTTAATCAATAACTTTTATTTTCTAATCTTTTTTTCTCATTTTTGTTATTCACAACTCTCTTTCTTTGTGTTAAATCATAATTTTTTTTTTAATCTTTGGTAGCATCAACTCAAGTTTATATCACAAAAGAATTAATTAAGTAAAAGAAAAAATTGAAATTGAAAGCTAATTTTGTCACTGCATATACCAATTAACCTAACAATTTTTCAAAAGAATTTCATTGAAATAATAATAATAACGAGCCCTTTGGTTTTTAAATGCACAATTTAAACATGAAACTTGATAACTAGAAAAATTTTAATTCCCAAATTAGAGTGGCATAGAGGAAGCGTGGAGGGCCGATAACGTATAGGTCCCAGGATTGAAATCTGGCTCTGATATGCTAGAGTAGCTTTTGATACCAACATCTCTTTTATTATTTTCTTGTTGCACTATCTCTTATATTAATCAATAACTTTTATTTTTTACTCTTTTTTTTTCTTATTTTTGTTACTCACCACTCTCTTTCTTTGTGTTAATTCATAATTTTGTTTCTAATCTTTGGTAATGTCAGATAAAGCATATATCACAAAAGAATTAACTTAGCAAAAGAAGAAATTGAAGTTGAAGCCTAATTTTGGCATTGCACAAAGTACCAATTAACCTAACATATTTTCAAGAGACATTTCATGTAAAAGAAAACAATAATAATTAGTCCTTTGGTTTTGAAATGTACAATTTAAACCCAATATTGGATAACTAGAAAAATCATAACTTACAAATCAAAGCGGTGCAGCAGAAGCGTGGTGGGCCTGTACTTGTCAGATCGCTTGATCAAAGCCTAGCTCTAATATATTAGAGTAGTTTCTAATGCCACCACATTTTTTTCTCATTTTTCTTTTTTCCCTCTCTGTCATGTTAACCAGTACTTTTTATTGTCTAATCTCTTTTCTCATTTTTGTTGCTTGCTACTATATTTCTTTGACTTACTTCATAATTTTTCTCCTAATCTTCGGTAACGTCAACTGAAGTTTATATCACATAAGAATTAATTAAGCAAGAGAAGAAATTGAAATTGAAAGCTTATTTTGTCACTGCATAATGTACCAATTAACTTAACAATTTTTCGAAAGACATTTCAATGTAAAGAATAACAATAACAAGCTCTTTCATTTTGAGACACAAAATTTAAACCTGAAACTTGATAACAAGAAAAATCATAACTCACAAATCTGAATGGCATAGTAGAAGCATGGTGGGCCCATAACCCATAGGTCCCAGGATTCAAACCTGACTCTGATATGCTAGAGTAGCTTCCGGTACCACCACCTCTTTTCTTTTTTTTTCTTGTTGCACTCTCTCTTATGTTAGTCAATAACTTTGATTATCTAATCATTTGTTTTCTCATTTTTGTTACTCACCACTCTCTTTCTTTGTGTTAATTCATAATTTTTTTTTCTGATTTTTGGTAGCGTCAACAGAAGCTTATATCCCAAAACAATTAATTGAGGAAAAGAGGAAATTGAAGTTGAAACCTTATTTTGTCACTGTATAAAGTACAAATTAACCTAACAACTTTTCAAGAGACATTTCGTGAAAAAGAAAATAATAATAACAAGTTTTTTGGTTTTCAAACACACAATTTAAACTCGAAACTCGATAGCCAGAAAAGTCATAACTCGCAAATCAGAGGGGTGTAGTGGAAGCATGGTAGCCCCATAATCCACTAGCCCCTGGATCAAAACTTGACTCGATATACTAGAGTTGTTTCCAATACCACCACAGTTTTCCTCATTTTTCTTTTTCCCCCTCTGTCTTGTTAACCATTGCTTTTTATTGTCTTATCTTCTTTTTCTCATTTTTGTCGCTCACTACTCTATTACTTTATGTTAATTCAAAATTTTTTTCCTAATCATTGGTTATGTCAACTAAAGTTTATATTTCAAAATAATTAATTAAGAAAAAGAATAAATTGAAATTGAAGTCTTAATTTATCAGTGTTCAAAGTACTAATTAAGTCAATAACTTTTCAAAAGAAATATCATGGTAAGAAAAATAATAATAATGAGCTCTTTGACATTGAAATGCACAATTTTAACCTAAAATTTGATAATTAGAAAAATAATGCCCACAAATCAGAGTGGTGCAGCGGAAACATGGTAGGCCCATAACCCACAAGTCCCAATATCGAAACCTGGTGCTAATGTACTAGAGTAGCTTCCAGCAACACCATGCTTTTCTCATTTTTCTTGTTCCACTCTATTTTATTTTAATCTATTACTTTTATTTTCTAATCTTTTTTTTTTTCTCATTTTTGTTACTCACTACACTCTTTCTCTATGTTAATTCATAATTGTTTTTTTCTTAATCTTTGATAGCATCAACTAAAGTTTATATCACAAAAGAATTGATTAAGCGAAAGAATTGAAACAGAAAGCTTATTTTGTTATTGCATAAGGTGCCAATTGACCTTAAAATATTTCAAAAGACATTTCATTTAAAAATTTTATCATTTTTGTTTCTCACTACTCCCATTCTATCATGCCCCGACCCTCAAGTCAAGTACGCAATAGCCATCGCATTATCCCGAATCACATATGAACCCCACTCCGTGTCCCATTGTACCGCAAGGCATTTTAATATCTCAAACATTTTAAAATAAACTCAAAGCATCCATAGGCCAACCTGGCTGTCTAAACAAATGCCAAAAAGTTAAAATAAATTTACAAGATTAAAATAGGTTCAAAATTCATCAAATAATCCAAATGTCCCAGTAAAACCAATAAGTCTTGCGAAAGAAATTTTTAAACCAAAAAAAGAAAGTTCCAAATCTTGTAAGTGAGGATTTTTTTTTTCTAATACATACCCGAAGTAAATAACAAGTATTTAATAAATCCTAACTTTTAAGTGTTTACAAAATTTTCTTCCACGGGTCCAAACAATATAACTCCAAAAAATATTCTCAAGACTGGTACGTATCGATGATCACCCAAAGAAATTTCTTTAAGCCAGCACTAGTTGATGTCTAAATCTCCAATCTAAGCTTCCTTTGGGGAAAAAAATAGGAGAGGGGTGTGTACAAAAATACTCAATATATGGAGTGTAATGGTACGTTGAACATAAATTAGGGGTGAAGGTGGTTATGTCAAACAAGTATGTCAAAATTCATGCCAATGCAGTACTAAAAATCATTTGTATGAAATAAATTCATAGCAAATTCCCATGACTCACATGTTTCCATCAACAAATAGTGTTTATATTTTTCTTTCCAAATTTTCTCGGGATTGCCAAAACCACTTTTCTACCAATAGTCATTGATAGAATCCACCAAGGGGTTTTCGATAAATTTTCATAAAATATCCCCTATCCTTAGCATTGGCCGGAAGTTCCGTGAAGGTGCCACCATGTTATCATAGAAACAACTTGAGGAAGCTCCCCATCTCGCCCACCACCAAACCAAATTTTTAACTCAGCCTTTACTATGCCACCTGGTGGCCCCAGTCCATGAAAGAATTAAACTATAGTCATTTTTCTTTTCCACGTGCTATGTTACAAAATCCATTTCATCATTCAAAATTATGCTCATTTGTAAGAGAGAGCCATTTTAAATATCACAGTCAAAATTCTATTGCAACATGATGTAATCAGTTCAGGAATTGATAATATAGTCATGGATTAATCAAGCTATTTAAAGTAAGCACACCACAATCACAAAAGAGTGCAAATCCATTTCGATATTCCTTTTATAATTGAAATCATTTTATTATTCATACTTAAGATAACCATTCACTCATCTCTTAGGAGGATGAACACTCCTAATTCACAATCAAATCCAATGGTAATCCCTTCTTAAGCTCTAATTATTTTAACCTAAGGCAATAAACATAATTTTAATGTTAAATCACATCTATGAATAAGGTTTATGAGTTTTTCCCTAACATAGCACGAACCCTAATTTCTAAAATCCATGAATCTATGTCCTTAATTCGTCATCTACATACTATTTACATCTATATATCATTTCCATTCATAATTTTTCCTAAATCTCATCCTTTACAAACCTTATATTCTTGTTCTCCAAATAAATTCCTCAAATCTCAGCAACAAATTGCAATCTACTAATGAAGGAAATTAAATCTAAGTTTAGAAGGAAGAAATTACTTCAATTTTGTGGTTGGATCAAGCCTTGGATGTTGGGTCTCAAAACCCTAGATTTTTCCTTTTTTGAGCAAACCCTAGGTTTTTCCCAAATCTACCTTTATCTAAGAGTTTGCATGAGGGCTTATAAGCTTTATGGGGTGAATTTAGTAAAGGTGTAGTTGGTTTCAAAAGAGATTGAGGGAGAGGGAGAGTCGATAGTGCAGAGGGAGAGAAGAAAGTAAGTCGAGAGAGAGAGAGAGAGAAGAAAATGAATGAGCGAAGTGAGCGAAGGCTTTATTTAAGCCTTTATATTGTGGATTGTGAAATTCCCATCTTGTTCCTCATTTTGTTTAAGTTTTCTTCAGGTTTGGATACCCTATTTCATTATTCCGTAGCCTTGCCTCGCTCATAAGTCGACTTGCAAACAATTTAAGCTAACTTATCTGTGTAATTCCTTTCGAGGCCAAGTCGACTTGAAAACAGATCAGGTCGACCCAATTTCCTTTTTGTGTAATGCTCAAGTTGACTCAACTTCTTAGTAAGTCGAATTACTTAAATTGCAGACATGTAATCTGAGACTTTTATATGACAAGTTAACTTGTTCTAAGTGCAATTCGATTTTTGAGGTTATAATCTTGAAGCTCAAGTCGACTTATTATTAGACAGGTCAACTTGCTTAAGTGCGAGGCTAAGAGTTTTGAGACCTATATTCCTCAAGTCGACTTGGCATTTGCTCAAGTCGACTTAATGAGTTCCATACTGGCCAAAATTCAATTTCTGTACCCTAAGTTGACTTATAAAAGGGCAAGTCGACTTATCATCAATTAGTTAACCCCAAATAAATTTTAATTATCTTAGATCATCACCAAAACCTATTTTTCTCAATAAAACTTTGTAAGGCTTTCATCGATGAGTCAACATTAATTACATAGCCAAAAATTCAATGAAAATTCTCTAACACCGAATTTTCATTGTTATAATACTTAACCTCTTAAAAAGAAATTTTATTCTCAAAATTTAAAAGAAAATTATACATTTAACAGATAGAAGTGTTGCGTTCACATCGACTCTTTGATCTCTCAAGTTTCCTCTTTTACTTATTTGTTTCTTCATAACACTTTGACCATGCGGATTTACTTACTCCTCAATTATTTGAGTTGTTAATCAAGGATCTTCATTGCTTGTACCTTGAAACTCAAATCTGGATTCAATTCAACCAGTGGAGCTTCTAACACATGTGAGGGATCCGGTAAGTATTTCTTTATCATGGAGACATGGAATACACTATGGATTTTCTCCAAATCCATGGGCAATTCTAGTAAATACACCACTTTTCCTATCCTTTCGAGGATCTTGAAAGGGCCAATATACTGAGAATTTAATTTTCCCCTTTCACAAACCAAATCACTCCCTTCCAAGGTAATATTTTCATCTCAACACAATAGAGTTTGACATTTTCTTTCATAGAGAGTTTCATAGGGTTACATCCCAATACTAGCTTGGTAGCTATTGCTTTATGCAAATTCAATTAACGGGAGGTGCTTATCCCAACTCCATTGGAAGCCCATCACACATGCCCTAAGCATGTCTTCCAAGGTCTAAGCATGTCTTCCAAGGTCTAAATCGTGTACTCTGATTATCCGTCAGTCTGAGGATGGAAAGCTGTGCTAAACTTCAATTTCGTCCCTAAGGACTTTTATAGTTTAGGCCAAAATTGGGATATGAATTGGGAATTATGGTCAGATATAATCGATATCGAAACCCTATGGAGTCTGATTATCTCTACTATGTACATCTTGGCTAACCTCTTTGAGGAGTAAGTCTTTTGAATTGGCAAGAAATGTGCCAACTTGGTGAGCCGACCTACTATTACCCATATAGCATCGTGTCGACTCAATATATGTGACAATCCCACCACAAAACCCTTGGTGATGTGCTCCCATTTCTACTCGAGTATAGGCAATGGTTGTAAGGTCCTAGCCGACTTCTGATATTCTACCTCAATCTGTTGGCACATAAGGTATCTAGCCATAAACTTGGCTATCTCCTGCTTCACTCTCGACCACCAATAGGTTTCCTTAATAGTTCGTTGTATCTTAGTACTCTAGAGATGTATTGTATAAGCCAAGCAATATGCCTCTTCAAGTATGGCCCTTTAAAGATCATCATTCTTGGGAACACAAATCCGTTTCCCATATACCAGCATGTCATTCTTCTGGATATGGAACTCACCACCTTCACACTTGTGAACCTTCTCCGCTATGCCCTCTATCTCCTCATCGATTGTTTAGAGCTCTTGAATATGGTCTATTAAGGTTGGTCGCACATCAAATTTGACCAAAAGTGGATCATGCTCATCATTGGCCAACTCAACTCTAAGTGTATGGAGTCCTACCAAGCATGAGAGATAAGAACCCCATGAGATGCCAAAGAAGAAGACTTGTGGCTTAGGGTATCCGTGACTACATTTACTTTCCCCAAGTGATAGTCAATCACCAAATCATAGTCTTTAATTCAAACCACCTCCATTGCCTTAAATTGAGCTCCTTTTGTATAAACAAATACTTTAAACTCTTGTAATAGGTGAGAATTTGCATGTGGCTCTATATAAGTAATGTCACTAAATCTTCAAGGTGAAAATAATGGCAGCTAGCTCTGGGTCATGGGTGAGGTAGTAATGGCAACTTGCTTGTTGGCGTCACTATAACCCACTTAGTCACCACCACTAGTAGAAAGAGCAAGTATTGGAGTAGATGTGAGCCTCTTCTTGAGTTCTTAGAAACTCCCATCACACTTGTCACCCCACTCAAACTTGACACCCTTCCAAGTCAAGTTAGATAATGGAGCCATAATTTTGGAGAATCCCTCTACAAACCTTCGATAGTACCCTGCCAACCTAAGAAAACTTCTCACTTTGATGACATTCTTAGGTTGCTCCCATTTTTGGATTGCCTTAACCATCTTTGAATCTACAAATATATCATCTTCGGATACAATGTGCCTTAAGAAGTCAATCTCCCTTAACCAAAACTCACATTTGGAGAACTTAACATACAACTACTTCTCCTGGAGAGTTAGTAGCACAATCCAAAGATGTTCCAAGTGTTCCTCATCGTTCTTGGGATATACCAAGATGCTATCTATGAAGATTATGACAAATTTATCGAGGTAAAAGTTGAATACACTATTTATCAAATCCATAAAGGCCACAGTAGCATCTGTCAATCCAAAAGGCATCACCAAAAACTTAAGGTGTCCATACCACATCCCAAAAATGGTCTTGTGAACATCATTCTCATTTATCCTCAATTGGTGATAGCCTGACCTCAAATCAATTTTCAAAAAAAACACTAACCCCTTGGAGTTGATCGAATAAGTTATCGATCCTTAATAGAGGGTATTTATTTTTTTATGGTTACCTTGTTAGCTGCCAATAGTTGATACACAACTGGAGGGTGCCATCTTTCTTCTTTATGAATAAAACTGGAGCACCCCAATATGAGGTACTCAGTCGGATAAACACCTTGTCCAACAACTCATGAAGCTAAACCTTTAATTCTTTCAACTCCATGGGTGTTGTCCTATCCAGAGATATGGAAATGGGTACAATTCTGGGAGTCAAGTTAATGGCAAAGTCAAACTCTCGAATTGGGGACAAATCAAACAACTCATCCGGAAAGACATCTGAGAACTCATTCACCATAATATCCATCAATTCTGGATTTCCCGTCATGGTATCAATAATGTGGGCTAGGTAAGCCTCATAACCCTTGTGCACTAATGTTTGTGTCTCCATTGCTGAGATCACACAGCTTGGTAAAACCCATTGTTCTTTGGCAAACATAAGCGGAGGACACCTTGGTCTATGGAACTCCACCTCTTTAGTGAAGTAATTCACTAAAACTTGATGAAGGTATAACCAATCCATGCCTAGTATCGCATCAAAGTCTCTCATTTCTAATGGAATCAAGTTTACTTCAAGAATCTCGCCCTCCACAACTACTTCACATGCCTTGTACATGATGTCTCTGCTCAACCATTCCCCCAAATGAGTGATAACTAGCAACTTCTCTTCAAGTAGGGTCAAAGGCCTATCTAAGTGTCTAGCAAATCCCATGCTCACAAAAGAATTATTAGACCTCGTAACTATAACATCGATTTTCGATGATTATGTATCATGCACCACTACTCATGATTCTACACATATATTAACATCCTTTTGAGACATCTAAAATGAAATTTTATTTATTTATTATTTATTTTAATGTTTAACCTCAAAATCGTTAAAATCGAAAATTTTATCAGTAAGCTGAAAACCTTCTCAGCAAGTGCCGGCAAGACCTAAAGAAATCAAAAATGGCTAAGAAAATATCTATACACTTAAATAAAGGTAATTAAGTGAAATTTTACATTTTTAATAAATTTCAAACAAAAATTGCATAGGGACCAAAATATAAATTTTTAAGAGTTAGGGGTCTAAATGCAATCAAGGAAAGTTGAGGGACTAAGTTGCAAACCACTCAATGATGGATAATTGGAGTCAAATGATTGGTCAAGAGGGTAGCAAGGTTGGTTAGTGGCCACATGAGATGGTTCCATATTCAAGAAAACTCATTGGATGAGAATTTAAGCATGAAAGCTCATAAGATGGGAAATTATGCATGAAGCTAAATGGAATAGCTTGTGACACTTCTCCTTGACATGGCCTGCCAACAAGACATCAAATGGAGTGCATGGAGCTTGCTTGAGTCAACAATTGCATGGTTTGAGTGCTAGGACAAGTGTATGATTGAGATGATGTATGGGATGATCCAATGGTCAAAGGCATTTTGCTAGATTTACAAAAGAACTTGTTTAAGGAAACTTGGCTCATTTTCTTTAGCCAATTTCCCTTGTCCAAGCATCGAGACACCATATCCAAAAATTAAGTTCAACCATGAAGTCAAGAGATAAGAGCATTGTTGAAAATTTTTGAATTTTAAGATGGGAGTATAGAAATGTTGTAATGGAATTCATGTGTATTTTAATTTGGTTGTGTTAAGGTGATTTAAAAAATTCAAAAATTCAAAGGAGGTACTGGTATGTATTGTTAGCAATAGATCTTACAAAGAAGGTAACATGTCATAACTCGTGCAAGGATTAAATTATTTGATGAGTAGTTACATTATTGTCCATACTAGCATGCTAGATATAGATTTTCAGATTTGAGTCTTGTGTAGTATTGTTGTGATATCTTATTCTATAGGAGTTAAAAATCTAAACCATTTATTCCTATGTAAATTAGACTTCCTAAGCTTTAAAATGGTATATTATGTGAAACATTTCATGATGGAATCAATTTTTAATGAGTTTTGGAAATTTAGCATGTTTAGCCTACTCTATTTCATACTTTGTGTACGGATAGTACATTATGTCAATTTTGAAGATGTCTTTTGTATGAAATTTGGAGAAACTTAAAACATGAAAGTTGTTGATCTCTGTCTTATCTTTAATTTGAGATAAAGATCACTTGAATCGGAGTAGCATGCAGAAAGTTATGGTTTTTTACTGAAACTATATAGAAGTAGTTTTAAAACTAAAAGTGAGATAAAAATAGATTTTTATAAAATTATACACTTAAAATCTGAGGATAATCTAAACTAGAAACTTTAGATCTATGTCTTGTTATCAATTTGAGACAAGAATCACTTAAATTGGAGGAGTACACAGGGAGATATGGAATTTCTCCAAAAACTGTGTAGAGTTGATTTTAGGAACTTAGACTGAAAGAGTTATAAAATTTTCTAAATTCGTGTGGTCAGAATTTGAAGTTGGTCTGAACATAAAAGTTGGAGATATATATCTTCGCTTTAAGAAAAAATTTGAATCGTTTGGATCTGATCAAAATTTTGGATGATGTCATGATTTTACTAAACCTATATGTGATAGATTTTGTATGAATTTTTCTCTAAGTATAGAAATTTAAGATTTTACCTTATAAAAGAAAACATTTCCATATACGTCTTGTAGTCTGAGATATGATATTGTCGAAGTAATTAAATTGATGAAATATACATATTATTTAACTTGGGCATAGGGTTACATTTTCATACAAGGGGTCGTTCGAGAAACGATGATAGTTATGGGGAGTGACGTACCCACCCCAAGCAAAATGAGTAAGACAAACTATTTCTGACTTTAAATAGAAAAAAATAGTTTCGATCATGATTTTTATAAATAAGTTTTGAAATGTGATTTAGAAATGCTTTAGTGTTTGTGGCATGTCTTGAAATGATATTATGTGACAATTACATCCTAATATTATAATAACTTGATAGTATCATGCTTTTACGAGTAAAGATTTATGAATGATGAATATGGCACATGTGTATGATTATGGGATGGTGTATAGTGGCTATAGTGTACTCCCTACCACAGTATTGAGCATTTACCCAACGGAGTGATGTGGTGGGCTAACACGGGAGTAGGGGTTTGAGCTCCTTGTCTCTAACCAACGGATCCTCGTCTCTAACCAACGGATCCAATAAATAAGCACCACGTAAAGACCGTGCCAACACCAAGGGAAGGGGGTTAAAAGAAAAATATATATGTTTATTCATATGGTATTATGGTGACCCCTTGGTGGATTTTACCCTAATTATGCCAAACTATAGGTAGAATGCGTTTTACTACTGATTGACACCCCATGATGCATGATTGATGATAAGGATGTATATTATTTTGATTTACACGATATGCTTGTGAATAAATAAAATATGAGTTAAAAATGATGGTTTGACTTACCACTTTCACAAATTCATTTATTGTCATTACATAGTCCTTGCACCCCACTCACTGAGTACGTGGATTATACTCACCCCTTATATTTACATTTTCAGTTTATATTGTACTTGACTTACTTTGAGGTACTATTCCATGAGCTTTACTGAGAGACGCTATCCTGTATGTGTTCATATCCATCCTTGTTTATGATTGGACTATGCATATAAATGTTATATGTAAATTGGAGGCAAATGTTTTAAAGAAAATTTTTGAAGACTACCTTCTTCAAATCTTTCGCTATATGATTTTGACTTGGTAATATTGGGTAGGGTCATAAAATTTGTCAAGTGTATAGGCCAGAAATCAGAACTTGCGGACTACTAGTCCAAAAGTCTCCTTTAAGACGTGGATTTGGTAAGACAACGCTACGTGCTTAGCCTTGCATCACCTCAATGTGCAAGTAAGGCATACCCGTGCCTCGAAAAGTCACACCGGTCTGTTCTTGTGCTCGATCTGCAGATCGGGGCATGACAATAATAATCAATACATGGGAATCAATGCCAAAAATTTTCATCACACCTTTGAATGGAAATCATCAAACAAGTTATAAATTAATCTTAAACAATTAGGGTCAATTATTTGAAGTTTTAAAACCTAGAAAAATTGTTAAAGTTGAACATTGTATAAGTAAGTCAACTTATACCTTAGACGAGTCAACCTGCCTTGTCTGAAACTAGCACTTAGACTGACTCAGAGAAAGAATAAGTCAACTTGGAAAGAGAGCAAGTCAACTTAGGAGGACTACGAGTCGACCTAGGGACAACATAAGTTGACCCAAGCAAAGTGACTCTCAGAAACTAAACTCTGCAAAATTAGAAGTCGACTTGAAAATGTGATGGGTCAATCTAAGATATAACCAAAATAATATAAGTCGACTTAGGATAGTCACAAGTCGACCTCGATCAATAGGCTCTCAGAAACACAAGCCTATAACCTAAATATGTCAACCCAAAAGCATACAAGTTGACCTGATCTAAAAGTAAATGGCACACAAGTTGACCTAACCATAAGTCAGGTCGGCCAGAGAAATCAAGGTCATATAAATTAGTGTCTGTGACATATGTGAGTTGACCTATGAGTAAAACAAGTAGACCTACTCTCACATATTAATAAAAGCAAGCCGACTCAAGCTCTAAATAAGTTGACTCAAGTATTTCTAAATTGAAAAACAAGTCAGCTCAACACTTCAACAAGTTGACCACATGTGGGTAACATCAATATGATCAAATAAGGAATTAATTGACAAGTTCAACAAAGCTCAACCAAGGTATATAGTTATTATTATCACCATAAACTATCTTAAGACATCAAAATCATTCCCCCCAACTTCAGTATCATGTAATGTCATCAATGTCTCCAAATCGAAATCATGTACACATAACCACACAGTATTTGTATCAAAATTTCCAAATCATCAAATCTAAGTCCAAGGCAATCTACTTGTGACTACATTTGGATTATGTCGAGCATCTTCATTTGTAATTGCATAAATCCTTGTTTGAGTCTTTATTTATGGACATTGGGTTGGAGCAGCCACCATGTTACTCCCGGTCCCCATCTGTGGTGTGACATTAAGGGAGGAAAGGGGTGTTGGCTTGATTGCCCATGGATCCACTAGGGTGATCTAAGCTTAATTGGCTTCTCTGTCCTAACACCGGGCAAGCATTGTGGAAATGACCCTCCTTTTTGCAATGAAAACACCTCTTGGGTGGATTACAAACCTCAAAATGGTACTTCCTACAGTGATTGCACTGCTCCTTCTTGTTTCCCATTGATTTACTTCCGAAGGTGGCAGTAAATGTGGGGGCTCCAAATTTGGATGGTTGTTGGCTTTGTGGAGTGCCAATGGACTCAGTGATCAAGACTCCACCGTAGGAGCCTATGCTCCTACTTTGCTTTGAACTCTGGCCTAATATAAGTTCAGATCTTCTCTTTTTCCTTTACCCATCTCTCAACTATTTTCTCAACCCTCAAGGCCAATTCCAACACATCTTTATAAGTGTCAGCTGAGGTCACAGACATCTTCTCCCAGATGGACAAATTTTGACCTTCTTCTAATTTAAAGCGTAGTACTCCTCGGAAGTCACTAACTCTAGGACGAATGAGGATAGCCTCCTCTATTCTATCACATATTCCGCCACCAACTTGTCACCTTGGAAGTGGTGGAGGAACTCCTTCCTCTTTTAATCTTTGTAAAATCGAGTATAATATTTTTTGTCAAATTCCCTAAGGAATTCATTCCATGGGTGCCGTGGACCTCTCCTTGAGGTTATCCCACCATACTCGGGCGTCTTCATCCAACAATTTTACATCCACCATTACCTTTAACTCATCTTCAAGCCTCATGTCAGCCATGATCTCCCAAACCTGATTTATCTAATTCTTCTCCCCCATTACATCGCTAGTCCCCGAAAAGGTGACACATCCAAATTGTCGGGCTTTTTTGATCAACTTGGACAATTTGATGGTGGGGTGATTGTTAGGTGTAGCCACTAAAGTGGAAGGAGTAGTTGGTGCTGTCGGAGGGATTGGTGGGATGTTTGAGTTCGGTAGAGGATGTATTGGTGCTTGAGGTGAGACTTGGAGTGAACACCATAAGCATTCCACTACTCAGTCCATTATCAGAGTGCATGGAGTGGTGGCAGAGGAATCCTGGTTGAGAAGCCGGGTAAGTGCTAGTAGCAGTTGGAGGGGAAGAGGGAGCATGTGAAGACGATCTGTCCTCATGTCCAAAAGAAGGAATTTCATTTACATTCCTTAATCTTCATCTAGGAGGCATGGTCCTATTAAAAGAGGGTTAGTATTCTTAGCTCACTAAATTAGGAATCGGACTAGCTACTTAACACCCTAAAATAAAATAATCCGTTGTCCCAAGGATCCATGGAAGGTTTTTTGAGAATCTTTTGAAAAAATCTTTTAAACTCTAAATTTTCAGAAAGAAAAGTGTTTTAAAACCTTTGGAGAACTCCTGGGGACATTTGAAAATTTTCAAACATTTAAAACGTTTAAGATCGTGAGCCTAAACTCTGATATCAATAAAATTGTCATGTTTCGACCCTCGCGTTGAGTACGTGTCAACCGCCACATTATCCCGAAACATGTGTGAACCCCACTCCATATCTCATGGCACTGCAAGGCATTTCAATATCTCAAACATTTTAAATGAACTCAAGGCATCCATAGGTTCAAAACTTACAAGATTAACATAGGTTCAAAACTTATCAAATAATCATAATGTCCCAATAAAACCAGTAAGCCTTGCAAAAAGTTTTAAACCAAATAAAGAAAGTTCTAAATCTTGTAAGTGAGGATTTTTTTTTAATACTTGCCTAAAGTAAACAACAAGTATTTAACAAATTCCAACTTTTAAGTGTTTACAAAATTTTCTTCCACTGGTCCAAACAACATAGTTCCTAAAAATATTCTCAAGACCAGTATTTATTGAAGATCACCCAAAGAAATTTCTTAAAGTCATTACTAGTTGAAGTCTAGATCTCTAATCTAAGCTTACTCTGGAAAAAAAAATGAAAGAGAGGGGTGAGTATAAAAATATCCATATATAGTACTAAAAATCATTTGCATAAAATAAATTCAGTGCAAATTCCCATGACGTACATGTTTTCATCAACAAACAATGTGTTTATTTTTCTTTCCAAATTTTCTCAAGGTTGCCAAAATCGTTTTTGAACCAATGGCTATTGATAGAATCCGCCAGTAGGTATTCCATAAATTTTCATAAAATATCTCCCATCCTTAACTTTGGCCCAGAGTTCTGTGGAATGCCACCATGTTATCACGGGAATAACTTGAGGAGGCTCTCCATCCCACCTACCACCAAGCCAAATTTTTAACTCAGCCTTCACCACACCACCTGATGGCCCCAGTCTGTAGAAGACTTAGACTATAGTCGTTTTTCTTTCTATGCATCATGTAACAAAATCCATTTCATCATTCAAATTTATGCTCATTTGCAAGAGAGATCAATTTAACAAATCATAGTCAAAATTCCATTGTAACATAATACAATCAGTTCAAAGATCAATGATAGAGTCATGAATTGATCAAGCTATTTAGGGCAGGCACATGACAATCACAAAAGAGTGTAAATCCATTTCAATATTCCTTTTAAAATTCAATTTACAAATCATAATTAAAATTATTTTATCATTTATACTCAACATAACAATCCACTCACTTTTTGAGAGGGTGAACACTTCTAATTGACAATCAAATCCAATGGTAATCCGTTCTCGGGCTCCAATTATTTTATTCTAAGACAATAAATATGATTTTAATATTAAATCACATCTATGAATTGGGTTTATGTGTTTTTCCCTAACGTAGCAGGAACCCTAATTTCTCAAATTCATAAATCTATGTCCTCAATTCATTATCTATATACTATTTTAATCTATATACCATTTCCATTTATAATTTTTTTCCCTAAATCTCATCCTTTACAAACCCTAGGTTCATGTTCTTTAAACAAATTCCTCAAATCTCATTAATAAATTACAATCTATTAATCAAGGAAATTAAATTTAAGTTTAGAAGGAAGAAATTATCTCAATTTTGTGGTTGGATCAAGTCTTGGACATTGGGTCTCAAGACCCTTGATTTTTCCTTTTTAGAACAAACCCTAGGTTTTTCCCAAATCTACCTTCATCCACGAGTTTGCTTGAGGGTTTGAAACCTTTACAGGGTGAATTTAGTAGAGGTGTAGTTGGTTTCAAAAGAGATCGAGGGAGGGGGAGAGCCGAGAGTGTAGAGGGAGAGAAGAGTGATTCGAGAGAAAGAGAAGAAAATGAGTGAGCAAAGTGAGCAAAGACTTTATTTAAGCTTTTTTATTGTGGATTGTGAAATTCCCATTTTGTCACTCATTTTATTTAAGTTTTCTTCCGGTTTGGTTACCCTTTTTCATCATTTCGCAGCCTTGCCTTGCTCATAAGTCGACTCATGCGTCTAATTCCTTTCAGAGTCAAGTCCACTTGAATATAAATCAGGTCGACCCAATTTCATTTTCGTGTAACCCTCAAGTTAACTTAATTTCTTAGTAAGTTAACTTACTTAAATTGTAGACATGTTTTCTGAGACTTATATTTGATAAGTCGACTTTTTTGAGTGCAAGTTAACTTATGAGGTTATAGTCTTAAAGTTCAAGTAGAATTGTTATTAGATAGGTCGACTTGGTTATGTGCAGGATTAAGAGTTCTAAGACCTAAGTTCCTCAGGCTGACTTAGCATTTGCTCAGGTCAACTTGATAAGTTTCATAATTAGCCAAAATTCAATTTTTGAACCCAGAGTTGACATAGAAAAGGGCAAATTGACTTATCATCAATTAATTGATACCAAATAAATTTTAATTATCTCAAATCATCACCAAAACCTATTTTTCTCAACAAAATGTTATAAGACTTTCATTGATGAGTCAAAATCAATTACATAGCCAAAAATTCAATGAAAATTCTCAAACTTTAAATTTTCGGGGTTACATTTTCTCTATGTCTATTCTTTTTTTTTTTTTTTTTTTATAATCTTTGGTATTGTCAACTGAACCACATATCACAAAAGAATTAATTTAACAAAAGAGGAAATTGAAGTTGAAAACCAATTTTGTCATTGCACAAAGTACCAATTAACCTAACATCTTTTCAAGAGAGATTTAATAGAAAAGAAAATATTAATAATGAGTCCCTTAGCTTTGAAATGCACAATTTAAACCAAAAACAGGATAACTAGAAAAATCATAACTAGCAAATCAGAGTAGTGAAATAGAAGCGTAGTGAGCCATAACCAACAGGTCACTGGATCAAAACCTCTCTCTGATATATTAGAGTAGTTTCTGATACCACCAATTTTTTCTCATTTTTCTTTTTTCTTTCTCTCTCATGTTAACCAATACTTTTTCTTGTTTAATTTTTTTTTCTCATTTTTGCTCGTCACTACTCTATTTCCCAATGTTAATTCATAATTTTCTTTCCTAATCTTCAATTGCATCAACTGAAGTTTATATCATAAAAGAATTAATTAAACAAAAGAAGAAATTGAAATTGAAAACTTATTTTGTCACTACATAAAATACCAACTTACCTAACAATTTTTAAAAAGATGTTTTGTTTGAAAAATAATAATAACGAGTTCCTTGGTTTTGAAATACATAATTTATGAAACTTGATAACTTGAAAACTCATAACTCACAAATCAAAGTGGCATATCGGAAGCATGTTAGGACATAACCCACATGTCCCAGGATTGAAACTTTGCTTTGATATGCTAGAATAGCTTCCAATACCTTCACCTCTTTCCTCATTTTTCTTGTTCCACCTCTCTTATGTTAATCAATAACATTTACTTTTTAATCTTTTTTCTCACTTTTGTTACTTACTACTCTCTTTCTTTGTGTTAATTCATAATTTTTTTTTGTAATCTTTGGTAGTGTCAACTGAAGCTTATATCACAAAAGAATTAATTTAGCAAAAGAGGAAATTGATGTTGAAACCTTATTTTTTCACTGCACAAAGTACAAATTAACCTTACAATTTTTCAAGAGACATTTATTGGAAAAGAAAATAATAATAACGAGTCCTTTGGATTTGAATTGTACAATTTAAACCGAAAACTAGATAACTAGAAAAATCAAAACTCGCAAAATCAAATCAATGCAGTGGAAGCATGGTGGGCCCCTAACCAATAGGTCACTGGATCATTTTTGTTGTTCGCTACTCTATTTCCCAATGTTAATTCATAATTTTTTATTCTGATCTTTGATTTCATAATATCATAAAAGAATTAATTAAGCTACGGAAGAAATTGAAATTGAAGCCTTAATTTGTCGATGCATAAAGTACCAAATAACTCAACAACTTTTGAAAAGAAATCTCAAAGCAATGAAAATAGTAATAACATCCTCTTTGATGACACAATTCAAGCCTAGCAGTTGATAATTAGAAAAATCACAACCGCAAATTAGAGTGGCATAGTGGAAGTGTGGTGAACCCATAACCCACAGGTCCCAAGATCGAAATTTGGCTTTAATATACTAGAGTAGCTTCTGGTACCACCACCGCTTTTCTCATTTTTCTTGTTGCACTCGCTTTTAAGTTAATCAATAGCTTTTATTTTCTAATCTTTTATTTCTCATTTTCATTACTCACTACTCTCTTTCTTTGTGTTAACTCATAATTTTTTTTAATCTTTAGTAGTGTCAACTCAAGTTTATATCACAAAAGAATCAATTAAGAAAAAGAAGAAACTGAAATTGAAAGCTTATTTTGTCACTACATAAAGTACCAATTAACTTAACAGTTTTTCAAAAGACATTTCATTGAAAAAATAATCATAACGAGCCCTTTGGTTTCCAAATGCATAGTTTAAACCTGAAACTTGGTAACTAGAAAATCATAACTCCCAAATCAGAGAGGCGTAGTGGAAGCATAGTAGGCCAACAACCCATAGGTCAGAGGATCGAAACCTCGCATCGATATGCTAGAGCAGCTTCCGGTACCACCACCTCTTTTCTCACTTTTTTTGTTGCACTCTCTCTTATGTTAATTAATAACTTTTATTTTCTAATCATTTTTTTTTCTCCATTTTTGTTACTCACTACTCTCTTCTTTGTGTTAATTCCTATTTTTGTTGCACACTACTCCATTTCTCTATGTTAATTCATAATTCTCTTTCCTAATCTTTGATTGTGACATATCACAAAAGAATTAATTAAGCAATAGAAGAAATTGAAATTGAAGCCTTAATTTGTCAGTGCATAAAGCACCAACTAACTCAATAACTTTTCAAAAGAAATCTCATGGAAATGAAAATAATAATAACGTACTCTTTAACTTTGAAATGCACAGTTTAAACCTAGTAGTTGATAATTAGAAAAATCAAACCCACAAATCAGAGTTGCACAGCAGAAGTGTGTTAGGCCCATAATCCACAAGTCCCAAGATTGAAACCTAGCTCTGATATACTAGAGTAGCTTCTCGTTCCACCACCGCTTTTCTCATTTTCCTTGTTGCACTCTCTCTTGTGTTAATCAATTACTTTTATTTTCTAATCTTTTTTTTTCCTTATCTTTGATACTCACTACTCCCTATCTCTATGTTAATTCATAATTTTTTTCCTAATCTTTAGAAGCATCAACTGAAGTTTATATCACGAAAGAATTAATTAAACAAAAGAAGAAATTGAAATTGAAAGCTTATTTTGTCACTTCATAAAATACAAATTAACTTAACAATTTTTAAAAAGACATTTCATTTAAAAAATAATAATGAGTCCCTTGGGTTTGAAATACACAATTTAAATATGAACCTTGATAACTAGAAAAATCATAACTCACAAATCAGAGTGGCATATCAAAAGCGTATTAAGACATAAACCATAGGTCTCGGGATTAAAACTTGGGTCAGATTTGCTAGAGTAGCTTCTAGTACTGCCACCTATTTTCTGATTTTTCTTGTTGCACAGTCTCTTATGTTAATCAATAACGTTCACTTTCTAATCTTTTTTTCCCTCACTTTTGTTACCTACTACTCTCTTTCTTTATGTTAATTCATAATTTTTTTTTTTAATCTTTGGTAGTGTCGACTAAACCTTATATCATAAAAAAAATTAATTTAGCAAAAGAGCAAATTGAAGTTGAAATCTTATTTTGTCACTCCAAAAAGTACCAATTAACCTATCAAATTTTCAAGAGACATTTAATGGAAAAGAAAATAATAATAACGAGTCCTTTAGTTTTGAAATGCACAATTTAAACACGAAACTGGATAACTTGAAAATCATACATAGCAAATCAGAGCGATGCAGCGGTAGGCCCGTAATCGACAGGTTACTAGATCAAAACCTGGCACAGATGTAATAGAGTACTTTCCAATACCACCACATTTTTTCTCATTTTTCTTTTTTCCCTCTTTATCATGTTAACCAATACTTTTTATTGTTTAATCTTTTTTCTCATTTTTGTTGCTCACTACTCTATTTCCCAATGTTAATTCATAATTTTCATTCCTAATCTTTGATTGTGTCATATCACAAAAGAATTAATTAGGCAATGGACTAAATTAAAATTGAAACATTAATTTGTTGGTGCATACAGTACCAACTAACTCAACAACTTTTCAAAAGAAATCTCATGGCAATGAAAATAATAATTACATACTCTTTGACTTTGAAATGTATAATTTAGGCCAAACAGTAGATAATTATAAAAATTGCACCCACAAATCAGAGTGACGTAGCGGAAGCGTGGTGGGTCCATAACCCACAGGTCCCAAGATTGAAACTTGTCTCTGATATACTAGAGTAGCTTCTGGTACCATCAACATTTTTCTTGTTGCACTCTTTCTTAAGTTAATCATATTTTCTAATATTTTTTTACTCATTTTGTTACTCACTACTTTCTTTCTCTGTATTAATTCATAATTTTTTTTAACCTTTGGAAACGTCAACTCAAGTTTATATTACAAAAGAATTAATTAAGCAAAAAAAGAAATTAAAATTGAAAGCTGATTTTGTCACTGCATAAAGTACCAATTAAGCTAACAATTTTTCAAAAGATTTTCATTGAAAAAATAATAATAACGAGCCCTTTGATTTTCAAATGTACAATTTAAACCTAAAAGTTGATAACTAGAAAAATTATAACTCCCAACCCATAACCCACAGCTCCCAGGATTGAAATCTGGCTCTGATATCCTAGAGCAGCTTCCGATAGCAACACCAATTTTCTCATTTTTCTTGTTGCACTCTCTCTTATGTTAATTAATAACTTTTATTTTCTAATCATTTTTTCCCTTTTTTGTTACTCATACTCTCTTTCTTTGTGTAAATTCATAATTTTGTTTCAAATCTTTGGTAAAATCAACTAAAGCGTATATCACAAAAGAATTAATTTAACAAAAGAAGAAATTGAAGTTGAAGCGTCATTTTGTCACTACATGGAGTACCAATTAACATAACGAATTTTCAAGAGACATTTCGTGTCAAAGAAAATAATAATGAGTGCTTTGGTTTTGATATGTACAATTTAAACCCGAAACTGGATAGCTAGAAAAATCATAACTCACAAATCAAAGCAGTGCAACAGAAGCATGGTTGGCCCATACCTGACAGGTCGCTTGATCAAAACCAAGCTCTGATATATTAGAGTAGTTTCCGATACCACTACATTTTTTCTCATTTTTTATTTTTTTCTCTCTCTGTCATGTTAACCAATACTTTTTATTATCTAATCTTTTTTTCTCATTTTTGTTGCTTACTACTGTATTTCTCTATGTTACTTCATATTTTTCTTTCCTAATCTTTGATTGCATCAACTGAAGTTTATATAACAAAAGAATAAATTAAGCAAAAGAAGAAATTGAAATTAAAGCCTTAATTTGTTGGTACACAAAGTGCCAAATAACTCAACAACTTTTCAGAAGAAATCTCATGGGAATGGAAATAATAATAACGAACACTTTGACTTTGAAATGCACAATTTAAGCCTAACAATTGATAATTAGAAAAATCACACCCACAAATTAGAGTGGTGCAGTAGAAGCATGGTGGGCCCATAACCTATAGGTCCCTAAATCGAAACCAAGCACTGATATACTAAAGCAGCTTCTGGAACCACCCTCGCTTATCTTTCTCTCTGTTAATTCATAATTTTTTTCCTAATCTTTGGTAATGTCAACTGAAGTTTATATCACATAAGAATTAACTAAATAAGAGAAGAAATTGAAATTGAATGCTTATTCTATCACTACATAAACTACCAATTAACCTAACAATTTTTCAAAAGTCATTTCATTGAAAAGAATAACAATAACAAGCTTTTTGGTTTTGAGACGCACAATTTAAACCTGAAACTTGATAATAAAAAAAAAATCATAACTCACAAATTTGAGCGGCATAGCGGAAGCGTGGTGGGCCTATAACCCACAGCTCCAAGGATTGAAACGTGGCTCTAATATGGTCAAGTAGCTTCCGGTACCACCACCTGTTTTCTCATTTTTCTTGTTGAACTCTCTCTGATGTTAGTCAATAACTTTTATGGCAATAAGTCGGGGGCAAATGATGGGACATAGCCCTAGGCCCAATTCGAATGGGTCAGCGCCAATAGAGCCCACATAGAAGGCCCACAAAGGACAGCCATCGTTTGATATTCAATGTTCTCTATGACAATCTACTGAAGGGTCTTAGTCGCCTAGATCTCCCGAACGATAGGGTCTCAGTCGTCCTGCCTACCGAACGAGATTTACCAAGTAGGAGTAACCTCCCCAATCGGATACTCAATCATTGGTCCATCAAACGAATGAACTCCAAAGACTTTTCATCGGCCAAACGACCGATGGATAAGGAGCGACTCTAACAATTCTAAAGGAAGGTCAAAACGCCTTATGGCTTTGTTTTCCTACCTAAAAATGACATCTTTAGGATTTTTCAGATAAGGAAAGGATCTCTCCAAGAAACAAAAGTTCCCATACGATGAAGATCACGATCAATTCAAAATATTGAACTCTCAAAATTTTCGGATCGGTTCAATAAGAAAAGGAGGGTTGAAGCACTCCAACGGCATACCACTCTCACATGTATAAAATATCCTAAAACCCTCCAAACCAGGCATGCTCTCTGGACTTTTACATACTGGGCACTCTAATCACAGAGAACCTCTCTCTCCTTGAGCTCTCAGTCTGTTTCTTTTATATTCGAAGACCGCTATTTTTGACTTGAGTATCGGAGCCTCCCCCGTCAGAGCACCCTCCGGCGGTTTTTACAAGTTTCACATCCCATCGACGACAATCGTTCGAGTCAATAAGGAGTTGGTATCTGTGGAGCCAAAACCAACCTCCAACACTAACAAATCAGAGCGATGCAGTGGAAGTGTGATGGGTTGTAACCGACAAGTCACCGGATCAGAACCTGGCTCTGATATATTAAAGTAGTTTCTAATACCACCATATTTTTTCTCATTTTTCTTTTTTCCCTCTCTCTGACATCAAACAATACTTTTTATTGTTCAATATTTGTTTTCTCATTTTTGTTGCTCACTACTCTATTTCTCTTGGTTAATTTATAATTTTCTTTCCTAATCTTCGATTGTGTAAACTGAAGTTTATATCAAAAAAGAATTAATTAAGCAAAAGAAGAAATTAAAATTGAAAACTTATTTTGTCACTACAAAAAGTACAAACTAACCTAACAATTTTTAAAATGACATTTCATTTAAAAAATAATAATGAGTCCCTTGGTTTTGAAATACAATTTAAAGCTAAAACTTGATAACTTGAAAACTCATAACTTACAAGTCAGAGTGGCATATCAAAAGCATGTTAGGACATAACCCACATGCCCTAGGATTGAAACTTGGCTCTTATATGCTAGGGTAGCTTCCGGTACCACCACTTCTTTTCTCATTTTTCTTGTTCCACACTCTCTTATGTTAATCAATAACTTTTACTTTCCAATCTTTTTTGTTTTTCTCATTTTTGTTACTTACTACTCTCTTTCTTTGTGTTAATTCATAATTTTTTTCTAATCTTTGGTAGTGTCAACTGAAGTTTATACCACAAAAGAATTAATTTAGAAAAGGAGGAAATTGATGTTGAAACAATATTTTTTCACTGCACAAAGTACAAATTAACCTAACAATTTTTCAAGAGACAATTAATGGAAAAGAAAATAATAATAATAAGTCCTTCGCTTTTGAATTGCACAATTTAAACCCAAAATTTTATAACTAGGAAAATCATAACTCGCAAAACAGAGCGTTACAACGAAAGCATGTTGGGCCTGTAACTAATAGTAATATTTTTTATACACTTGAATTGTATTATTTTATTTTATTTTAGGTTATTTTAGGTATTATTTACTTATTTTAGGACTATTTTAGACTTTATTTCATGAAGTTACATTAATTATTTTTGGGGTTTTGTTTTAGGAGTATTGGGCCTATTTAAGGGACTTCGGATTGCACAGATAGTTATTAGTATTTTAGAAATAACTTTCTATTCCGATATCTGATTGACCTAAATCTTATTGAGTTGGAAAGAAGACTTCAAGGCCTATAAATTCTGTGAAAGATGCAGAAGCTAATTCATGTAAGAAGATGTCTGAAAGTTTAGATAAAGTTGCTGTAGTATTGGAAATCAATGATAAGGGTGAAGTTTCCAAATCAAAGTGAAAGAACCAACTCTTTTAAAGGCCTACGAATTCTTATTCACTTAAGATTTAGTCTATAAATAGGAGATATCCTCACACATAGAAAGGGGAAACGAAAAACCCTAGCAGCCTTCTTTAGACATGAATTCCATCTCTTTTTGGGAGCAAAGGGGTTGTAATGTTTTCTTTACTTTTCTTGTTTTTCGTTATCATGTCTAGTTAGATTTCTTATTCCTAAGGCTTGATAGATTCTATTCTTTAATTAATAGCATGGCTTGATTTATTTCTTTCCTTTAAATATTTATCAATTTGATAAAATTTTATTATTGAACTTAATGCTTTATACATTTTAGGACCCTACATTTTGATGATTTAAGATTGAATACATTAGATCGAGAGAAGATTACATGAGATCAGACCAATGCAATGAAATTCACATAGGGTTATGAGATCGATGGATTAAATCTACATAGGGTTATGATTAATCAAGATTGCATTACCATTGGAATTTGGTTAGTCGAATTAAGGTTTCATTGCATAACCATTTGATGAATCTAATTTAGTAAAATTTGTCATCATCAACAATGATTCTTTAGTCAATAAATGTAAAGGATTTAAAAGAATTCAAACAAGTGAAAAATTGAAACAGATAAAATCAATGTCTTAGGGTTTTTATTTACCAATATTTCTATAGTTTCATATTTTTATGATTTTAATATTTCTGTATTCTTGATTTATATTGTCAAACTTAGATAGGGTAATTTAATATTGGTAACACAAAATATCCTTGTGGGAATGACACTTGCTCACACTATACACATCACTTGACTAGGGTATACTTGTCAGAAATCGTGATTTACCAAAATCGCGTAATAAATTTTTGGCGCTGTTATCGGGGATATTCTTGCATATCAATCAAAATAATCTTATTTGAGATTGGACACTATCTTTACTCTCTTTTTTATATTTTTTTTGATATCATCTTTTAGGGTTACACAGTTATTATTTAGGGTTTATATTTGGTCCGAATTTGAGAATTTTTTAGAATTTTTGGGGTTTGGGAAACTTTTTTTGATCTTGGCTTTTGTGACCACTTGTTCCAAAGGATTTTAGCCTACTAAACAAAAGCCATCACTTTGCAATGGGCATACCCTATCTTAGCCAAATTCCATCATTTTTATAGGTTTTTCCATTTTTCTTTGATTTTTTCTTGATTTTTAGGGATTTTCGGTTGCTTTCTTTGGTGTCTTTGCACATTATCTTACTATTTTTTCATGATTTATAATTTTATATAGGTAATATAGATTTTCTTGAGTGGTTTTTGTAATCGATTTTGAAGCTCTAATTTTATGCTATTTTTGTGCCTGTACAATGCATGCTACGATCAAAGAATTTTGACCTAGCTAAGTTTGATCTTGAGATAGAGAGGACTTTATGAACCATTTGTAGACAAGCTATGGAAGTCAAGGAATAAAAAATGGCACATGAGAATAGAGAAATAAGAGAGGACTCAATGCCCAGATTTTAGAACATTCAAACAAGCATCGCACAACCCACTCTGGCGGTAAACAATTTTGAGCTGAAGCCTAGTCTTATTAGCTTGGTGCAAGTAGATCAGTTTAGTGGAGAAGCCTTCAAAGATTTAAACAGCCATTTGAAGAACTTCATGGAGATTAGTAACACTATCAAATTGAATGGAGTCAGCCCTGATGCCACAAGGTTAAGGCTGTTTCCTTTCTCTCTCAAGGGAAAGGCAAAAGTATAGCTAAACTCCTTCCCTGCTAATCACTTCACACATTAGGAAACTCTTTCTCAAGGATTTTTGGTTAATATTTTTCACTTAGTAAGACTGCTAAACTACATAACGACATAACTAATTTTAAGTAATTCAATGGTGAAACTTTATATAATTCTTAAGAACAATTTAAGGATTTGATTAGAAGATACCCACATCATGGTATTCCTGACTGGTTGATTTTGCAAACTTTTTATGGTGGTCTTCTAAATTCTATAAAACTTACCATTGATGGGCAGCTAGGGGTGTATTTATGAGTAAGTCTTATCATGAAGTATGTGCATTACTTGATGATGGCATCTAATTAATACGATTAATCTAATAAACGTGAGACTCCTAGACAAAAAGCTAGTATGTTGAGTTCAATACTTTAACCATGCTTAATGCAAAAAATGACTCTATAATTAATGCCATGAAATCTAATCAAACCAATGTTGTGACCAACCAGATTTTATATTATGATTAATATGGTGATTCAACTAACGTGTCTTCTGATGGTATGTAGGTGTAGCAAGCAAACTATGTTTTTAACTTTGGTAGGTCTCAGAATAACTCTTACTTCAACACATACAATCCCGGGTGGAGGAACCATCCTAACTTTTCATAGAGTTAAGGAGCACCACCAAGACCAAGCAATCCACCAAGCTTTACTTCAGAAAACCAACAACCAAGAGAGAGCAAGCCATCATGGGAGATTGTAATTGAACGATCGACAGCTGTGACAAGTGAAAGGATTGAGAGTTTGGTAACTGCAACTAATGAAAGGTTTAAAAAACTTGAAAGTAAGATTGACCAATTGACTAATACCTTCCATTCTCATATGCTAGGTTGATTGCCATGTGATACTGAGAAGAATCCTAGAGAGCAAGCTAAAGTAGTTACATTGATGAGTAGGAGGCAACTGTAAGAGTAGCCAATTCAGTTAAAGAAAGAGAACGAACAAGAGGCTAAAGAGGAGATCAAGCAGCCTACAAAGTGACAAGTCCAAGGCACCGAATCTAAAACAAGGAAGTTCTTTACTTTTGAGGGCGTATAAACCTCGTGTTCCTTTTTCTGGACATTTGTTGTGTGATAATGCAAAAAAACAATTTGAACAATTTTTAAAAATTTTTAAGAGACTACATATTAACCTTTTACTTTTTGATGCTATTAAGTAGATGCTAAGCTATGAGAAATTCCTGAAGGACGTAATTAAGAGGAACCTAGATAAGGTTTTAACAATTAAGTTAATGAAAGAGTGTTCTGCAATTCTACAAAGGAACTTACTGCCAAAACTTAAAGATCCATGGAGTTTTTCTATCTCTTGTATAATTGGTTCTTCTGATTTTTTTGATGTTCTGTGTGATCTAAGTGCCGATTTCAATCCCATGCCATATTTTTTGTTTTTGAATTTAAGGTTAAAAAATTGTCAACCTATCAATATTTCTTTGCAATTAGCTAATAGAAGTGTTAAGTACCCTAGAGGCATTGTTGAGGATATATTGGCTAAAGTTGATTAATTCATTTTTCCTGTTGACTTTGCTATTTTGGATATGGATGATGATAAGGGCACTTCTTTGATTTTGGGTCGACCTTTTCTAAACACCACACGTGCATTGATTAATGTTTCTTGTGAAAAACTAACTTTGAGATTGAATGATGAAAAAATTGAGTTTGATCTTTTTAACTCAATGAAAAATTTTGATAAACAAGAATTTTTTAGAGTTGATTGCATTGAGAGGATTGTCAAGCATGATTTGAATGTTTTTTATTCTAAGGATTCTTTTAAAAATTGCATTACTAGTTCCTTGTTTATGAACCATGATTTTCTAGATGATGAATTTATTGATGCATGTGCTGTTTTGGGTGTGAAATTAATTGAATATCAACAAAAAAGGAGGTTTGATACAGGTAAAGAAAAGAAGTTGCAGTTAACTGAGCCAGAGGAATGGCAAAACGAGCCATATGAGAGTGCAAGAATTGATAAGAAAAAGATAAAAGCATGGCATGATGTAATGAATGGACATAATGTGAAGATGTATGAGGGTGAAGAGAAGTTTTCACCGACTTAATCAGGAGAGTCTTTTGTTCTCTTTTCTTAATTTTTATATTTCATTTACATTGCAACAATGTTTCGTTTAAGTGTGGGGGTACATTTTATTTTTTTGGAAACTTCATTTTGATTTATTTTGATTTTTAGGAAACTTTTTTTTAAAAAAAAAAAAAATCTTGAGTTTTGTGGAATTTCTTGAGTTTTGATAAATTTTTTCCATACCAACTAAATTTTCTAGAGTTTTCTAGTCTTTGTATGTTTTTTTTTTTTTGAATTGGATTGCATGATAGATGATTGGTATTGGTAGTTATTTAGTACATAAGTGGTTATTCATCTTTTTTACAGTTGATTTGAAAGATAGAATGCAAGATTTAACACCAAATTTACCTTAGTGAGAATTTGAGTCTTAAAGAGTAATTTTTTACTCTTATCATTTTTCTTGTTGAGCGTATATCATACATGATTTGGTCATTCTAAAACTTGCTTTGTTATATATTTTAAGACCACATTTTTTATTTCCATGCATCAAAATAATTAAATCACTTAAGTTTATACACTTTTGGCTTTTGGAAAATACAATCCCTAACATTTTATGTCCCTTAGTGAATCCATTTGGGTCTAGATCTTTTCTTTCGTACATTACCCATATAATTTATCTCACAACCTATTTTTTTCTTGCTCCAGAATTTCATCCCAAGTTCTCTAATTTAGTTATAGTTGATAGCATGGTATTATGTTTTTAGATATTATTTTTTATGTTGGAGTTTTATGTATGTTTTTAGTCATTATCATATTGTGTTATGAAAAAAATGAAAAAAAAAACTAAAGAAAAAAGAAAATTGCCGGGAAAAAAAAAAGAGAAAAAAGAAGAAAAAAATAAAAAAGCATTCCTCATTCTTAATATTATTCAATCTTATAGTGAAAGTTTCACTACATTGTTCTTTGCTTTAAATAAGTGATATATCATATTCCATATTCGTAGTTAGTAACCAATAGGTCACTGGATCAAATCCTGGCAGAGATGCAATAGAGTAGTTTCCGATACCACCACATTTTTTCTCATTTTTTCTTTTTCCCTCTCTATCATGTTAACCAATACTTTTTATTGTTTAATCTTCTTTCTCGTTTTTGCTGCTCACTACTCAGTTTCTCAATATTAATTCATAATTTTCTTACCTAATCTTTGATTGTGTCATATCACAAAAGAATTAATTAAACAAGGGAAGAAATTGAAATTGAAACCTTAATTTGTTGGTGCACAAAGTACCAACTAACTCAACAACCTTTCAAAAGAAATCTCATGGGAATGAAAATAATAATAATGTACTCTTTGACTCTGAAATGCACAAATTAAGCCTAGCAGTTGATAATTAGAAAATCACACCCACAAATCAGAGTGGCACAGCGGAAGCGTGGTGGGCCCATAACCCACAGGTCCCAGGATCGAAACCTGGCTCTGATATACTAGAGTAGTTTCTGGTACAACCATTGCTTTTCTTATTTTTCTTGTTGCACACTCTCTTAAGTTAATCAATAACTTTTATTTTCTAATATTTTATTTCTCATTCTTGTTACTCAATACTCTCTTTCTCTGTGTTAATTCATAATTTTTTTTTAATCTTTGGTAACATCAACTCAATTTTATATCACAAAAGAATTAATTAAACAAAAGAAGAAATTGAAATTAAAGCCTTAATTTGTCGGTGCACAAAGTACCAAATTACTCAACAACTTTTCAAAAGAAATCTGATGGCAATGAATATAATAATAACAGACTCTTTAACTTTGAAATGCGCAATTTAAGCCTAACAATTGATAATTAGAAAAATCACATCAGCAAATCAAAGTGGTGTAGTGGAAGCATGGTGGGCCTATAACCTACAGGTCCCTAGATCAAAACCTGGCTCTAATATACTAGAGTAGCTTTCAGTACCACCCCCGCTTATCTTTCTCTCTGTTTATCCGTAATTTTTTTTTTCCTAATCTTTGGTAACATCACCTGAAGTTTATATCACTAAGGAATTAATTAAGAAAGAGAAGAAATTAAAATTGAAAGCTTATTTTGTCACCACATAAAGTATTAATTAACCAAACAATTTTTCAAAAGACATTTATTAAAAAGAATAATAATAACGAGCCCTTTGGTTTTGAAATGCACAATTTAAACCTAAAACTTGATAACATGAAAAATCATAACTCACTAATCAGAGTGGTGTAGTAGAGGATTGGTGATCCCATAACCTACAGGTCCCAGGATTGATACCTAGCTCTGATATGTTAAAGTAGCTTTTGATACCACCACCTCTTTTCTCATTTTTCTTGTGGCACTCTCCCATATGTTAGTTGATATCTTTTATTTTCTAATCTTTTTTTTTCTCACTTTTGTCACTCACCACACTCTTTCTTTGTGTTAATTCATATTTTCTTTCTAATTTTTTGTAGTGTCAATAGAAGCTTATATCACAAAAGAATTAATTGAGCAAAAGAGGAAATTGAAGTTGAAACCTGATTTTGTATCTACATAAAGTACAAATTAACCTTACTACTTTTCAAGAGACATTTTATGGAAAAGAAAATAATAATAACAAGTCCTTGGGTTATGAAATGCACAATTTAAACCCGAAACTTGATAACTAGAAAAATTAGAGTGGTGTTGTAGAAGCGTGGTGGGCCTATAACTCACAGGTCCCTGGATCAAAACTTGGCTCTGATATACTAGAATTGTTTCCAATACCACCACATTTTTTCTTACTTTTCTTTTTTCACTTTCTGTCAAGTTAACCATTGTTTTTTATTGTCTAATCTTTTTTTTCTCATTTTTGTCACTCACTACTCTATTTTTTGTGTTAATTCATAATTTTTTTCCTTATCATTGATTGTGCCAACTAAAGTTTATATCACAAAATAATTAATTAAGAAAAAATAGAAATTGAAATTCAAGCCTTAATTTGTCGGTGCTCAAAGTACCAACTAACTCAAAAGCTTTTCAATAGAAATCTCATGGTAAGGAAAATAATAATAATGAACTTTTTAACTTTGAAATGCACAATTTAAATCCAAAATTTAAAAATTAGAAAAATTATACCCACTAATTAGAGTGGCACAGTGGAAGTGTGGTGGGCCCATAATCCACAGGTTCCAAGATCAAAACCTGGCTCTTATGTACTAGAGTAGCTTCCAGCAACACCACCACTTTAATCGATTTTATTGTTGTACTCTCTTTTATGGTTTATCTATTACTTTTATTTTCTAATCTTTTTTTTCCTCATTTTTTATACTCACTACTCTCTTTCTCTATGTTAATTCATAATTTTTTCTCTTAATCATCGGTAGCATCAACTATAGTTTTTATCACAAAAGAATTAATTAAGCAAAAGAAGAAAATGCTTATTTTGTCACTGCATAAAGTACCACATCTCATTTTTGTTTCTCACTAGTCTCATTCTCTATGTTAATTCATAATTTTTTTTTTCTAATCTTGATCGTGTCAAGTAAAGCGCATATCACAAAAGAATTAATCTAACAAAAGAGAAAATTGGAGACGAAACCTTATTTTGTCACTACACAAAGTACCAATTAACCTAACATAGTTTCAAGAGAGATTTAATGGGAAAGAAAATAATAATAATAAGTCCTTTGGTTTTGAAATGCACAATTTAAAACCAAAACTGGATAACTAGAAAAATCATTACTTGTAAATCAGAGCAGTGTAGCAAAAGCGTGGTGGGCCATAACCGATAGGACACTGGATCAAAACCTCGCTATGATATATTAGAGTAATTTCCGATACCACCACATTTTTTCTCATTTTTCTATTTTCCCTCTCTATTATGTCAACCAATAGTTTTTATTGTCCAATCTTTTCTTCTCATTTTGTTGGTCACTACTCTATTTCTCTATATTAGTTCATAATTCTCTTTCTTAATCTTTGATTGTTTCAACTGAAGTTTATATCACAAAAAAATTAAATAAACAAAGGCAAAAATTGAAATAGAAGCCTTAATTTGTTTGTGCTCAAAGTACCAACTAACTCAACAACTCTTTAAAAGAATTCCCATTGCAATGAAAATAATAATAATGAACTCTTGACTTTGAAATGGACAATTTTAGCCTAATAGTTGATAATTAGAAAAATCACACCCACAAATTAGAGTGGCACAGTAGAAGCGTGGTGAGCCCATAACTCAAGGTCTCAAAATCAAAATCTGGCTCTGATATACTAGAGTAGCTTCCGGTGCCACTACCTCTTTTTTCATTTTTCTTGTTGCACTCTCTCTAATGTTAATCCAACTTTTATTTTCTATTCATTTTTTTTTTTTTTTGCTACTCACAACTCTCTTTCTGTGTGTTAATGCACCAATCTTTGGTAACCTCATGTAAAGCTTATTTCACAAAAGAATTAATTTAGCAAAAGAAGAAATTGAAGGTCAAGCCTTACTTTGTCACTACACAAAGTGCCAATTAACCTAACAACTTTGCATGAGACATTTCATGTAAAAGAAAATAATAATAACAAGTCCTTTGTTTTAGAAATATACAATTTAAACCCAAAACTTGATAACTACAAAATTCATAACTCATAAATCAGAGTGGTGGATCGGAAGCTTGGTGGGCCTATAACCTATAGGTCCTTGGATCAAAACTAGGCTCCAATGTACTAGAGTAATTTCGATACCACCACATTTTTTCTCACTTTTCTTGTTTCTATCTCTATCATGTTCTTCAATACTTTTTATTCTCTAATCTTTTTTCTCATTTTTGTTGCTTACTACTCTATTTCCCTGTGTTAATTCATAATATCTTTCCTAATTGTTGATTGTGTCAACTAAAATTTATATCACAAAATAATTAGTTAGGCAAAAGAAGAAATTGAAATGAAAGCCTTAATTTGTCGATGCATTAATTTGTCGATGCACAAATTACCAACTAAATCAATATCTTTTCAAAAGAAATCGCATGGCAAAGAAAATAATAATAAAAACTCTTTGACTTTGATATGCACAATTTAAGCCTAAAATTTGATAATTAGAAAAATCACATCCACAAATCAAAGTGGCGCAATAGAAGCATGGTGGGCCCATAACCCACATGTCCCAAGATCGAAACCTAACTCTTATATACTATAGTAGCTTCTGGTACCACCACCGCTTTTCTCATTTTTCTTGTTGCACTCTCTTTTATGTTAGTCAATTACATTTATCTTCTAATCTTTTTTTTCTCATTTTTGTTACTTACTACTCTCTATCTCTATGTTAATTCATAATATTTTTTTTCCTAATCTTTGGAAGCATCAACTAAAGTTAATATCATAAAAGAATTAATTAAGCAAAAGAAGAAATTGAAATTGAAAGCTTATTTTGTCACTGCATAAATTACCAATTAACCTAACAACTTTTCAAGAGACATTAAATGGAAAGGAAAATAACAATGACCAGCCCAATGGTTTTGAAATGCACAATTTAAACCTGAAACTTGAAAATCGGAAAAATCATAACTCGTAGATCAGAGTAGTGCAGTGGAAGCATGGTGGGCCCATAGCTTATAGGTCACTGGATCAAAACCTAGCTCTGATATAATTGAGTAGTTTTCAATACCATCACATTTTTTCTCATTTTTCATTTTTCCCCCTCTGTCATGTTAACCAATACTTTTTATTGTCCAATCTTTTTTTCCCATTTTTGTTGGTCACTACTCTATTTCTTTGTGTTAATCTTAATTTTCTTTCCTAATCTTAATTACGTTAACTGAAGTTTATATCACAAAAGAATTAATTAAGCAAAAGAAGAAATTGAAATTGAAGCCATAATTTGTCGGTGCACAAAGTTGATGATAATGAAAATAATAATAACAAACTCTTTGACTTTAAAATGCTCAATTGAAGACTAATAGTTGATGATTAGGAAAATCACACCCACAAATTAGAGTGGACAATGGAAACATGGTGGTCCCATAACCCCCAGGTCCCAAAATCAAAACGTAGCTCTGATATACTAGAGAAACTTCTGGTTTCGCCACCTCTTTTCTCTTTTTTCATGTTGCACTCTCTCTTATGTTTATCTAACCTTCATATTTTATTCATTTTTTTTTTTCGTTTTTGTTACTCACAACTCTCTTTCTTTGTGTTAATTCATAATTTTTTTTAATCTTTAGTAGCATCATGTAAAGCTTATATCACAAAAGAATTAATCTAGCAAAAGAAGAAATTGAAGTTGAAGCCTTATTTTGTCACTACACAAAGTACCAATGAACCTAACAATTTTTTAAAAGACATTTCATCGAAAATAAATAATAATAACGAGCCTTTTGTTCTTGAAATGCACAATTTAAACTTGAAACTTGATAACTAGAAAAATCATAGTTCACAAGTTAGAGTGGCATAGCAGAAGCGTGATGGGCCTTTAACCTACAGGTCCCAAGATTAAAACGTGGCTCTAATATACTAGTGCAGCTTACAGTACCACCACCTCTTTTCACATTTTTCTTGTTACACTCTCTTTTTTGTTAATCAATAACTTTTATTTTCTAATATATTTTTTTTAATTTTTGTTACTCACTACTCTCTTTCTCTATTCTTAATTTGTTGTTTTTTTTTTCCCTAATCTTTGGTAGCATCAATTGATACTTATATCTGAAAAGAATTAATTTAGCTAAAGAGAAAATTGAAGTTGAACCTTAATTTGTCACTGTACAAAGTTCCAATTAACCTAACATCTTTTCAAGAGACATTTCATTTGGTTTGAAATGCACAATTCAAACCCTAAAACTTGATAACTTGAAAAATCGTAAAAATCATAACTCGCAAATTAGAGTGGTGAAGCGAAAGCATGGTGGGCCCGTAACGCACAAGTCTCTGGATTAGAACCTGGCTTTAATATACTAGTTTCTAATACCACCACATTTTTTATCATTTTTCTTGTTTTCCTTTTTGTCATGTTGACCATTACTTTTTATTGCTAATCTTTTTTCCTCATTTTTGTTGCTCATTACACTATTTCTCTATGTTAATTCTTTCCCCCCCCCCAAATCTTTGATTGCGTCAATTAAAATTTAGATCACAAAAGAATTAATTAAGCAAAAGAAGAAATTGAAATTGAAACCTTAATTTGTCAGTACACAAAGTACCAATTAACTCAACAACTTTTTAAAACAAATCTCATGTTAAGGAAAATAATAATAACGAACTCTTTGACTTTGAAATGCACAGCCTTAGCCTAAAATTTAATAACTAGAAAAATCACAACCACAAATCAAAGTGGCATAGCGGATTAGTGGTGGGCCCACAAAAATTTGATATCTAGAGTAGCTTTCAGTACCACAACCATTCTTCTCATTTTTCTTGTTGCTCTTTCTCTTATGTTAATCAATAACTTTTATTTTCTAATCTTTTTTTCCCATCTTTGTTACTACTTTCTTTCTCTATGTTAATTCATAATTTTTTTTCCCTAATCTTTGGTAGTGTCAACAAAAATTAATATCACAAAAGAGTTAATTAAGCAAAATAAGAAATTGGAATTGAAAGCTTATTTTGTCACTACATAAAGTTCCAATTAACCTAACAATTTTTCAAAAGACATTTCATTGAAAAAAAATAATAATAACAAACCCTTTGGTTTTGAAATGCACAATCTAAACCTGAAACATGATAACTAGAAAAATCATAACTCACAAATAAGAGTGGCATAGTAGAAGTGTGGTGGGCCCATAACACACAGGTCTCAAGTTGAGGCCTAGCTTTGATATGCTAGATTTGCTTCCAGTACCACCACCTCTTTTCACATTTTTTTTGTTGCACTCTCCTTTATGTTAATCTATTACTTTTATTTTGTAATCTTTTTTTCTCTCATTTTTGTTACTCACTACTCTCTTTCTCTATGTTAATTCATAATTTTTTTTCACTACTATCTTTCACTGTTTTAATTCATAATTTTTTTCTAATTCTTAGTAGCGTTAACTGAAACTTATATCACAAAAGAATTAATTTGGCAAAAGAGGAAATTGAAATTGAAACTTTATTTCGTTACTGCACAAAGTTCCAATTAACTAAACAACTTTGCAATAGACATTTTATGGAAAAGAAAATAAGAGCTAATTACATGTCCAATCCCTGAACTTTGTCCCATTTTCACAATTAGTCCCTATAGTTAAAAATGCTACATTGTGATCCTCAAACTTCCAAAATCATAACATATTAGTCCTTCTGTTACTAACAGTGACAATGCGTCCATTAAGTGCTGACGTGAAATGACGTGACAACCTATGTGGATTACGGTACTAATGTGTCACTATTTGTTAGTATCAGAAGATATCTCACATTGCCATGTTAGCATATTGCTGACGAGGCAATGCCACACTGTAAAATTGCTGATGTAGCACTATCACATCAACAAAAAAAATGTTGCCTGAATTGGTTGAAAAATTAAAAAAAGAAAAATTCTCTCTCTCGTGTTTAGAGATAACCATCAGCAAGTCTCAGTCTAAAAATCTGGGCTTTGTTTTTGTTGAACTCAAAATTCTCCTTTAATTTATTTTTTTTCCTAATCTCAACATTTGACTTGGATGATAAATTGAGGAAATTTTCATATCTGGGGTGCAAGGAATAAGAGGTTTTAGGTCGTCAAATGGCAGCTCTAGGGTGCGAGGTAATTTTACAAATGATGATTTCGGTGGCCTATGTTGTTTTCGTCCATTAGGCCTTTAAAAACAAAGAAAAAAATTCCACACAAAACCCAAGAAGAAGAAAAGCATAGAGTGAGAAAGCACACCTTATCTTTTTCCTTATCAAAACATTGGAAGAAGAACATGATATTGGAGCTAGAGAAGTAGCAGCGACAGTTGTAAGATTCGACCACACCAACAATGTTGATGCTTGCCGATGATTCTACTTGCTACTAACTCTATCGTACTATCTTCTTTATTACTATGCATCAATCTTTCTCCCTATCGTCTCTTACCTCAACTCAAGGACGATCACCCCTCTCGATCTAGATCCTGATCTCGATCCTTCTTCACTCCTCGATCTCTCAAATGGGTCAGCTTCGATAACTCTAAAGGCCCATCTTCTTCTACAGATCAGGAAAAAAATAGAACACTCAAAATCTAATTAAGGAAAATCAAAAGAAAAAAAATTAGAGAGAGAGATTTATGAGATTTTGGGGAACAACCTTGTGAGCGTCAATCTCTTCTTGCTTTTTTGTTTTTATCCACTATTTGCTGAAGACTGCTTTTCTCATAAACTCAGAAATTTGGTTTCATTTTTCTCAAAAGACATGAATCGTGAAGTGAGTTTATCCTATTGGAACCTAATCATGAGGTTTTTTTTTTGTGAAATTTTTAGGATTTTTGTTGTTCTTAATGTTGTTTTTGCCAATTGTTGTTTTTTTTTTTTTGGTGAGAGAGAGGAGAAAAGAGAGAGAAAGGGAGAGAGAAGCAGAGAGAGAAGAGTGAGAGAGAAAGGAGATTTTTTGGGAGAAGTGCTTTTCTATTGATGTGGCACTCCACGTTAGCAATATGCTGACATGTTTCATGGGATGTCTTCTGGTGCTAACATGACAATGACAAGTCAGCATGCATACGATCACATAGGCTACCACATCATTATATATCAACACTTAATGGCCACTTTGTCACCGTCAGTAATGAAAGGACCAACACATTACGATTTTGTAAGTTTGAGGACCACAAAGTAACATTTCTAACTATAAAGACTAATTTGTAAAATTAATCAAAGTTCAGGGATTAGATATGTAATTAACTCAAGAAAATAATAATAACAAGTCCTTTGGTTTTGAAATGTACATTTTAAACCCAAAACTTGATAACTAGAAAAATTATAACTCACAAATCAAAGTGGTGCAGCGAAGGTTGGTGGGCCCATAGCCTATAGGACCCAGAATCAAAATCTGGCCCTAATATACTTGAGTAGTTTTCGATACCATGATAGCAATATTTTTATACACTTGAATTATATCTTTTTTTAGCATTTATTTATGTGTTTTAGGATTGATTTGAATCATATTTTATAATTTTATATTGATTTATTTTCGTGGTCATTGATTTAGGAAAAATGGAGTAAACTTGCTATTTTCGGATTGGACAGACAGTATTCAGTATTTTGCCCATAACTTTTTATCCTAATGTCCAATTGAGGTGATTTTTATGGCGAAAGATGACTTCAAGCCCTACAACTCTTATGAAGACCTCAGAGGCTGGTCAGATCGGAAGATGCCCAAAAACTTAGTCAAAGTTACTGCAGTACTGGAAAACGGAAACTGAGAATCAAAATGGAAACTTGGTGCTAAAATTTCATATTTGCATTGCTAATAATTTCAGAAATTATCCAAATTGAAGAAAAGAGAATTTTCAAGTATTTGGAAGGTTAAAGATCATCATCAACCAGCAAAGAAAGTTTCCAAATCAAATTCAAAATCCAAACTTCCAAAATAGTCCAAGTTACTAAATTTTTCCTAGGGTTTTCACTCCTATATATATGTGGCAATAGGGCAGCTCTTGAAGGATGAATTTCTCTTTTATTTTTCTCATTCTTCCGTCACTTTACAAACCCTTGTAGCCTCCTCCATCCCAAGAGATTTCGACCTCCATGTTCGTACAAATAAGGGTTATAATGTTTTCTTTTACTTTTTTATTTCTCTTTTCAATGTCTAGTTAATTTTGTTTTTCCTAGAATTCGATGGATTTTATTTTTGGATTAATGCATGGCTTCATTTGTTTCTTTCCCTTAAGTTTTATTGGTATGATTATTATTTTGATAAGATTTTATTATTGTTCTTAATACTTCAAACGTTTTTGGGCCTGACGTTTTGATGATTTGAGATTGAGTGCATGCATGACCAATATAATTGCATAAGATTAGTCTAAATAATAAAATTCATATGAAATTATGAGCATGACAATTGGATTAATTTCATGCGTGGAGATTAAGAGAAACCTTAATTTACAGATTTTCATAAAATTTAATGCGATTTGATTTAATCAAAATTGCATGACCATTGGGTTTCGGTTAGACAAATTAGGGATTCATTGCATGACCATTGAGTGAATCTAATTTAGAAAAATCTGTCATCATCAATAATAAATCATTAGCTAATGAATTTAGGGATTAAAGAGATTTGACCGTGTAGAAAGATAAAAATAAATAAAATCGATGTTTTAGGGTTTTTATCATATTAGAGTTTCATATTTTAGATTTTATTTTTAGTAGTTTATAAAATTTTTACAACTTGATTCGATTTGTTCAACTTAGATTAGGGTTATTCATACTAGATAGTATAAAATATACTCGTGGGATCGACACTTGTTCTACACTATATACAACACTCGACTAGGGTATACTTGCCTGATATCGTGATATACCTAAATCGCGTATTAAAACTCTAGGATCACCTTATATTCTTGTAAATTGAATTTTAGTGAAAGTGCTGGATGTCTAGGTCGACTGAATATGAAAATTCGAATAGATAAAGTGTTTGAATGTACAAAATATATGTTATCCAATTTAGAAAAGTCAAGTCAAAGTGCATGTGGATTAACCTTAAAAGCATATAAGTCAACCTATTTGAACAAGGGTTGGCCTATTGTGAAGATAGGGTCGACTTGTTGAGGATTACATTGACCTAATGTGTCACGCCCCGACTCTCTCGTCGAGTACGTGACAACTGTCATGTTATCTCGACATATGGGCAGCATCTCCCCATATACCGGGATGGCACAAGGCATTCAACCTATTTGAAAAAACAATTTAACATCATCCCAATGACCATCCTAGGTCATCCAGTATCAAAGAATGCATTTTCCCACACATTAAGGATCACCTTGATCCATTCCTAGACATGCACACATGCAAATTGGACAACTTGGCCTTCCAACAAATTTTCAGAACTTTCTCATCCATCCACAAACTCAAAATACCTCAAAATTCAAAATAAAATCCAAATGTCCCAATTAAACAACAAAAATTTGCAAAATGAGTTTTTAATATCACGAAAATACAAGTTCATCATTATAAGAGTGCGGATTTCTCAAATACTTGCCTAAAGAAGGCTAAGCAAGTATTTAACAAATCAACCCAAAATAACATGTACAAAAATTTCCTTCCAAGGGTCATTCTACACCATTTCAAAATAAAGTCTTCATTTCAAATACCTAGCTACGATCAGCAACTATGTTCTTCAGTTTGGCTCCAAAGTAGTGTCTTCTGCCTAAGGTTCCTCTAAAAAATTTAGAAAAGATGAGTGAGTATTTAAAAATATCCAGTGAGTGAAGTGCAATGGTATACAACACATAAATGAGAAGTAAAAATGGTTGTGCCAAACAATCATATACAAAATGTATTTCCATAATTGAAAATATTGGTGTAAAACAGTTTATTTCAAATCACCATGACTCATATGTACAATTCAAATAATTTACATTTATTTTCCACAATTTTAGGATATGTTGAAAACCTTATCCTACCAATGGCCGTTGGTAGGATCCGCCAAGGGGTTTTTCATAATTTTCTTAAAATCCCCTTCACCTTGGCATTGGCCCGGAGTTCCGTGGGGTGCTATCAAGTTATCACGGCAGTTTGAGGAGGCTCTCTAATCCACCTACCACCAAACCAAATTTAAATCACCCTTAACCAAGTTGCCCCGATGGCCCAGTCCGTGGCAAGACTTAGACTATAGTCATTTTCCCAACACCATGTTACCAATTTTTCATTTGTCAATCAATTCATTTCACAATTCATATAAGTATCTCAAAGTAACATGGTGTAAATAAGTCAATAATCAAACTCAAGAGTCATGGATATTTCATAATTTCATTTCAGGCACACCACAATCACAAATCAATTTAGAATCCAATTTACAAATTCATTTCAAAATTCAATTTATAAATCATAATTGAAAACAATTTACCCATTTATATGCACATAACCGTCCACGCACCTCTTGGGAGGGTATTCACTCCTTATACAATATAAATTCCGAAAAAATCTCTTTTCAAACTTCAATGGATTGTCCTAAACCAACAATAACAATTTTCAGTCATTTCTCCTCAAATTCAAGCGTTTACCAATTTTTCCTATTTTTATTTGAACCCTAATTTTGAATATTTTCTTGTTTTTGTTCCCATTTTATCAATTTGTCATCATTTGCATCATTATAAAATTCCTAATCACAATTCTCCTAAATTTTCTTATTTTCAAACAATTTTTCCCAATTTTTCCAAATTACATAACCCTAATTTCTCTTAAGTTCTCCAATTCATGAATGTACATTTTAATTTCATCAGTTGCACCTCATTTACATCTACATAAAATTTTTCATTCTAATTTCCCCCAAATTTCACTATTCACAAATTTAGGGTTTTGATTCTCCTATGAAATTTCCATCAAATCTCAGCAATAAATTTATATTTAACATTAAAGAAACTAAACCCAAGTTTAGAGAGGAGAGATTACCTTGATTTTGGAATTTGATTAAGTTTTGGGGGTTGGGTTTGTAAAAACCCAAATTTCTTCTTTGTAGAGCATTAATTTCCTTCAATCCTCCATCACTTGAATTTGATTGAAGTTTCGAAAGTCCATTTAGTGCATTTAAATGGAGAGTATTTGATTTGGTAGGAGAAAAATCAAATGGGGTGGGAGGAAGAGAGAAATGAATGTAAAGAGAGAAAAGAGAGTATGGGTTTGAAAATGGAATGCAATTGGCGAGGATGAGAAGACCAAAATCATTTTTTATTGTTTTGGAAGCTAAAATTACCATTTTACCCCTCATAAGATTAAGGTTATAGTTGAAATTGAAAGGTATTTTGATCATTTCTCATTTCCACTAACGCGTATCAATACATGGTTTAGGGTATATCGATACACCCAACCATTTTTTTCACAAACTGAGAAGGAGTTTACATATACCGATATACTTCATTGGTATATATCGATATATCAAACCAAGCTCTTAGGAAATATGTTTCAGAGCTTAGTATATCGATATACTTCTCTAGGATATATCGATATATCAAACCAAGCTCTTAGGAAATATGTTTCAGAGCTTAGTATATCGATATACTTCTCTAGGATATATCGATATATCAAACCAAGCTCTCAGGAAGTTCATTTTCAGACACTGATATATCAACCCATCTCTAGGATATATCGATATACTAAGTCTCAACCTCAAGAATTATTTCAGGGACTTGACATAACGACCCCCAAATGGCTCGGTATATCATCCACAACATCAAAATTGTATCATTTTCTAGTGTTACATTCACACTCCGAATCCGATTAAAATTTGAATTCTTCCAGGAAATTTACAATGGAAACTAATAATTAACTAAAAATTTTCAAACACTGAATTTTCAGTATTACAACACTTAACCCCCTAAAAACAAATTTCGTCCTTGAAATTTAAATTATAATTTATATATCAAAAAGTTACGGGTATTGTTTTTGCATCGACTCTTCAGTCTCCCAAGTCTGTTCCTCTACTTGATTATTTCTCCATAATACTTTAACAATTGGGATTTGCTTGTTTCTCAATTGCTTGAGGTGTCAATCAAGGATTTGCACTGGTTATACCTTGAAACTCATGTATGGATTCAACTCTATCGGAGGAGCTATAATTACGTGGGAGGGATTCAGTAAATACTTCTTCAACATTGAGACATGGAACACATTATGAATTTTCTCCAAATCCGGAGGTAATTCTAACCGATAAGCAACATTTCCAATCCTCTCAAGGATCTTGAATGGACCAATGAACCAAGAATTCAATTTTCCTTGTTTTTGAAATCGGATCACACCCTTCCAGTGTGATATCTTCAGGAAAACCATGTCTCCAACCTCGAATTCCAGAGGTCTCCTTCTTTTTTTAGCATAGCTCTTCTGTCTATCTTGAGCCGCCTTCATTCATGCCCGAGTCACCTTTACTTTTCTACTATTGTCTCAATTAGCTCCACACTTTTAATCTTTCGCTCTCCAACTTCATCCCAATATAGTGGAGTCTGGCATTTTCTTTCGTAGAGAGTTTCATAAGGAGGCATCCCAATGCTAGCTTGATAGCTGTTGTTATAAGCAAATTCAACTAATAGGAGATGTCTGTCCCAACTCCCTTGGAAATCCATAACATATGCTTTTAGCATATCTTCTAACGTTTGAATTTTACGTTCGGATTGTCCATCAGTTTGAGGATGGAATGCAGTGATGAATTTCAGCTTGGTTCCCAAGGCCTCTTATAACTTAGACAAAAATCTGGATGTGAATCGGGGGTTCACGATCTGATATAATCATTACTAAAACCCCGTGGAGTCAGACAATCTCATCAAGATACAATTTGGCTAATCTCTCCAAAGAGTAGGTGTTCTAAATTAGAAGAAAGTGTGCTAACTTAGTGAGTTTGTTAACTATCACCCAAATAGCATTGTGATGGCTCGGAGTATGTGGCAATCCCACTACAAAATCCAAGGTGATATGCTCTCATTTCCATTCGAGTATAGGAAAGGGTTGAAATGTTCCGGCCGGCTTCTGATGTTCAGCCTTAATTTGTTGGCATACAAGGCACCTTGTTATAAATTTGGCTATTTCCCATTTCAATCCCGACCACCAATAAGTTTCCTTGTTGGTTATGTACATCTTAGTGCTTCCAAGATGCATAGCATAAGCCGAAGAGTATGCCTCTTCAAGTATAGTCTTTCGAAGATCATCATTCTTGGGAACACATACTATTTTCCCGTACATTACCATGTCATCCTCTCAGTTATGGAAGTCACCACTTTCACCCCTGTGAACCTTTTCCAATATCCCCTTTAGCTCCTCATCAGTGGCTTGGAGCTCTTTAATACGGTTCAGTAGGGTTGGTCGTACCTTGAACTTGGCCAAGAGTGTACCATTTTCATTACTGGCCAACTAAACTCCCAATGTACGAAGTCCTAGCAAACATGAGATGTAAAAATTCTCATGAGATGAAGAGGAAGAGGATTTGACGCTTAAAGCGTCCGCAACAACATTGACTTTACCTGGGTGATAATCAATCACCAAGTTATAGTTTTTGATCAACTCTAACCACTTTCTTTATCTCAAATTGAGCTCCTTTTGAGTGAGCAAGTACTTGAGACTCTTGTGGTCGATAAAGATTCTGCATGTGGTTCCATATAAGTAATATCGCCATATCTTCAAAGCGAGCACAATGGCAGCAAGTTTTAGATCATGGGTATGGTACATCAATTCATGCTTCTTCAACTGTCGAGAAGCATAGGCAATAACTCTATCACCTTGTATTAAAACACGTCTCAATCCTTGTTTACTAGCGTCACTATAAACCACATAGTCACCACCGCCAGTAGGAAGAGCAAGTATTGGAGCTGACGTGTGCCTCTTCTTCAGTTCTTGAAAGCTCTGCTCACACCTATCACTCTATTCAAATTTAACTCCTTTCCGCATCAAACTTGACAATGGAGCTACAATTCGGGAAAAACCCTCTACAAATCTTCGATAATACCCTGCCAAAACAAGAAAACTATGCACCTCGGTGACATTATTAGATTGTTCCCATTTCAAAATTTCCTCTACTTTCTTCAGGTCAATAAATATTCCATCTTCGGATACAATGTATCCTAAGAAGCCAATTTCCCTTAACCAAAATTCACACTTGGAAAATTTGGCATACAGTTACTTCTCTCGGAGAGTTTGTAGCACAATCCGATGATGATTTGAATGCTCTTCATTATTTTTGGAGTATACTAGGATATCGTCAATGAATACTATGACGAACTTGTTGAGGTTGGGATAGAAGACTCGATTCATGAGATCCATGAATGCCACAGGAGCATTCGTCAAACCAAAAGGCATCACCAAGAATTCGTAGTGTCCATATCACATTCTAAACGTAGTCTTGTGGGCATCATTATCCCTTATCCTCAATTGATGATAGTCGGACCTCAAATCAATCTTTAAAAAGACACTAGCCCCTTGGAGTTGTCGAATAAGTCATTAATTCTCAGTAAAGGGTATTTGTTCTTAATGGTCACCTTGCTTAGCTACCGATAGTCAATACACAACTGAAGGGTGCCATCTTTCTTCTTTACAAATAGAACTGGAGCATCCCAGGGTGAGGTACTCGGTTGGATAAAATCCTTGTCCAACAACTCCTAAAGTTGGACCTTCAATTCTTTCAACTCCACAGGTGCAATCCGATAGGGAGTGATTGAAATAGGTGCATTGCCGGGAGTTAGATCAATAGCAAAGTCAAACTCCCAAACCGGAGGCAAACTGGGTAACTCATCTGAGGAAAATATCTGGAAATTCCTTTACCACCGAAACTTTCATCAATTCCGGACTCTGTATAGTAGTATCAACAATGTGTGCTAGGTATGCCTCACAGCCTTTGTGCATTAGTATCTGTGCCTCTAATGCTGAGATTACACAGCTTGGTAAGACTCAATGTTCACTAGTGAATACAAGTGGAGGACATCCCAGTCTACAGAACTCCACCTCCTTGGTGAAACAATTCACTGATACTCTATGAGGGTGTAGCCAATCCATACCAATATTACATCAAAGTCCCTTATCTCCAACGGAATCAAGTCCGCTTCAAGAATCTGTCCCTCTACAACTACTTCACAACCCTTGAACATGGTGTCTCTATTCAATCGTTCCCTTAAATGAGTGATAACTAATAACTCCTCTTCAAGTGGGACCAAAGGCTTGTTTGAGTGTTTGGCAAATTCCGTGCTCACAAACGAGTTATTAGACCCCGTATCAATCAATATACAGGTATCAACTCCAAAAATTTTCATCATACATATATATATATGAAAGATAAAAATTAACTCTCAATTTAAATCAACTCAATTGAAATTTAAAGTCCTCAATATCATGTAGTGGTTGTAATATACTTCAAGTTCAAAATTTATGCAATCGTGTATTCAAATCTCTAAATCATCAAGTTTAGGTTCTAGGAAATTTACCTGGACTATGTCGGGGTTATTTTAGGTATCCTCATTAGTCATTGCATAAATTATGGTTTGAGCCCTTGGTTGTGGATGCTGGGTTGGAGCAGCCACTGTGTTGCTCCCAGTCCCTATCCGTGGAGTAACATTTGGAGGTGGAGCAGGAATATTGGATTGGCCGCCCCTAGATCCACTAGGATGGTCGTGACTTGCTTGGCTTCCTCGTCCCAATTCCAGACAAACATTGCAAAATGGCCTTCCTTTTCGCAGTGGTAGCACCACTTGGGTGCTTGGCAAACCCCAAAATAAGACTTACCACAATTTTTGCATTTCTCCTTTGTATTCCTCGTTGATTTGCTTTCTGAGGATGCACTAGGAGCAGGGTTCCGAAATTGAGACATGCGTTAGCCTTGAGGGATGCCAACTAGTCTAGGGACAGAAGCTCCACCATAGGAACCTATGTTCCTGCTTTGTTTTAAACCTTGGCCCGATACATGCTCGAACAGCATTTTCTTCTTCTGTCCTTCCCGCTTTCTTCCCCTTTCCTCGACCATCTTCTCGGCCCTTAAGCCTAACTCCAAGACATCTTTAAATGTGTAAGCTGTGGTCACAGACATTTTCTCCTGGATAAACAAATTTAGGCCTTCTTCAAACTTGAAACGCAAGTACTCATCCGAAGTCACCAACTCCGGAACAAATGTGGACATTTTTCTCAACTCTATCTCATATTTTGCCACCGACTTGTTGCCTTGGTGGAGGTAAAGGAATTCCTTTCTCTTCAAGTCTCGGTGGAACCGAGTATAGCATTTTTCATCGAACTCCCTAAGGAAATCGTTCTAAGAGATAGGTGTTATCAATCTCTCCTTAAGGCTATCCCACCATGATCTAGCATCCTCATCCAATAGCTTCACAGCTACTAAGAGTTTCAACTCATCATCAAGTCTCATGTCTGTCACCGTCTCCCGAACCCAATTGATCCAGTTCTTTGCTACCATAGCATCATTTGTCCCCGTAAATGTGACACACCCAAGTTGTCGGGTTTCTTTGATCAACTTGGACAATTCTAAGGTTGGACGGGTGATTGGAGGAGTCACTGAAGTAGGAGGAGCAGTTGGTTCCATTGGAGGAGTAGGTGCTAATGGAACACTTGGTGCGCCAGCCGGCATAGAAGGAGGAACTGGCAGAAGAGCTGTAGTTGGGTGCGGAGCTTGGAACTGTGCTCCACTCCATCAATTGCTAGAGAGCGGCTTTAGGAGGTACAGGAATCCCGGATGAAGGTGCCGGGTGAGCGCTTGTTGCAGCTAAAAGAGAAGTTGGAGCATGTGAGGACGACTCATCCTCGTGCTCGGAAGGAGGAATCTCGTTTACATTCCTCAACCTTCGTCGAGGAGGCATGATTCCTATAAAAAGAAGTAATATGCTTAGCCCCCTAAATTAGATAATGGACTATAAAAATAAATTGAGTCCTAGCCCTTTTGATCCATAGAAGACTTTTGTATATCCTTTGAAAATTCTTTTCAAATCTGAAATTTCAAAAGAAAAATGCTTTTAAAATCTTTAGAAAACCATTGGGACATTTGGGAGTAGTCCAAACCTTTAAACATTTAAAATCGTGAGCCTATACTCTGATACTAATAGAATTGTCATGGTCTGACTCTCTCGTCGAGCACGCGACAACCGTCGCGTTATCTCGACATACGAGTAGCATCTCCCCGCATACCGGGATAGCGCAAGGCATTCAACCTGTTTGAAAAACAATTTAACATCATCCCAATGACCATCCTAGGTCATCCAGTATCAAAGCATGTATTTTCCCACACATCAAGGATCACCTTGATCCATTCTTGTACATGCACGCATGCAAATTGGACAACCCGGCCTTCCAACAAATTTTTAGCACTTTCTTATCCATCCACAAACTCAAAATACCTCAAAATTCAAAATAAAATCCAAATGTCCCAATTAAACAATAAAAATTAGGAGTTTTTAATATCACGAAAATAAAAGTTCATCATTATAAGAGTGCAGATTTCTCAAATAATTTCCTAAAGAATGCTAAGCAAGTATTTAAAAAATCCACCCAAAATAACATATACAAAAATTTCCTTCCAAGGGTCATTCTACACCATTTCAAAATAAAGCCTTCATTTCAAATACCTAGCCATGATCAGCAACTATGTTTTTCAGTTTGGCTCCAAAGTAGTGCCTTCTGCCTAAGATTCCTCTAAAAAATTTAGAAAAGAGGAGTGAGTATTTAAAAATACCCAGTGTGTGGAGTGCAATGATATGCAACACATAAATGAGAGGTGAAAATGGTTGTGCCAAACAATCATATACATAATGTATTTCTATAATTGAAAATATTGGTATAAAACAGTTTATTTCAAATCACCATGACTTATATGTACAATTGAAATAATTTATATTTATTTTTCATAATTTTGAGATATGCCAAAAACTTTATCCTACTAATGGCCGTTGGTAGGATCCGCCATGGGATTTTTCACAATTTTCTTAAAATCCCCTTCACCTTAGCATTGGCCCGGAGCTCCATGGGGTGCTACCATGTTATCACGGCAGTTTGAGGAGGCTCTCCAACCCACCAACCACCAAACCAAATTTAAATCAGCCTTAACCACGTTGCCGATAGTCTGGTCCGTGGCAAGACTTAGGCTATAGTCATTTTTCCAGCACTATGTTACCAATTTTTTATTTATCAATCTATTCATGCTCAATCACAAAGTAGAGCAACATTTCACAATTCATATCAATATCTCAAAGTAACATGGTGCAAATAAGTCAATAATCAAACTCAAGAGTCATGGATATTTCATAATTTTATTTCAGGCACATTACAATCACAAATCAATTTCGAATCCAATTTACAAATTCATCTCAAAATTCAATTTATAAGTTATAATTGAAAACAATTTATCCATTTATATGCACATAACCGTCCACTCATCTCTTGGGAGGGTATTCACTCCCTATACATTTTCAATTACGAAGAAATCTCTTTTCAAGCTCCAATGAATTGTCCTAAACCAATAATAACAATTTTCGGTCATTTCTCTTCAAATTCAAGGATTTACCAATTTTTCTTATTTTTATTTAAACCCTAATTTTGAATATTTTCTTGCTCTTGTTCCCATTTTATCAATTTGTCATCATTTGAATCATTATAAAATTTCTAATCACAATTCTCCTAAATTTTCTTATTTTCAAACAATTTTTCTCTATTTTCCCAAATTTACATAACCCTAATTTCTTTTAATTTCTCCAATTCATGAATGTACATTCTAATTTCATCAATTGCACCTCATTTACATCTACATAAAATTTTTTATTCTAATTTCCCCCAAATTTCACTATTCACAAATTTAGGGTTTTGATTCTCCTATGAAATTTCCATCAAATCTCAACAATAAAATTAAATTTAACATTAAAGAAACTAAACCCAAGTTTAGAGAGGAGAGATTACCTTGATTTTGAAATTGGACTGAGTTTTGAGGGTTGGGTTTGCAAAAACCCAAATTTATTCTTCGTAGAGCACTAATTTCCTTCAATCCTCCATCACTTGAGTTTGATTGAAGTTTTGGAAGTGCATTTAGTGCATTTAAATGGAGAATATTTGATTTGGTAGGAGAAAAATCAAATGGGGTGGGAGGAAGAGAGAAATGAATGTAGAGAGAGAAAAGAGAGTATGGGTTTGAAAATGGAATGCAATTAGCGAGAATGAGAAGACCAAAATCATTTTCTATTGTTTTGGAAGCTAAAATTACCATTTTACCCCCATAAGATTAAGGTTATAGTTGAAATTGAAGGGTATTTTGGTCATTTCTTATTTCCACTAACGCGTATCGGTACATGGTTTAGGGTATATCGATACACCCAACCATTTTTTTCGCAAACTGAGAAGGAGTTTACATATATCGATATACTCCATTGAGATATATCGATATATCAAACCAAGCTCTCAAGAAATATGTTTCAAAGCTTAGTATATCAATATACTTCTCTAAGACATATCGATATATCAAACCAAGCTCTCAGGAAGTTCATTTTCAGACACTGATATATCGACCCATTCTAGGATATATCGATATACTAAGTCTCAACCTCAAGAATTATTTCAGGGACTTAACATAACGACCCCCAAATGGCTCGGTATATCATCCATAGTATTAAAATTGTATCATTTTCTGGTGTTACATTCACACTCCGGATCCGATTAAAATTCGAATTCTTCTAGGAAATTTACAAAGGAAACTAATAATTAACTAAAAATTTTCAAACACCGAATTTTTGGTGTTACATAATGTTTGCTTTGGGTCAGCCTGATGACATGGTGGGTTAACCTAGGGAGAGTTTCGGGTCAACCAGAAGGGATAAGTGGGTCTAACTAGTGGAGAAGTAGGCTGACCTACTTAAGGGATGACCTAAAGTCAAATGAGGGTCGACCTGCTCATCCTAGGGTCAATCTCTGTGGGTTAACCTTATGGACTTGGGGTTGACCTTAATTGCATTAAGGGTTGACCTAAAGGTTTTAGGGTTAACCTGATTAAAGGTCGACCTAAGCTATGTTCAATTAAAGAAATTTTCTAAATGCTCAAACATGGGTTGACTTTCTATACAAATGGATCAACCTAATAGAATGCCAAAAAATTTCAAAGTGTCATATGTTACAAAGGGTTAGCCTGATAAAGAACATGGGTTGAACTCATTAAGGGATACTTTGGTTGGGGTAAAAAGTGGAAGGAAAAAGGAATGGGAAGTAAAAGTGGAAAAAAAATAGCACTTTTCAATCGTTTGGTAAGGAAGGAAATGTGGAGGGGAAGTGAAAATGGGATGTAATCCATTCCTCTCTCTCTTAAGAAATCTTTTCTATCCTAAAGTTAATGGAAATGGAAGGAAATAAAACTTTTGGACAAATTTGTCATTGTCCTTCTTTAATATTTACAAAATTATTCAGTATTTTTTTCTATTTCAATTTTATTTAATATAAAGTAATAAAATTTAATTTTCTTCATCAATTTTATTGGATAAATTATTTTTTCTAATTTTACTTTTTTACTTTTTTTATATTAATATTCTAATTTTATTTAATATAAAATAATTATAAAAATAATTTATAAAAAATAAGAAAAATATATTAAATAACTATTTTTTTAAAAAAATATATTTTTAGAAAAATATTTCAAATTAAAAAATAAAAAAATTACGTGGTAATAAATATTAAAAATATTATTTTACAAGGGTATAATAGTAAATAAGGTAGTATTTCCTTCCATTTTTCATTCTAACCAAACAAACAAAAGTACCACCCATTTTTTTTTTTATAAAAAATAATTTTATATCAAAAAAAAGGGAAAACAGGATCTCGAAAAAACCTCGAGAAGCCTGAAAGATCAATAATCTACAAACAGAGAACTAATACCTAGTCTCAACTGATGGTAAGACTACTTTAGTAAAAGCCGCAACGACCCGAGGGGGTAACTAACGCTCGCCTCTCATTCTCTTGTTCCTCTCCATCTAAATATAATAAATACAAACACTGAGTAGACATTTGAAACCCTTGTTCCTACGAAACTTATGTCTCGCAAGAGACAAAAGAGTGTCTCGAATGTCCGACCAAGAAATAGGAAAAGACGATAGAACATGATGCGCAATAGTTAATCTCCAAACTTCTCTCGAGAAGGAACAACAAAAGAAGAGGTGTTCAATCGTCTCTCTCCGGCTACCACAGAGATAGCAAGTCGAGGAAGACGAAAGTCGAAGCCTGAACAAGAAGTCGTTCGTCTGAGGCCGCTCCATGAACACTAACCAGACAAAGAATGCAAATCGGGGAATCGCCCTCGAGAACCAGACCATGTCCACCCATTGGACCCAAGGATAAGAACTTCTGAGATGCTCCCAAGCCAACGCAATAGAAAACTCACCACTAGATCTGATCGTCCACTCGAGTCTATCACAACCAGAGGAAGACGGCTAATAAATCTCCGAAATAAGATCCCAAAGACGGTCACAAAAAGCTCGCTAGAACCTCGAAGATCGCTGTTTACCACGCTGAATATAATCAAACCAAGTGGCACTCGAAAATACATCCCGAACAGAAAACTCAGTAGGAAATCCTGACCTCTCCATGAAATGTCTCCCTAAGACCTCTATCAAAAGACCTACAGGGGACTAATTATCATACCAGAAAGATATACAACTTCCATCACCCATCCGCCAAGCAACAAACTCCCTGACCAGATGACGTAACGAAAGAAGCTTCCTCCAAATCCATGAACATCTATCCGGAATTCTGACATACCACAGGCTGTAACCCCGCAAAAGATATCTCCGAACCCAACGACTCCAAACATTTTCCTTCGGATCAGAAAGGATGTGCCAAATATGCTTAAGCATGGCCGCTCTATTCTAATCAGTGACCCGCTTCAACCCAAGACCCCCTTCCTCCTTAGGATCACACACAATCAACCAAGCAACCTTGGCCTTATGGCGGTCTAAAGTTGGACCCGACCACAACAACGTCGACATCAACTGCTCAATTTCTTTACAATCCGCCTTCGGAAGGAGGAAAATAGAAGACCAAAAAGTCTAGATAAAAAACAAAACGGAGCTAACCAGCTGTAACCAACCAGTATAGGAAAGACATTTGCTCGTCCAATGCTGAATCCGAGCTGTTATACGCTGGACCAACTGAGTGCAATCCAAGATAGAAAACCGAATAAACAAAAGAGGGATCCCCAAATACCGACAGGCAAGAGGCCTTGTCGAAATCCTGAAATCCTCAAGATCTCCTCCCTTACCCCCTGATCTATAGCTCCAAAGAAAATCTCACTTTTCTGTGGGTTCATCCGAAGACCAGAAAGTATCCCAAACTGAGCTAACCCATCCAAGATACTCTGGACCGAAGATAAACATTCTCAAGAGAAAAGCATCAAGTCATCCGCAAAACAAAGATGAGATAGACTAATCTCCTGGCATCTCCAATGGAACTCAAAGTTAGGCCCCTCAGAAATCCGCTGCATTAAACCCGAGAAGACCTCCATGACTATGACAAATAACATGGGGGACATCGGATCTCCCTGCCGAAGACCCCTCGAACTCTAAAAGAAATCAGTCAACTCCCCATTGATCGAAATAGCAAACCTCGCCGTAGAGACACACTCTATAATCCGATCAATCAACTAAGTAGGAAAGCCAATATACTCTAGAACCATCCGGAGAAAATCCCACTCTACTAAATCATATTCCTTCATGATATCCACCTTTAATGCACAACGGGGGGAAGCCGCGTTTCAGGTGATAACAATGAATGAGCTCATAGGCAAGGAGAATATTAACCCCAATCTTCCTCCCCCTCACTTCCTCCCCCTCACAAATGCAGACTGCTCACTACCAATAATATTAGGAAGCACCTGACTCACCCTCGCCGCAATGATCTTCGAAATGTACTTATAGATTGTATTATAGTATGAAATGGGTCTAAAATCTGATAAATATGTCGGATTATTCTTTTTCAGAATGAGAGTAATAATGGTGCCATTAGCCTCCTTAAGTAGCCTCCCGGAAGCAGAAAAAAATCCAAGACAGCCCTCGTGACATCCGGACCCACAGTATCCCAACTAGATCTGAAGAAGTCAGCACTGACCCATCTGTACCCATAGCCTTATGCCTATCCAAAGAGAACATAGCCTCTCGAACCTCTAACTCCGTCATCGGACTCTCTAAAGAGCGAATCTGATCCTCAGATAGCCTTCTTCGGAGAAATGAAGAAATAGTACCGGAGTCTAACTCACCATCACTGGGTTTACTCGAAAATTGACCCCTGAAGTAATCAACTGCTACCCTCCGAATATCATTCAAATCAGTGATCCGAATAGCATCCTCAATGACTAAAGAGCAAATGGAATTTCTGTTGTGCCTCTGACGAACCGAATTAAAGAAGAAAGCAGTGTTCCGATCTCCCAACTGAAGTCAACGGATCCTAGCTTTCTGACACAACATACTCTCCTCCATACTCAAGAGCGTGTAATACCGAGCTGCATTGAACTCTCAGCCTCCCCCAAATCATGACCCTCACCAGACAAGAACTCTTGCTGGATCTGGACCAAACACTCTCAAGCCTCCTGTACTCGAGTGGTTAAGTGCCATGGTAATCCACCGCCCAAGCCTCCAACACGATCTCCTGATATCGAGGGTGATCTGTCCAGAACTTGAAAAACTTAAACGGAACTCTCCTCCGCTGCTCCATCTGCTAAAAATGAATCAAACTTGGAGAGTGATCTGAGTTACCTAAGGGAAGAAACACTGCCTCTGAAAAGGAAAAAGTAGACAACCATGAGGAATTAACCAACACTCTATCCAACTTCCTCAAAATGGGATCCTCCACCTGCCTATTCCACCACGTGAAATAGACACCGGAATAGCGAAGATCCTCTAACTCAGACTCCCTCATACAATCATCCAAAACACAGTCAGACATCAACCATCCCAAGTTACCACCCTTTCTCACAGAAGGATGACGAACAACATTAAAATCTCCCAAGACACACCACGGAGTTACCAAACTCTTACTCTGAGATCTCAAGAAATCCCATAGCAACCGACGATCACCTGCCAGGTTAGACCCATACACGACAGTAATATCCATGCCCAGTCCAGATCTAATAAAATGAACTCTACTATGAATCCACTGCATATCGTAAGCCAGAATGGTCACGTTAACCTCCAATGGATCCCAACATAACCAAATACGCCCAGTAGCATTACTCCCATGAGCAATAATGTCACGTCCTGACCCGCAAGTCGAGCATGCGAACAGACCGCCGCGACTCCTCGAGGCACAGGTATGCCCTACTCGCACATCGAGGTGATGCAAGGCTAATATTATGACCCTACTCGATATCATTAAGTCAAAATCATACAGCAGAAGATAAAAAAAAAAAGGAGAGTTTTTAATAAAAATTTTCTTTAAAACATTTGCCTCCAATTTACATATAATATTTATATGCATGGTCCAACTGTAAACAAGAACGGGTATGATCACTTACCCGATAGCGTCTCTCAGTAAAACTCATGGGATAGTACCTCAATATATGTCAAGTACAGCATAAGCTGAAAATATTAATATGAGGGGTGAGTATAATCCACATACTCAGTGAGTGAGGTACAATGACTATATAATGACAATAAATGAATTTGTGAAAGTGGCAAGTTAAAACATCATTTTCAAATTTCATTTCATCAATTTGCAAATATATCGCGTAATTCAAAATAATATGCATCCTTATCATCAAATTATATATCAATGGGGTGTCAAAAACGTATTCTACCCATAGTTTGGCCTAACTAAGATAAAATCCACCAAGGGGTCACCACAATATCATAACAATATAACACATATATCTTCCCCCCTTCCCTTGGTGTTGACACGGTCCTCACGGGTGCTCGTCTATTAAATCCATTGTCCAGAGACAGCGGACTCAAACCCCTGCTCCCGTGTTACCCCACCACTTCATCCCGTCGGATAAACGCTTAATACCGTGGTAGGGAGTGCGCTATAGCCACTATGCACCATCTCATAATCATACACATGTGTCATATATTATCATTCACTCGTTAAAAAAGGCACGATCAAGTAACCATAATATCAGGATGCAATTTTTACCGAACAACATTTCAAGACATGTCACAAACACTAAAGCATTTCTAAATCACATTTCAAATTTCATTTATAAAATCATGATTAAAACTATTTTTCATTTAAAGTCAAAAATAAATCGTCCCACTCACCTTGATCGGGGAGGGTACGCCACTCCCTCTAACTATCCTCGTTTCTCGAATGAGTCATCCCTCGAATCCTAATCCTAAGTAAAACAATATCATTTATTAATTCAGTATTATATAGTTGGATTACAACATGCATATAAAAATGGCCTCTTTCATGAGGTTAAATTTCAATTTTCATACTTAGAGAAATTTCTACAAACATATAACGCGCAGGTTTAGTAAAATCATGATATCATCAAAAATCTTGATCGGATTCAAATGATTTAAATTTCTCTTAAATTTAAGACATATATCTCCAACTTTTATGTTCAAACCATCTTCAAATTCTGAATACACGAATTTATAAAAAAAAATTATCACTTTTCATGCTAAGTTCCTAAAACCAATTCTGCACAGTTTTGGGAGAAATTTCATATATCCCAGTATAATTCTCCAATTTAAGTGATTCTTATCTCAAATTGAAGATAAGATATAGATCTAAAACTTTATAGTTTTGACCATCCTAATATTCTAAATGTATAATTTTATAAAATTCAGTTTTCATCTCGGTTTTAGTTTTAGAACTACTTCTACACAGTTTTAGTAAAATCATCATAACTTTCTGTATACAACTCCGATTCAAGTTATTTTTGTCTCAAATTAAAGATAAGATAGAGACCTAAAACTTTCATGTTTAACATTTCTCCAAATTATGAATATAAAATACCTCAAAAATTCATACAAGTTACTGGTCGTACACAGGACATGAAACAGAATTTGTGAAACGTGCTAAACTTCCAAAAATCACCAAAAATCGATTTCTTCATGAAATACCTCACATGATACACCATTTTAAAGCTTAGAAAGTCTAGTATATAGATAAATAAATATCTTAGATTTTTGAATTCTACAGAATGAGATATCCTAAGAAAACTATACAAGACTCAATCTAGAAATCAACATTTAGCATGCTAGTATGGATACCAAAGTAACTACTCATCAAATAATTTAATCTTAGCATAAGTTAGAATATGTTACCTCATTTGTAAGATCTGTTGCTAACAATATATATCACCACTCTCTTTGAATCTTTGAATTTTTATCACCTTAGAAAAAAATCAAATCACAATAAACATAAATTCCTATACATACCTCTATACTTCCAATTGAAATTCGAGAATTCCCAAAAATGTTCTTACCTCTTTGGCTCCATGGTTGAACTCAAAATGGATATATAACCCTCACAATTTCGTCCAAGGTGAGTTTGAATGAAGAAAATAGGACAAACTCTTCTTAAACAAGTTCTTTTATAAACCTAGTCAAATATCCTTAACCATTGGATCATTCCATGCATTATCTTGACCTTCCACTTGTCCTAGCACTTAAACCATGCAATTGTTGATTCAAGCAACCTTCATGCACTCCACCAAGTGTCTTTGGATGTCCATGTCAAGGGGAGGAGGTGTCACAAGTTAGAACAACCTATTCTAGTTAGTTTTCATGCAAAAATTTCTACCCAATAAGATTTCATGCATAAATTTCTATCCAATGAGCTTTCTTGAATGTGAAAAATCCTATGTGGCCACTAACCAACCTTACTTCCCTCTTGACCAATCATTTGGCTCCAATTGTCCATGCTTGAGTGGTTTGCAATTTAGTCCCTTAACTTTCCTTAATTGTATTTAAACCCCTAACTTTTAACAATTTGCATTTTTGGTCCCTATAAAATTTTGTTTGAAATTTCTTAAATATGTGAAATTTCATTTAAATATCTTTATTTAAGTGTGTAGGCCTTCTCTTAGCTATTTTTGACTTCTGTAGGCCTTGCCGGCGCTTTCCGAGATGTTTTTCGACTTACCAATAAAATTTTCGATTTTAGCGATTTTAATGCGATATCTTAAAATAAATAAATAGATAATTAAATAGATGTCTCAAAAGGATGCTTATATATTTAGAATCATGAGGAGTAGTACATGATATATAGTTTCCGAAAATCGGTGTTACAAATCACATACTTCCAATCAGGAAAAAGAGAATGCTGAATACGAACCTCATTAGAAGACCGCACCCTAGTCTCCGAAAGACCAAACAACTGCAGTCGGTTCTGAATTACAAAACTTGTCACAGTATGAATATGAGTTGGGTCGTTCAGACCCCTTACGTTCCAACAACCAATCATCTGGAACGCACAAACGAGGGGCGCACCCTCAAATAGCTTAGTAACCCTTCCTCTGTCCCGGTTTAGTCCTCCTGGCCCTGGATCAAAGCACAGGATGATCTAGAGGGGGGAAGAACAATGGTCATTCACACCTGTCCCTACTGAGGAATCTAGATCAGCTTCTCCAAGACCAATACCACTCGGGATAGTCGGAGTACTATCGCACTCATACAAAGTGGCACAATCTCTATGCTCAAGAGAATCAACCCGAGTCTCCTCCCTCACTATCAAATCAAGGCTAGGATCTAACTCTGGGAGACTAGGCAGCTGCCCTAACGGCTCCTCCCGAACAACCAAGGCATAAGAATCATCAACCTCCTTGATCGGGGACTCTAGACCCTGATCATCTCGAGCTGACTCACTGACAAGGACAATCTGGGATGTTACACCCGCACCTCCACCTGGGACACCAATCGCAGGCTCCACTGCCTCCAGCACTCTATCCTCAATAATTCTCAGAAGCCGCTGACCTCGTCTTCTCGGTTTCCTGACTTTCTAAAAGCCATCTGCATATCTCTCCTGAGAACTCGACCCCGAGGTCCCCATCTTATCCTGAGTAGAGGATTTCTTAGGGCATTTATCATGATGGTGGCCAAATACCACACACTCCTCACATCTAGACGGAATGTAGGAATATTCCTTCTTGACTAGGAAGTCGCTCCCATACGGTAGAGTGAATACCGCCTCCCTACGAATAGGATTCCCAACGTCAAGCTCAACAAACACCCTAGCATATCTAAGCCTAGTGCATGAAGCTGTGATTTCATCCATTGATAACGGCTTCCCAAAAACTAAGACCACATAACTCAATCCTCGCCTATTATAGAGAACAAGCGGTACGTTATGCAGTTTGATCAACTCTGCAAGTTTCTGTGGCTCAAATTCAACCATAGACATGCCTATGGTAAACCTGCAAAGAACAAACGGGATCCCAAAAATATGCCACGGGCTCCTATCCAAAATCATTTGAAAGTGCTCATCAGAATTAAACTTCAAAAGAAATAATCCAGACCCTACCATAATAACCTCAGAAAGCCCGAATCTACCACATAGTAACTCAGTAATTTTTTTAACTTCCTTCAATGGCAAGCGCCATCCTATGAGGTTTCCAACCAAAGTAAAGTCATAGGGTTTTTTCACCCTCGGCAGCTATAGAGTTAGGGACCGAAAAATTACCTCCCAATGCAGCAACATAATTCCTATGCATCAGAGGACCCTCATCAATCGTAGAGGTCACCATACCCAATACAAACAAGTTGCCTTTTTTTTTAGCTCTTTTTTCCTACTGCACAACAGCCATGGGTTACTGTGGACAGTAGCCATCCTTTTTCTTTTGAACTAGTTCAAAATAGAACCAGAACCCGATAGAACCGGTTTAGTCCGAGCCGGTTTAGGCGAGAATCGGAACACGCGTGAACCAGTTCCGCTTTCTGCCAATGCACCCCCACCGTCCAGTTCTCCGAGGCCGCAACAGTCGTTGACGGACCACTGTAATTGTTGGGAAAGAAAGTTTGGACGGTGCTGAGCTAGGATCCGATGCCCGATGACCTCGATTCCTTCTGATTTCTCACGTCGAGGGTGATGACTCCGCTGCCGTCTGCAGGAACAATTCATTGTCATTCCTTTTCTGGTTAGCAACTTTGTCAACGGTTATGGGACTTGGGGCGACAGAAATTATAAGACGATGATCGTTACCTGTTCGACCAAATCTGCGACCGCAAGCCCAAGCAATGGCTTTCGAAACTTCTGGGCATCTCTGCAGTCCTGATTCCGCCTCGGCGTCGAGGCAATCGGCCAGTCTTCGACCAGCAAAGCAATCCCCAACAGTGGGCAATGCCGCTGAGGGGCTGACAGCGCTGCTCTGGCGGAGGACGGCGACGGCAGAAGCTGTTTTACTAGTACCACCCATTTCCTTCTCTTCTATCCCTTCCAAACAAAAAAGAAGAAAATATATTTACTTCCATCAGGTCTTCTGCGAACCAAACTTACCCGAAGTTATACTTGTTTTTCTAGTTCATTTGTACTTTGATCATCATCAAAACACATAGCCTTATCAACAACTCCCCCTTTTTTATGATGACAAAACACATAGTCCTATGCTATGCCTATGCTGTCTCCCCCTTTTTGTCAGCAACAAAAAAGGTTCCAATGTAAAACTTAGAGGGAAAAAAAATGACCCAAAATTGAGGTCCTTAACCTATCTTTGGGGAAATGAAACTCCCCTTTAAGGTTTTCCTGGGTGCTAGTTGCTAAGCATCATAGACATTCAGGAATGAAGGCTCACTAACTCATTTATAAGTAAACATAGAAAGTAGCATATAACATTTTAAATTACAAGAAAAAAAGAAAATACTAATAAAGCATAGAAAACATCACAAGCAGATAAAGGACAGGGCCTAACTACGTGAATTAAACCCAACTTTAGCTTTGCCCTTGTCTTTCTTAGTAGTGGATGGACCCGCATCAACAGAAAGAGCAACAGAAGGAGCAATAGAAGGAGTGGGAGCATGAGTTGATGCAGATGCAATAGAAGCAGAAGCTCGCACACTAAATTGATTGAGAGATGAGGCTCTAATAGAAAATGGAATGGGAGTGGGTGCAGGAGTGGGAGGCTGAGAAGATGATAATGAAGGTCTGAGACCTACAACAGATGCTATGATTTTCTAAATAAAGTTTGTGATGACTTTTTGGTCATTACCCATATCAAATAATTTAAACATCGCCTCCATTTTCAATTCACCTATGTTTTTCTCTACCTTCTTGAGTCTAAATTCAAGATGATCATAATTGTCTCTTACGCTATGTTCGAGCCCATCAAGTCTCTCCATCATTTTAGAATTCATATCCTCCATTCTTTTGAGAATTTCATCCGGTTTATTCTCAGAAGGAGTGGGACCATGAGGAGCTATCATTTAAAGATAAGTTTTTGCATTTTTAGTTTCATATCTCTCCTTACCCCTTTCCTTATCATGCCATGTACTAGCTCTTCTCTTGCACTTCCATTCTTTCTGATGTTGGTCCATTCACCTTCTTGGAAAATCCAATTAGCCCTACGCATAGAGGTAGCATCGATCCTGCTCTTCATGCTTAACCTTGTTTTCTTTTTACAAGCTAACTCCGTTGGCTACCAAAATGTCTATAATAATGCTAACATAAGGCAAACTTATTCTTTTTGACACATGTGTAGTTATCATGAAATATGGAAGAAGAAAATGAAGCCCGGGTTTTTTCTATGCATGATAATGCCATCCACTAGAAATCCTCTCTAGATATGGTTGTGTAATTTTCATTCTGTGGTCTAATGACATGTTAACAAATGTAGAATCCCCTCATAAAGTCTTAAATCTGTGGTATTTGTATTAATTGTCAATATCTCCGGATTGTTAAATACAGTCCTAGCATTTTCTAGAACATTCGACTGCATAAATGCCTCACATTCATTATATGGAGCCCATTTTAATCCATTTGCTTGACGTACTTCTCTAGGATTTATTTCTATCTCTTTTACATCAACATAGGTCCTAAATGCACATGGCCACAATTGATCATCAATCACAATATGAGTCTTATAAGAGTCTTCATCGGTCTTACTAACTATAATTTCCATATTAAAAAAGAAAATTCCGATTGCTCTTTCGTATATGTGTTTATTCGGAAAAAGAAGAAAACTGGGGCATACTACATTCAAAAACTCCTAATATTTAAATCCAATCTTTTGTAGGAAGGTCCAATCTATTAGCCGTCCATGGCCAATGTTTCTATTTGAGAAAAGATTTTTAAACAACTTACTTTTCTCTTGGGACTAAAAATCTTTCTTGTTGAATCTAAGAGGCACGGGTTTAGATTCGTTTGGTTTGTCTTCCTTTCCCTTTCTGCTCTTAGGTGCTATTGAACAAAAGAGAGAGTTGTTTGGATTTTGAAGAAACAATAAATAAAGAATGCAGATCTGGTATATTTAGTGAAGAGGAAGATCAATCAACTAGATGAGACAGAGAGAGAGAGGGGCATTATAAAGATGTATTGAGAGGTTTCTTGTGGATCTGGGGTTTTTAATTTCGAGAGAGAAACTACTATGTTTTTAAAGTTAGAGAAATGGATGTAAATGAATGTGAAAAGACTTGGGTATTTTAAATGTCTTTTGACCCTCGCAGGGTGGTTGGATTTGTAGGTTTCTTAGTTAATTCAAGTTTTATAGCCACCTAGTTAATTCCAATTTTACAATCACCTACTGTATGTTCACTTGGCATATAAGTTAGTACTTGTCCATTTCATGCACATATGTGTTCCTTTGAATTAACACATGTCCTAGACATGTGTCCTTGTGTAGTTTAAGCATTCATTCTAAATGTTAAACAAAACTAACTAGAGTTTTACACGGGTCAACCGGTTTTCATTTACGAGTCAACGTTTCTTCTCTTATGGGTTGACCTACTAGCACATGGGTCGACCTTGATGTTTTCACGAGTCGACCTCTTTTTTATTAGGAGTCGAACGGTTTGGCCGTAGATTGTCCTCTTGTGGAGGTAGACCTTATCTACTTAAGGGGCCAACCCGTCTGTCTTAAGGGGTTGTATGTCTAGTCATGAGGCCATTAGATATAAGAGTGATCCTATCATACTTTTATACATCTTTTGGCACACTAATTTTCTATTTTCATCCTTATCTAGTTTTATACTAGTGCTCATTGGAGTTGCATTTCCTTTGGAGTTTTCAAAGCCAAATTTTTTGATTAATTCTTTTATGAAGTTATATTGATTGATAAAAATTCCTTTCTCTATTTGCCTAATTTGTAATCCAAGAAAATAATTAAGTTCACCTATCATGCTCATTTCAAATTCCCCTTGCATGATCTTTGCAAATTCCTAATAGATGTTTTCTCTTATTGCTCCAATGACTATGTCATTGACATGAATCTGCACTATTAAAATCTCTCTATCTTTCTTTTAATGAACATGGTTATGTCCACCTTTTCTCTTTTGAATTCATTTTCAATAAAGAAATTGTTAAATCTTTCATACCAAGATTTAAGAGCTTATTTGAGACCATACAGAGTTTTAGAAAGCTTAAACACATCGTTTGGGAATTTTGGTTTTTCAAATCCAAATGGTTGCTCTACATATACTGTTTGATTTATTACTCCATTCAAAAAAGAATTCTTCACATCAATTTGATACAATTTAAAATTCATGTGACATTGAAGGCAAGGAACATTCTTACTGCTTCTAATCTAACTACAGGAGCATAGGTTTTATCATAGTCAATCCCTTCTTCTTGACTATATCCCTAAACCACAAATCTTGCTTATTCTTAGTTATTGTCCCATTTTCGTCCAATTTATTTCTGATGACTCATTTAGTTCCTATTACTGATTGATCATAGGGTCTTGGGACTAAATCTCATATTTTATTTCTTTTAAATTGATTTAGCTCTTCCTCTATTGCTAAGATCCAATTTCATCTTCAAAAGCTTTACTGATGTTTTTTAGTTCTATTTAGGAAGTGAAAGCTACATATTCACACTGGTTTTGTAATGCGGTCAATTCTAACTCCAGATTGTATATCTCCAATTACATTTTCTACATTCACACTATTCTTAATTTTTGAATACTTGGTTTCTTGGTCATTGTTGTTCTAAGGGATAAGTGCAGAAGGAACATATTCTACAATTTCAATCTTAATTTCCTCCTCTTAACCATTTTTTTATAGAAATTGATTTTGAAGGTATTTCATAATTAATAATCATTATTTCTCTCCTAGATTCCTTAGACTCATCAAATTTTACATGACTAGATTTCTCAACTACCATTGTTCTCTTATTGCAAATTCTATAGGTTTTACTGTTGGTTGAGTAGCCTAAGAAGATACCTTGGTCACTTTTGGTATCAAATTTTTCTAATTGTTCTTTTACATTATTTAAAACATAGCATTGACATCCAAACACATGGAATTAACCTATGTTTGCTTTCTATCCTTGTACAGTTCATAAGGAGTTTTCTTAAGAATTAGTTTAATTATTGCTCTATTTAATATATAACAAGCTGTATTTATAGTTTCTGTCCAAAAATACTTAGATGTATTATTTTCACAGAGCATTGCTCTTGCCATTTCTTCTAGAATTCTATTATTCCTTTCTATGCTCTATTGTGGTGTTCTAGGGGCAAAGAAGCTATGATTTATTCTATTTTCTTCAAAATATTCTCTAAATTGATTATCTTTGAATTCTTTACCATGTCACTTCTTATTCTGAAAACTGTGTAGCCTTTTTTTCCTGAAACTTTCTGTAGAGTTTTATGAATTCTGAACAAACTTGTTCTTTCTTTGCCAAAAAGAGAACCCAAGTGTATCTTGATCATCAACTGTTACAAAACCATAGTGTTTTTCTCTGGGATGCCTCTCACTAGATTTTTCTTTGATAATTTTTTTATTAAATACATGTTTTGCATGACCTAGTCGTCTATGCCAATGTCTAGAATTATCTTTATCCAAGGCCATCAAGAAACATTCATTTGAGGTTTCTGTGTTCTCTAGATCAATTACATATATATTTCCCTTCTTATTTCTAGTAAATTTTATTTTATTTGATGTTTTGCAGACAATTAAACAAATATCAGAATCAAAGATTACCCTATAACCTTTATCACACAGTTGACTAACATTGAGCAAACTAAATTTTAAACATGAAATAAGCAACACATTTTGGATTTGAGTTTCAGTGGACTTACCTCCTATGTTACCCACTCTGATGATGTTACATTTGGAGTTATCTCCAAAGGCAACTTTTTCACCTTTTCTCATCTCTAAGCTTGAGAATCTTGATGTATCTCTTGTCATATGTCTTCAGCACCCACTATCAATGAACCAAGATGATGGATTCATAACTTCCTTAGACTTCAGCAAAAGAAAAGTCAATTATGTTTGTGCCTTTGGTACCCAAATTTTCTTGGCTCTGGCTGAGTTAGTTGAGACAATAGTTTTAACTGCCTTTGGTATCCACTTTATTGTTTCATTCCTATGTTCAATGTTATTGTACCAGCATTCATTTGTGCTATGGCCTATTTTGTAGCAATAAGTGCACTTTGTGTGTTTTGTTAATCTTGTATCTTTGATTGGGCCAGACTGGTTCTTCAATTTATAGTGATCAGCTTTGTGCCTTGCTTTCATACGTGTATGGCATCTTGTTTTGTTCTTACTGGACTATGAACTAGGTACAAAGAAGTTATAGAGTTTCTTCTAATTCATTGTAAAGATGAAACTGGGCCAACTTTATTATACACAACCCTTTGGGCTCCTAGCATTAAATCTAATTTTTTGGCCTTAAACGAATTTATATAATTGATAGCTAAGTTTTTTATTCTTGTCCTTGAGTTCATTTTTTATGGTTGATAATTCCAATGCATCTGCAGCAACCTCACTTTTATCCTTCCCAAAGATGTGGCAACAGAAGCCACAAGGCAAGCAGCTATCCTTAAAACCTTATAGAACCTGTAAATGCTGGGTTATATGTTTATTTATTTATTTTCCCCAATCTTTCAACTCTTTCTTACCTATTTTATATAGGAACTTTAAAACTTGTGGTGTGAACCCCTGTTTGAAATTGTGTTGATTTTTAGAAGCTTCCGTGCGATCTTATTTCTTTATCTTTTTGGGTTATCTCTTGTTTTCTTTCCTTGGATAAATGATTGGATAGAATATGAGGGTTGGTGATCATCTAAACACAATATGCATATCCCTATTAAGGTTGAGAACTTTTTACTATCTTCCAAGCCACTAGTTTTACCTTTCCATTCCAATTTCAAATAGGTGCCACCTTATTCTCACAAAGAATCGGAATCCTTCCTTGTATATGGAAGATTTCAACTTTGGAGGACCTTGTATACGGCAAAAATATATGTTATGAGAATGGATCCTTTATTGTTGTTATTATTGTTGTCGATAGTTACAATAAACAACAAGGTTTGAGAGTTGGATGATGACTCTGGTAAATATTGTTAAGGTTGTAGTACAGGATATATTGTCACAGAGGTAAATGGGATTATGTCATCAACACTAATTGGAACATAATAATTAGCTGAGAAGATTTTATTTCCAGGGAGTTGGAGAACATGCTTTGCAGCTGATAATATAAGCCATCTTGCTTATTGTTTTTATCCATTTACGCTAGCCAATTTATTTTAGTAGTTTACTTTTCATTGTACTAGATATCCCATTTTGTGGTTGCATCAACTTAAATGTATGAATCATCTGGTTGATTTGCCCGAGGGCAATATTCTCTCATTGACATGAAGTTATCTATTCAACGTTTGAGGAGTCACTTTAGGGTTGCATCAGGAGACATGTACATAAATGATCTAAAAATTAAAAAAAAAAATTCTTAAAAAAACCATTCCGACAAAAAAATTCTAAATCTAACTCACATTAGTTGAGTGCTTAACATTCGACCAACATTCGTCGAGTGTTCAACACTCGACGATCTGTAGCTCTGCCTCCTTATCTACGATACACTTGATAGCAAAACCCCAAAATTGAATTTGGGTTCTACGATGTGGTCTTCAAAGGCAGGTTCATCCCTCAAAGGCAAAGAAATCTAGTCTCCTTCCAAGCCCTTTTATATCTCCACAATCACTTTTAGGTTTGTAGAAATCTCAGCCTGATTCTACTGCTACTAGTTCTTCTTCTTCTACTTCTTCATCTTCATCTACTGCTTCTTCTTCTTCTCCTTCTTCTTCTTCTTCTTCTTCTTTTGTCTCCCCTTTTGTGGCTTCCTCATTAGGGTTGAACCGTATAAAGACCTACTCTGGGCCATTTCCCTAAGAGAGCTTCTTCAAACTCCATGGAAAATCGCTAGGGCTAGGGTTTCAACCACGAATTCAACGAGTGTTAAACACTCGACGAATGTTGGATGAGTATTCAACACTTGACTAATAGTGTTAATCGAGTGTTAAACACTCGACCAATGTAGGTTAGATTTGGAATTTGTTTGTCGGGAGGGTTTTTTTTAAGAATTTTTTTTGGATCATTTACGTACATGTCTCCTACATCAGCGCCATGTTCAACTTTCTTTTTTGGGTAAAGAGCGCCATGTTCAACTTTGCATCAACACTGAGTCACCAACTTTACATCCTACGTGGCGTTAATGTGGTGGTCAAACCTATTTGACTCGAAATATTTTGGAGATAACCCTAAAATGAGGATTGATTATATTTTTAATACTGTAATTAGGATTTTGCCTTTTTTTGTGTTGACTCCATTTTTTTCAACTTTCAATTTAGAGAGGACATTTTCCTAAAGGGTTTGAAAAGGGAAGAAGATCATCTGAACTACAGGGCATGTCTAATACCTCAACCTTATAAATAAAATGGAAAAAATTAGAAAGAGAGGGGGACGTAGGGAGAAGGAAAAGGGTTCTCTTTGTAGTTTGCTTTCTGGTTAATCGATCGGACTATACTCTCCTATACTGTATGAATAATATTGATGTACTGAGTTAAGCTTGAACTTTGCTCTAATTTAGAATCACATAATAAAACCTTTTACAATTGGAGATCATTGATTATTCCCTTCGATTGTATGAGTATCTGTTGCTGGTAGTTAGGAATACTATAAATTGCATAGATTTCAACCGAATTTTAAATAGGTGTAGTGTTAACCATAACATGCTCTTTCGAAGGTGATGATATTTGGTTCAACTGGCTTATTATCAAAGAACCTAGCAGGCCCATGATCATATAACCCGTATAGTACTAGGCGACCTCTCGGTCAATCTCAGACGGTGCCTTCCTCTCGGCATAATCCTTTCGACAAGATCCTTTTGGTCCTCGCATTGTCCGACCACTCCCTATGCATTCTATTTATTAGACCCTATAGCCTCTTGGCTTCATGATCTTCGGTGCTTACTAGGTCGACCCCTACCACATAACGAATCCTAGTTGTGATTGCTCACAACGGAAGGAAATATATCACAAGTCTAAACCTTTCCTGATCCGATACGAGTTTATTACGATCTCTCTCGATAAAGAAGTAAATCTCTTAATGATTCAAGCCTTCACGGGTCTCTGCGACAGTAAGAGAAACTTTCATATCTCAAAGAATGTTGAACATATAGAAAGTCTACCACAATGGTTCTTATAATCTCAAAAGATCTCATACGATCTCTCTACAAGGCTAGTAGGGTTTCTACACCCATAAATACATACGACACTTCCATGCATGCTATATATATGAAGAGGTAACTGACCAAGTATGCATCTTTCTCCCTACACATTACACACAGAGACTACATAGGGGCCCCTCCTTCTTTAGTCTTTCCCTCTTTTACCGCTCTTTCTGACTAAGCGTCAGAGTCACTTTTGGTGGGTTTTTGCAGGTTTCTTTTTTGAAGACAAGTCAATAGGCACCACCTTACTAGTTCCCCATTTAGGCTAGAAGGACAATCTAATATAGAGTTATTTTTCGTTTCAACAGATTGGCACTATCCGTGGAAAACGATTGACAAATATCCTCGTCCTATGTTGACCTCTCCTTCTCTCTCACCACCATGCTACCGAAAAGGAAGAACAAAGATAATACCTCCAAGATGACATCTAAGGCAGGAGGATAGAAGTCCAACCCTGCGGACTTACCCCCAATGATACTACTAGCTACATAACCAGATACCTCAATCGTTCATTCACAGCACCAAGCAGAATCGCCCCTTCAGGGAAATAGTCAACGCCCAACAACTCAATCTCCAACAACTTAACTTCCAATAGCCCAACCTCTAGTTTGCCCTGTCTCTCCCCCTACTTAAACCACTCCCGACCAAGCCACCATTCTTAAATCAAGAAATTAGAATCCCAGATATAGGGAATGAGCAAAACAACTAGAGGACATCAGCCGCATCCTTCGACAGGAAGCCCTACCTCCTTCCAGGAACTCCATGTATTTGTTCCATTGGACTCTAGCCCTATGCATACCCAGAGCCTTCAATGATGTCTCAATGGGAGATAGAGAATTTGAGAAAGCAAGTCTCCAAAGGGCTAACATGAGGCCAAATGACCCCGGTCACTACTGCTTCAATCCTTCGCCATTCGATACCGAGATTATCACCGAACCGATGCCCGCAACATCCTCTTTCCCTATATGCAGATGTATGATAGCACAACTAATTCCTAGACTATGCGACTCATTTTGTTACGGTCATGATCTCTAAAGACATGTTAGATGCCGTCATGTGTAAACACTTCCTCACAACCCTAAAGGGAAATATGTTAACATGGTTTAACTCACTCCCACTGTCCAGCATCAAGAACTTCTACCAACTTTGGCAACTGTTCGAGGTCTAGTTTGTAGTTAGTTGTGGGGCTAACCAAAAGTCTACTTCTCCTTATCTCTCCGACAAAAAGACAATGAACATTTGAGAGACTTCCTTAACAAATTCAAGTCCAAGATGATAAATGTCTCGGGTCTAGATTACTTTATTGCACTAGAAGCACAGTTCACTGGCCTGTGGCCTTCAGGGATAAAAACCTCTATCATCAAAAACCCTCAACCTCTATCCAAGAGTTCTATGCCCGAGTTGAGAAATACATTGTTGCAAAGGAAGCAGAGGCATTCAATAGATGCCAAAGTGGGGATGAAAGGAATAAACGTAGCTAACCTCCACCACGATAGCCCTCGACAAAAAAGACACGGGACCTCTTCCTCCTCATAGGCTCACCAATTATACCCCCTTGAATGACACTCCTGGCCAGATCTTAATGTAGATTAGAAATTCGCTTTATGTCAACTGGCCTCCTTCCTCAAGAGGAAATAATTCCAAAAGAGACCAGACTTAGTATTGCAATTTCTACCAAACGCATGGCCACATAATGGACAAATGTCAAAGGCTAAAGGATGAGCTCAAAGCCTTAATTAGGGAAAAAAGACTATAAAGATTCATCAACACAAAACAAGAAGGAAATCCCCTACAGAGGCAAGGAGAAAGGGACTAGCCAAAAACCAGTCATGCCGAACTCTCAGAACACCTAGTCATAGGTGTCATCTGAAACCAACCTCGAGGAGTCATTCTCCAAATACAGAAGGAAGACCCTCCACCATGTTCTGTCAACTACTGGGTCACCTCGATGTTTTAGCGAATAGACAGGCCTCCATCCAAGGAGGTATTCATTCCCTATACTGAGAGAGGGCAAAAGAGAAAAAGGCTAATGATAGACTTTAACGACGAAGAGCTAACAAGGTCTGCACTGGGATAACACAACCCTTTGGTTATCACCACCAAGATAAGATAGTTCACCGTTAAAAGGATCTTCGGCAACCAAGGAGTGGCCTACAACATCCTTTACTAGGACGCCTTCAGGCAAATGGACCATAGCCACACCGAGCTCCAGTATGCCAAGCCATTGAAAGGAATCTCCAACAAATGAATATATCCTGATGGCACCATCCGACTTCTAGTAACACTAGGGGATTATAGTAATAGTTATATTCAATGTGGTAAAACTAATATCTCCCTAGAATGACATATTGGGCCGTCCCCGCCTGAATAACTTGAAAGCATTACCGAGTTCCACACATATGAAAATCAAGTTTAGAACACCTCTTGACATCAAAACACTTGAATATGACCTGGACCCCTCAAACATCTTAGCTTAGTCATCTTTACTTGTTGCTTGTTATAGTGGCATTTCAATATTACTATTTTATTGTCTTGATTTTGAACTTACACTTTTAATAATGTTTCGATTTTATTTCTTTGCCACATCTCCACTATTGCCAATTGCTAAGATCCAATATCATGTCTCAGGTTCACACTTAACATGGGTTTCACATCTATCCTTAACTAACATACGGGATCGAACTCATGAACAGGTGGCTCGCACTATCTCTTGGCTCTATGCCTAATATCAATTTCGCATCCATCCTTAGCCAACATACAAGATCGAACTCCTGAGCAAGTGCCTAACATAGGTTTTGCGCCCATTCTTAGCTAACTTACAAGATCGAACTCCCAAACGGGTAGCCCCCACTATCTCTCGACTCCACGTGTAATACTGAAAAACCTATGTTAGACATTTTGTAAATATCTTTATAATAACAGAAAATTTTTAATTTTATTGATTTTCGATTTTGGGGTATTAAATTTGAATTTTTGGTATATATAAAATGTCGTGTCCACGATTTGTAGTGAATCTCACTTTTGTGAAATTTAAAATTTTCTAAAAAGTGGGTGTGTATATATATATATATGTACATAAATAATTATTTCTTGATTTATCTAATTATTTCCAAAAAAAAAAGAAAAGAAAAGATGAGGCACTGCGTTTTGGCCAAAACGCAGCACCCCCTCTCCCCCAATTTGATTAGGGCTAAAAGCCCTAATCCTCCCCCTCTTCTTTAAATCTCTCTCACTCTCTCATTTGTCTCTCTCGCTCGCTCTCTCTCGCTCGCTTTCTCTCAAACTCTCTCTACTTCTTACTGTCGCTCTCTCTCTCTCTCTATCTCCGTCAGTTTCACTGCCACTCTCCACCTCCGACCACCGCACACAGTCTCTCTCTCTCCACCGTCTCTCTCTCTGTTTCGGTCTCTGCTTTCTCTCTCTCCCACGTGCGCGAACAGAGCTTCTCTTCCTCTTTCCTGCGTGCGATAGTAGCGCTTTGTCCCTCTTCCTTGCTCGCACACTCGCGCGCTCTACTCCCTCTCAGTCGAGAGCTCATCTACAATCTTTGTAAAAGCCCCAAGCTGGCAGTAGTAAGAGGCATTCGAAACCCTAGGCCACGACCTGCATTCCATCCCCTGCCAGGTAAGAACGATTTTCTGATCAATAGCTTAGGGGATTTGATTCTCTTGGTAATTAGGGTTAATTGCTAAAGTGTGCTTCAGTTTGGAAACATTACAAGAGTTCGAACTGAGTTATAGGCGCACGGACACTAGGGCTGCAAGTTACGAAAACCATAGGTGAGGGAAATTTAAATCCTTTCGATAAATTGAGTGAATTTAGGGTAAGAGGTCTTGTATTTGCTTAGAATGTATGTAGGATTCAAATAGAATACATTTTCTGAAATTTTATATATGATTATTAACATTAAGTCTAGAATTTTACATGAGTTAGACTATCTGATATGAAAGAAACATGTTAAATGATGATAGAAGCATGTTGGGTTGATTAGAATAGTTTCTCTCAGAGTTTAATTTGAAATATGCATGAAAAGTATTATAATTATGTAAATTCAAAAGAAAATTGAAAAAAAATTGGAAATATTGGGAATTAAAGTTCATTGGAGAGGTAATAATCTTAGGTTGATGAAACGAGAGTCTAGAATTTGTGAATGTGCAAATTATGGCTATATTAAATTAGAAAAAATTTGAAAACCCTTTTATGAGATTTTGTTTGATGATAATTGTGATGTTTGGTTAGGTTAATCTTTTGGGGACTTGAAAGGAAACTATTCGGCTTAGATTGATAAATAGAGAGTGAATACCCTCTCTAGAGGTGAGTGAATGGTCCGTTGTGCTATAAATGAGCAAAATGGTTTTAAATTCTTTTATAAACGATTTTGAATGATTTTTACATGTTTTATATGAAATTATTTGTGACTGTGGGATGTCTGAAATGAAAATTTGAATTACGAATGCATCGCATGTAATTATAAATGAATCTGTGCCATTTGTATTGGATATTTGATTTGTAAATGCTTGTAGCATGATTTTGGAATTTGCTTGATGAAACATGGCACATTGATTGTAATTTGAATGATGGTGCACGAGTGTAATGGCTATAGTCATTCCCTCCACGGAGCGACCCGACGGGGTGACGTAGGTAGGGTTTTATTGCAAGAGAGGTATACGCGGTCTCTTCTCTGCCACGTCAAACTATCCGGATTACACCCCGGTGAGGTACGAGCCAACACCAATGAAGGGGGTAATGTTTTGAAATACTGAAATGGAAAACCCCTTGGCGGGCTTCTATCTGGATTCGGCCAAACCTAGGACGGAAGTGATTTCGATGGGACCCTTATGATTTTCTGAAAGAATATTTCATGTGGATGCATATTTTATGAATTACCTTGATTTATTGAAAATTTTTTTACTTATGTAAAGTATTGTTTATGAGATATATTTTGACTCTCCCACATTCACCCCTCATTTATCACATAACCATACAATTGCACTTCATTCACTGAGTATTTATAATACTCACACCTCTCTTTTACATTTTTCAGAGGAAGTTTAGGCTTGTGATAGAAATTGGAGTTTGGGAAGATTTATCCGCTGATTTATGTAGGTATTATAGTGATGTAAGGTTATTTTGGTTGATCTGAAATCCATGGAAGGGAAGACTTGTATAATTCTTTTGGTATGGATTAAATCGATACTTGTTTCATATTTAGGAACAAGTATTGATGGAATCCTTACATAGTTTGTGTTGGAGTTTGTTTGGAACTTGTTCATTTCCTTTTAAATTCTATTTTTTGGTAAAACTTATTGTTTAAAGGGGACATTTGGTTTGTAATGTTGAAATTCGATACTTTCTTTCGATTTTACAAAATTCTATACATCTCATACCGTTTGGATTTTACTGATACTAGCTTGTTTTCTTCAGGCAAGTGTTAGTAAAATCCTACGACTATGATTTGGGACTTCTTTTATTTTGATTGCTTTATTTATACTGAGAATTCTGGAATGGCTTAGATGGTCATACTACATGCGTGCATGTACAGGAACCACCTCCCCAATTGTGTGCTGATATGTGCTTGTGTGTACAGGGACGGACCGGATGGGTCCTTTGCATGTGTATTGTTATATAATTTTTCCTATTTTTGATGGATTATGTATTGAAAGAATTGTTGTACTGATTTGTAGTCTTGCGGAGTCCTGATATATGGGGAGGTTTTACTCATATACCGAGATAACGCGGCGGTTGTTGCGTGGTCGATCCAAGGATCGGGGCGTGACAACACCCCTTACATGGGTTCCACACCTATTTTTCGACTCTAAGTGCTTCAACAGAATAGCGCTCACCACACGTAAATTGATTAATCGAAAGGAATTTAAATCCCTTCCTCCTTTCCTCGATCTTATATGTAGCAGACACATTGTATGTTCATCATTTGAAGCAACTTGGTATCATGCATAGTATAGCAGTCAAAGTGCAAAAGAAAGAAGACCAAATTTATAAAGGAAGAAACTCAATCCATTTCATTACGAGGGGAATACAACCGAACAAGGAAGTTCACACAAGATCAATAGAATAAAGTACATCAAAGAAAGAAACAGAGTGCAAGATCACACTTCGTGACCAGGAGATAGAGGAGGAGCACTTTGCTTTTCATGACTGGGAGATAAAGAAGGAGTAGTTCTCTATCACAAACCCTCAAAGTCAGCCCGCTTAATAGCTAGATGGGCACTAGCTTCGACCACTTTGTGGGAAATCCCATCCTACGATCGTCAGCCAAGCTTGGACCAATCGTCCTGGTGTTGGCCCCAACAATATCATCCACCAAATTCTCCACCAATCGCACCTCGTGAATGATTTTTTCCATATTGCATGACTTCTCATTAAGTTCCCAGAGTTCACATTGGTGGTCTTCCTGGAGCTCAGCAATTCTACCTTCCAGGATTGTGACCTTTTTCTCCAAAATAATGAGTGATTGCCTTAACTCTTAAGCCAACCTCTCAATGGACAGCCGGTCCATTTCAGTCCCATTCAGTAAGGCCTCTAACTCACGTATTCTGCAATAACCATGTCACACTGTCAAACACTGAGTTTCGGTCAGTCTTCAACCATCTTATCTCCTTTTCTTTTTCGAGCAATGCGGCATTAGCCGCCTTGCCCTCTTCCTCTTCTCGCTCTCTTTGGGCCAGGAGAGCTTGAAATTGCAAGATGGTTGCCTGATTCTCCCCCCATTGTCTCTCCTTTTGAGCCAGAGTGGCTTGAAACTACATAATCTCCCCCCTCTCTAATTTGTTAGGCCCTCTAGGTGACCCACCAATTTGATTCTTCCTTAACTGATAAAATTTCGCCATAAAAGTAGACTACAAAGAATATGACAACTTACATAAACTACCTTCATAATACTAAACTTGCCAAAATACTTAAATTGAAAAATCATACCTGTAGACCGAGGTTGATCATGCCCTCATCATCCAGCTCCACCGTTAAACAGTTCAGTTTTGGCTCAGCATATTAGAAGTCCAATTTCTCAGTGAGCCTCCTCACCTCCTCAGTATCAATGTAACTAAATTTGTTACTACCACAACTAATCACCACAGTCCCCCTCTCTTTCAAGTCCTTAGACTGATCAAAGGACCTTATCAAGATCGGGGGAAGCGGAGTCATCTGGCTAGGCATCATCCCTTTGCCTTTTTGCATGTATACGTGCTCCGAAAGGGCACTAAAAGATCTGGCTTTGCCTCTCAGCCCAATCTCTTCCTCTTTGACACTCCGAACATTAGAGGAAGTACCCTCTCTTTCAACATTGGCATCCCCAAACTCAACATCCGATTTCTTGTCATCCGTAATAGCCAAAATGGGCATCGGGGTCTCCTCTCTCTCTGTAGTCTCCAACTCCTCGCCACTGACACTGGAGACCACCAACCTCCTCCTCTTTCTTTCTGGGACCAGAGTGGAAATAGGGCATATATCATTGGCCCTCCCTCCCGAAGCACTCTTCCCATCCTTGACACTCTTTTGTTTGTAAGGCTGTATAACATTGTCGATGGTAACAACCCGGAGGTTGCCTCCGTTAACGATATCTAGAGTCTTAAATAGCCTACTTGCTGCCTTATTCACCATGAGAAGCCTTTCAATCTTCACTTTCTCATTAAGCAACAAGCAAACCATCTTCAGCATCTCATCGTCAAGAAGGGTGTCCACCCAAATCAACCTATCATTCTTCTAGCAAAAAACTCTAACAAAATGGATGAAGTCAGAATACCAAGTACGCACAGGGGACTTCAACACCACTATAGGCACCCCATCAGCCCTTGGCAAAACCGGTGTTGGTTATTTCTTTTCGAACTCCATGAAAAAGAATTATTTCATCCATTGCTTGTTTATAGTTTCCTTGTAAAAGAATCTCCATTCAGATCTCATCCTTATCTAAACACAAAACCATCCCCTAGTAGAACCCTTACCCAAACATCCTCGCAAGTAGAAAATAAAGGACAAAACTTCAAAACTACCTCATAGTAAAAACCATTACTAGGCACTAGGGATTAACATAGTCTGAAAGATATTCCAACCCCTCAAAATCTTGGTTAAAATGTCAAAATAGGGTACTTTCAAACCGTACCTAACATACTCTTTGTACATCGGGAGAGATGTCTCATAGGCCATGTTCACCCATTCGTCTTCCATGGGTAACCGCACACAAAAATCATCTATCAAATGCATTACACATACAACACTCTAATTCTTCATTGGTTATTACGCTCTTGATGTCATTAATTCTGGCCATGGCAATTGTTTAAGAAATTTTGAAAATCCTAGATCACAAAACTTTCTTTCTCTTAACAAAAGAAACCACTGAAAGCACTACAATGTCTATAACCTATCACAAATTGAAAGATAAAAGTGTGCTGAGGAAGATTCATGAAAAGTGCAGTGGCACGTATCGCATTTAATGCTCACAGTTGTGTTTCTCCACTCATTGAAAACCACTCTACTTTTGTGCCCTTTCTGCTTCCCAAATCTTTATCCACTTAAAAATACTCCTAATGCCATTCTAATTAATAACGTAAGGAGTAGAAGCAAATGATGTTACATGATCCAATAGGCCCATTACCACAAAACCTAGCAGACCCACGATTATATGACCCATAGAGTACTAAGCGACCTCTCAGTCGATCTCAACTGGTGCCTTCCTGTTGGCATAAGCCTTTTGACAACATCCTTTCAGTCCTTGCATTATCCGGCCACTCCCTGGTGTATTCTATTCATGAGATCTTGTAGCCTCTTAGCCTCATGACCTCTTAGTGCTTACAAGGTCGACCCCTGCCACATAACAAATCCTAGTTGTGATTGCTCAACAAGGAAGGAACTCTATCACAAGTCTAAATCTTTCCTGATCTAATACGAGTTTATTGTGATCTCTATTGATAAGAAAGTAAATCACCTAATGATTCAAACATTCACGGGTCTCCGCGACAGTCAGGATAACTTTCCTATCTCAAAGGATCCGAACCTATAGAAAGTCTATGTCACGCCCTAATTCTCGGATCGACCACGTGACAGCCGCCGCATTGTCTCGGTACACGGGCAGAACCTCCCCATATACCGGGACTCCGCAAGGCTACAAAAACAACACAACAATTCTTTCTACACCAATCATAAAAAACAAAAAACATCACATAACAATACACACGCGAGGACCCACCCGGTCCATCCCTGTACACACGAGCACACATCGGGGAGAGGGAACCTGTACATGCACGAGTACACATCAGCACACAACGGGGAGTGGGAACCTGTACATGCACGCATCGATGTGGCCATCCTAGCGACCCAAAATTCTCAACAAAAATAATCAAAGGACGCACCGGTCCATTTAACTCAAATCAGCACACACACACGGCCAATCCGGCCAACCCAAATCACATGCACGCATCCGGCCATCCCGGTCTTTCAAAAATCGAATAAAGTCCAAATGTCCCATTTATACAATAAGTTTTTACCAAAATGAAATTTCAAAGAAAATGAACAAGTCTCCCTTCCATGGATTTCAAATCAAACTAAAATAACCTTACATCGCTCTTATACCTAACAAGTCAGCGGATGAATCTTCACAAGCTCCAACTACTGTCACAGACCTAAACTTCCTTTGAAAGGTTTGAAAGAGAGGGGTGAGTATTGAGAAATACTCAGTGAGTGTATAGCATGTTATGATAATAAATTAGTGATGATTGTGGACATGTTAAATATCATTCTCAAAATCATATGGTCACATCAATAAATCTCAATATAAACAAGATCTCCACAAATCATGATAATTAAATCATACGCATCCAGTTATCACATTTTTGTTTTTCAAAATCACGGGGTTGCCAAAATCTTTCCACCAAAGGCTTGGCCCAGACCAATGGTGAAATCACCAAGGGATTCCTCATCAATGTCAATAAATCATACACAATACCCCCTTTCTTGGCTTTGGCTCGGGCCTCCCCTGGGGTGCAACCACGCTAGTCCGAAGGGAGGGATTCAGAGGCACCTCTCGAGCGCAGTTACCTCATCATCCAATATAACAGCCCAACCACGTCACCCCGTCGGGTCGCTCCGTGGAGGGAATGACTATAGCCATTATCCATGCACACAACACCATTTCGCAATCATCAAATCATATACAACAATGTGCCAACAGCACCATTTCACAGTCATCAAATCACATACCAAAATGTGCCAACAGTTATTCAGATTCTCAGTACACGAGTTCAAATCAATCGCTTTCAATGCAAGTCAATAAACATGGCACATCATTTTTTTTCAAATAACACATGGATGCATTCGGTAATTCAAATCTCCTTTTGGGACATTCCACAATCATAAAACAATTTTAAAACATTCGTAAACTCATTTGAAACATTTATAAAATCAATATAAAATATTTTCTCACTTAAAATCATAAGCATGTATCCACTCACCTCTTAAGAGGGTATTCACTCCCAATTCCGCAATTTAATCCAAGGTAACCCTTCCCAACATTCGAATGGGTTATCATATACCAATAATTACAAATTTCATCAAATAAAATTTCAAATTCTAGGTTTTATGAAGTTTCCTATATTTAGCAGAAACCAATTTCTTTAATTTCATGAATCAAGATTCTCATTTCATCATTTCAAGTTTATTAGTATCACTAATGACCTAAATTTTTAATATTCCTCAATTTTCCTTCAAATTCAAGGGTTTACAAACTTTTCTAATTTTATTTAAACCCCAATTCCGATCACTTTCTTATTCTTGTTCACATTTTACCAATTTCTCATCATTTACACCTCATAATATTTTACATTCCAATTTCCCACAAATTTCCATCTTCAACAAAACAGGCAACATCAATCAATCACAAAACAGGTTCTCAAACAATACAAACTATAAACCCTAATTTTTATCCTGACCCAACAAGCCTTGAAAATCCTATATCTCATTTTCCATTTCGAATAAGATCAGATCTACACATACATTTCATGATGATGCAGTCAATAAGATCTCCCAATTCCAATACCAATTTGTAATTTATTCTACAACCCTAGAGCTATTATCAGAAATCAACCTATTACCTGCGCATAGAAGTGTAGATTCACGAAGATCTAGGGTTTTCGCAGGTTGCAGTTCTATTGTCCGTGCATCCGCAACGCTGTCCGAGACCTCAATGCTCCTAGACCCAAGCAAAGTTTAACAATTAGTCCTAATTACTTAGAGAAATCGAAACCCTAGATCTAGGATTGGAAGTCAGTTCTTACTTGCGCAGGGGATGAGTCGCAGTCTCGACCTAGGGTAACCTAAACCTACTGCTCCTGTCGGTTTGGGGCTCTACGACGGTCGCACAAAAGGGTTGCAGCGGCAAAGAACACCACCGCAAGTGAGCAAGGGAGAGAGACAACCGACAACGTGCGCGGGAGAGAGAGAGAACTCTGTCGCGCGAGAGAAAGAAGATAGAGAGAGACAAAGTAACGATCGTGGCTGTGTGAGGTGGTCGAGGAGCCACTGTGAGCGGCTGATAGAGAGCGACAGATGAGAGGGAGAGAGTGAGACAGCGAGTGTTTGAGAGCAGAGAAGGGAGAAACAGATTCGAAGGGGAAAAAGAGAGTGAGATAGAGACAGCGGCGGTGGCGGAACCACCGTGAGATACTGTTCGCGATGGAGGGAGATCAAGAGAGTGAGAGAGAGAGCAGCGGGAGAGAGAGTAAAGAGAGAGACGAAGGGATAGGAGATCGATTAGGGCTGAAAGCCCTAATCGAATTGGGGAAACGGGGACGCGGCGTTTCAAGTTGAAACGCTGCGTCTCCCCCCCCTTTTTTTTTTTTACAAATTAATTAATTAATTAATAAACAATTATCAATATATATATATATATTTATACCCTCATTTTATTTAAAACTCTAAATTTATCATCAACACAAAATGTACCTCAAATCGGAACACGGATATATATATATTTTTTAAATATACCAAAAATTCCAATTTAAAACCCCAAAATCAAAAATCAATAAAATTTAAAATTTAAAATTTTCTTTTGTAATTATCTAGACATTTACAAAATATCTTTAACACCGAATTTTCGGTGTTACAACTCTTAACCCCCTAAAAACAAATTTCGTCCTCGAAATTTAAAAGAATACTATATATTAAGAAGATGTGTTTATTACTTTCTCCTAGTATCTTCGGGTTCTCAAGTCTCTTCGTCACCTGATCGTCTTCGTATTAGGCTTTAACAATAGGGACTTGCCCATTCCACAATCTCTTATGCCTAGGCCCAAAATCAAGATATGAATCGAGAGTCACAATCATATACAATTGACACCGAAATCCTGTAGTGCCTTACAATCTCCGCCATATACATTTTGGCTAACCTCTCTAGAGAGTAAACTCAATGAAATCATGCGACTTGAAATTTGTGCTCTATATAAACTTAAACCTCTACTTGAGTTTAAATTCCTTTTGATCTGAACTATCTTAAATATTACTCATAAACCTCACCTTGCCTATGGATCTATCTTGTAACAGTTTCCTATATTCGATCCCTTCAACTTTACTCACTCGATCAACCACATCCACTTGTTACTCGACTTTAATCGACTCAAAGACTCCATTCCGGTAGAAATTAGAGAAATAAAATCCTAATTACTTGAATCTCTCCCATAACAGCTTGATGGTCTCGATTTACTAAAATAAAAAAAAAATCATAATTGGTGATAAAATTCTGAATTTTCCCTTCTCAATTTCTTTCTAAAAATCCAACTGCTCATTATTATATGAAAGGAACTCCCAACATAAGTAGCAATAAGTCTTTCCTAGGGTTACAAACAAACCTTTCATTAAACAAAGTCACGTCACCAAAACGATTAAATCAACAAAACATATCCTAGATACATATAGATCTTCTCAATGCATTATCGTACAAAATCTCTCTACTATCAATCATTCTATTTAAAGTAATATTAATTCACCAAACAAAATAAAAGACCTACTGAAGCGAATCATTTTCATCACAGGTACCTACCTTTGGAAGTCTCATTTAATAATACTATCGTGTTTCACTAGTTATGCATATCTGTCCTTTTTAGAATCTGACTTTAGCCGTTGCTAGAAATCAAATTTTATATTTTCCTTTCAATAACTTTTGGGTCTATCCAAAATCACTCTCCTACCCAGCCTTTGCCACGCTGCCTCCATGGCCTCGATCTGTGGCAAGACTTAGTCATTATTGGTTTTCCAACACTATGTTCCCAAGCTTAAGTTATCAATCGATTCACACTCTCAAATATAAGATATAGCTATTCTTCAAAATTCACATGAGTATTCAAATGTAACAAGTGCAAATAGTTCAATATTCAAAGTCATGAGTCATGGATATTTTGCAATTTCATTTCAGGCACACCACACTCACAAAATATTTTAATCCTCTTTCAAAATTTATTTCACAAATCAATTTCGAATCCATTTGCAAAGTCATTTCAAAACTCAATTTATAATTCATAATTGAACACAATTAACCCATTCATATGCATCATAGCCGTCCATTCACATCTCCTATAAGAGAGTTAACCAAATTATCAACGAGTTGACCCAAACATCTCTAAATTTGGAAACAACTCAACTCAAAATCTCAATGAGTTGACCACCAATGAGTAATACTATATATTTACGGAAAAAGAGTCAAATGACAATTTCTACCAATTTCAATCAAGGTATATAATTATCACTAACACCATGAATATCTCAAGACATCAAATCATCTCTCCTTAAATTCATTGTCATGCAATCATGATCACTTAATATTTATATCCAAATCTCTAAATCATCAAGTTCAAGTTCTAAGGAATTTACCAGTGGCTATGTCAGGGTCGTTTTGAGTTTCCTTGTTCGTCATGGCATAAATTCTTGTTTGAATTCTCGATTGGGACCGTTGAGAAGGTGCAGCAATGATATTACTCCCAATACCAGTCTGTGGAGCGGTACTAGCCGATGGCATAGAGACATTCGATGGACCTTTATATCCACTTAAACCCAATTCGGGGCAAGATTTTCTGAAATGCCCCACTTTCCCGCAATGAAAACATTTCAAACGCTCAAGGCATGGTCCAAAGTGGTGTTTCTTACAATTTTGGCAAGGTTATCTCTTTGGCTCGCTGACTGGCTCCTGGACTTTGCACTAGAGGTGGGAGTGTCAAATCTTGGCATTTGTTGGCCTTGTGGAGAGCCAACGGACCCTGAAACTGTAACTCCACTAGAGAAGTTTATGCTCCTATTCTTCTTGGACCCTTGGCTCGCCGAGAATTTAGACTTCCTTTTCTTCCCATGGTCTTCTCTAACCTTTCCTCTTTCAATAACCATCTTTTCGGCTCTCAATGCCAACTCCAAAATATCCTCGAAGGTATGCCCCTTAGTGATAGGTATTGTAACACCGACACTGCGGTGTCCGTACAGCTATATTCTGTTCATGAAATTAAATAAAATATTTCTCAGTTTATATATAGAGAGAGAGATTTTATTTTTATTGATTTTCGATTTTGAGGTACGTAATTTGAAATTTTTGGGATATTTAATGTATCCGTATTTCCGATTTGTAAAATAAAGTGAGTATAAAAATATATAGATGATTTTTTTTATTCATTTAATAATTTATACATTACTCATTTAATTATTTATAATTTATTTATAAAAAGAAATATACAATAATAATAATAATAATAATAATAATAATAATAATAATAATAATAATAATGAAAAAAAAAAAAAACCGGGTTAGGGTTAGAAAACCCTAACCCATTTCACACACTCTCTCTATTCCCCTCTTTCTCTCCCTCACCGCCTCTCCCTTTCCCGCGGCCTCCTCCCTCCGCCTCCCTCTTCTCCTCCGCCATCCGCCACGGTCGGCTCCCCTCTCTCTGCTTCTCTCTCTTAGTTTTCCCTCTCCTTCTTCCTCCCCTTTTTCGTCTCTCTCACTCTCTGCGATCTCTCTCACCGCGACTCTCTCTCACTCCCTCGCGAATCCCTCGCGGTTTCTCCGCCGCTCACCGCCCTTTTCTCCGCCACCCCACGGTGGTTTAACCACCGACACCCATCTCACTCTCTACCTCCCTCTGTCTCTCAGTTTCCCTCTCTCTCTCTCTACGCGCGCGTCGCGCGCAACAGTGCCTTACCCGCGCGACTGCTCGCGCGGCTGCCCTGCTCCCAGCGCGCGCCTCTGCGTGCGACCGCCCTGCCCCTGCACGCGCGACTGCAGCGCGCCACAGCTCCTGCGCGCGCGGCTGCTGTGCTATTGCCCCTTGCTTGCCTGCGTGCTACTCTCTTTCTGTCGAGGGCTCTTCTCCAATCCTTGCAGAAGCCCAAACTAGTAGGAGCAGGAGACCTCCAGAAACCCTAGGCCCGATTTCACTCCTGCGCAAATCTCGGAGTGAACTAAGAAGCCGTTGAGACGAGGAAATTGTAAACTGCGCAAAACCCTAGGTTGATTTTGTTGGAGACTCAAGGAGTCGAGTTCGGTTTGATTGTGGAAATAGGGAGTGACCACCCTCCCGTATACTGTGAGTAGGGCCCTAATCTCTTGCATGAAATGGTGAAAACCTGATTTTATCGTGTTTTAAACAAAACATGCTTTTGATATGTATTCTCGACGTATGGAATTGAAATTCAAATCTGTTTTGTGATTATTGGAGTGTCGTACTTATGTTTTCTACGATTATGCATCCATATTTGAAAAGAAATGAAATTGTGCCATGATTTGAGAAACGGAATGTTTGCTATTCGACCATTGCACTAGTTTGATGAATTTGAAATGATTTTGATGAAATTGTGTCGGCACACGGATTTGAAATGTTTTGATGAACTGTGAGGGCACCGGGATGCCCACTTGTGATGAGATACTATGATGATGACATTGATGATTCCGTAGCTACGAATGGACTTTGTAGAGGCACGAGTTGCCCGGATACGCTTCTGCAGGAGGTATCCGCAAACGTCCAGTGATTGATTCATAGGCGCGGCCGGTTGAACCCTCATCGGGGGAGGACGTGTGTCCATGACCGTTTAGCACCGCACGTGGTCCTATTGACGAGCATATATATATTCATAGGCGCGGCCGGTTGAACTCATATTTGGGGGAGGACGTGTGTCCATCACCGTCTAGCACTGCACGTGGTCCTATGTGATGAGTCTGGGTAAGCAAGGGCTAAACCCACGGCCAACGTCGGGGTAGAGAGCTACTTTTGAAACACTTTGCATATTAAAACCCCCGATGCGCCTGTCCCAGGTCACGGTTGACCTTTGCCAGGATTCTTTTGGCTTGCTCTACGATATACTTGATTTTAAATGGATGCATATGTGTGTGATATTGTGTGATTGAATAAATGAGTTCATTTTATTGAACATATCATGATTTATTGCGAAACTTGAACTTTTGTTTACGAATGATATTATTTGACACTCCAATTTTCACCTACACTATTAGTACTTGAGATTAATCCCCTCACTCACTGAGTATCCTCCCATAGATACTCACCCCTTATCTTTCCCTCCCCAGACAAGATTATTGTTGCGCCGGAGCGACGTTTCAGATTTTGGAGATTTTGGTGGATTTGGGTGATTCAGGAAGGTGAGAACGTAAGTTTAAATTAAAAGATGATTATGTATTATATTTTCGACCCTGCGAGGTCTTGTTGAGGTCCGTAGTTGGCCGTGTACTTATTTTGGGATGACTGTATAAATTTATGTATATTTATTTGCGAAACTCTCATATTTCATTTGCATTGAGGCGATTGTATGTATTTGAATGTTACTTGGGAAATTTGTTATACATTTGTATAAATTTAGGCCCGCTCGGTGTGGCGGCTGCTCATGCTCTAGTTGGGCATGACAGTAGAGGTCTGTGGCTAGAATTGTTGATAGTTTATTTAGCCTGGCGTTGTCCTGGATGTCTGCTGGGGTTGGTGGATTGTTGTGAGGCCGGGATGGCCCTTTTATTTTAATTTCAGGGTGATTTTGCATTTTTACAGGTATACAGGTTTCATTGTACATGGGAGACCTCCGATTTATGGGGAGGTTCTGCCCGATTTTCTGTAGAAATACAACCGGCATCCAGGGCAACGGGCGGCTGTTCACGATTCCCGGTTCGGGGCGTGACAGGTATTTTCTCTCTTATATTCAAATTGAGCCCCGACTCAAACTTTGAACACAAGGACTCCTCGGAATTCATAAATTCCGGAACATAAGTCGCAAGTTCTCTCAGCTCTGTCTCATACTCAAATACCGTCTTGTTTCCTTGAGCTAATTTGAAGAATTCCTCTCTTTTCTGATCCTGATAGAATCGGGTGGAATATTTCTCTTCGAAAGCCCTAAGAAATTCTGTCCAAGTAGGAGGAACGGGAGTTCTACCCTTCACATTCTCCCACCATGTCTTTGCACCTTTATCCAACAGTTTTACCGCCAACCATAATTTCATCTCATCACTTAATCTCATGTCAGAGACAGTCTCTTGAATTCGGCCAATCCATTCCTTGGCCACTGAAGCATCACAAGTACCTGCAAATGTTTCACACCCTAGTTGTCTTGCCTCTTTTATCAATTTAGACAACTCCACAGTAGGGCGATCGGTTGTTATAGCAACCGGAGGAGGAGGAGCTATTGGTGTAATAGATATAGCAACCGATACTGAAGGAGCCGGTGGAGGGGTTGAATATTCAGACGGAGCTTGGTACTTTACTCCGAACGTACTCCACCAATCCATTACTTGCTGGAGTACGGCAATAGGAGGAGCTGGAATCCCGGTGGAAGGAGTCGGGTGTGTGGACACAGAAGGAGGAAGAGCGTGCGAAGACGACTCATCCTCGTGCTCAGGTGGAGGAATCTCATTCAGATTCCTCATTCTCCTTCGTGGAGGCATAGTTGTCTACAAAATCCTATATCTCATTTTCCATTTCGAATAAGATCAGATCTACACATACATTTTATGATGATGCAGTCAATAAGATCTCCCAATTCCAATACCAATTTGTAATTTATTCTACAACCCTAGAGCTATTATCAGAAATCAACCTATTACCTGCGCACAGAAGTATAGATTCACGAAGATCTAGGGTTTCCACAGGTCGCAATTCTATTGTCCGTGCATCCGTAACGCTGTCCGAGACCTGCAATGCTCCTAGACCGAAGCAAAGTTTAACAATTAGTCCTAATTATTTAGAGAAATCGAAACCCTAGATCTAGGATTAGAAGTCAGTTCTTACTTGCGCAGGGGATGAGTCGCATCTCGACCTAGGGTAACCTAAACCTACTGCTCCTGTCGGCTTGGGGCTCTGTGACGATCGCACAAAAGGGTTGCAGCGGCAAAGAACACCGCGTGCAAGTGAGCAAGGGAGAGAGACAACCGACAACGTGCACGGGAGAGAGAGAGAACTCTGTCGCGCGAGAGAAAGAAGATAGAGAGAGACAAAGTAGCGATCGTGGCCGTGTGAGGTGGTCGAGGAGCCACTGTGAGCGGCTGATAGAGAGCGACAGATGAGAGGGAGAGAGTGAGACAGCGAGTGTTTGAGAGCAGAGAAGGGAGAAACAGATTCGAAGGGGAAAGAGAGAGTGAGATAGAGACAACGGCGGTGGCGGAACCACCGTGAGATGCTATTCGCGATGGAGGGAGATCAAGAGAGTGAGAGATAGAGCAGCGGGAGAGAGAGTAGAGAGAGAGACGAAGGAATGGGAGATCGATTAGGGCTGAAAGCCCTAATCGAATTGGGGAAACGGGGACGTGGCGTTTCAAGTTGAAACGCTGCGTCTCCCCCCCTTTTTTTTTTACAAATTAATTAATTAATTAATAAACAATTATCAATATATATATATATTTATACCCTCATTTTATTTAAAACTCTAAATTTATCATCAACACAGAATGTACCTCAAATCGAAACACGGATATATATATATATTTTTTTAAATATACCAAAAATTCCAATTTAAAACCCCAAAATCAAAAATCAATAAAATTTAAAATTTAAAATTTTCTTTTGTAATTATCTAGACATTTACAAAATATCTTTAACATCGAATTTTCGGTGTTACAGTCTACCACGACGGTTCCTGTAATGTTGAAAGATTTCATACAATCTCTCTACAAGGCAAGTAGAATTTCTACACCTCCAGGTACATATAGCACTTCCCATGCATGTTATATATATATATATATATATATATATATATATATATATATTTAATAGAGGAAACTGGCCAAGTATGCTTCTTTCTCCCTACATATACAGAGACTACACAGGGCCCCCAGTTCCTTCAGTCTTTCCCTCTTTTATCGTTCTTTCTGAGTTGAGTGTTAGAACCTCCTTAGCTAGAGCCACCTTCAGCGTGTTTTTACAGGTTTCTTTTCTAAAAACAAGTCAACAAGCACTACCTCACCGGTTCCACGTTCAGGCTAGAAGGACAATCTCCTATGGAGTCATTTTTTACTTCCATGGAAGGAATGCAAGGTAATGAGATGCATATTTTTAGTGTGTTATATATTTTCGGTGGGATTGCTTTTGTCAAGCCTTTTGCAGCTTCTATGGGTACACGGTTCTGATGCAGGTTCATGTTCACGTTTATAGGCAACTAAATTTAGTTTGAGAGACAACAAATGTTGTTATTGTGGTTGGAATTTTTTTTTTTTTTTGCTCCTTTTTTTTTGGGTGCATCGTCTCTGTGTAGTGCATCATGCCCTGAAACTACGTTTGAGCACATGGAAGGCTTCTGTAATAAAAATGAAGAACAGGAACTTATAATTAGCCCTAGTGTTTTGGATTTTTACGATTAGTCCATTTTATATGATATTGCAGCCTGGGAAGTACGCATAACACAGAAGGATAGGACTGAAAGCTAATAAGCGGTGAAAGAGCTAAGTGATGGACAGAAGCTCAATCCAATTCTTAAAATTCTGCTAGTAGGAAGAAAGAGCTAAATCTTCAGTCAATCAGTCCAAAGAAAACTTGATTTTGTTCACTAGCCAACAGAGCAGGATCATGGCAGAGAATACAAGCAAGGGAAGGTGACAAGCATGTAAAACAAGCGCATACGCATGATCATGGCAATGGCAATGTAGGATAGTAATGGATAGAATCAACGTTAAGCAACCCAGTTCGCCAATTCTTATTATGAGATGATAAGTGAAATATCCAACGGCCATCATAGATGATAAAATGATCACCGGTGGATATCTACCCATAAAAATAAAAAATAAATAAATAAATAAAAAAGTTCTCTCAAAAAACTGTGGTTAAAGTTGTAGTCCCGAACGAAAAGTCAACAATCTCGTATGAGAATCTCTACTTGCGTGATAAATAAGACTATTTGTTCTTCGCTACTCCATCGATGCCAAAGTTTAATGAAATTTTTATGCGTCAAGTTCATAGACAGTTTTATATGTTTTATTTTGTTTAGTATTACTTGTTTGACTATATATTAAACAACAATAATTAAAGTTTTTATTTCTAAATTAGGAAAATAAAGTTTTATAAATAAAGTTAATAGAGATTTACATGTTGGATCAGATATTCAAGTAATAATATTCATTTGTATAATTTGTCTTGGATCTATAATTTAATATGAAAATGACACTACAATCGAAGGATAATATAGTAAAAGTGCAAAAGTAAACTAAACTTTTGCTGATATATATATAAATATATATATAAATATAATATATATTTATATATATATATATATATATATATGTTGGATGTGGGTTTCGTTTCCACAGATCCGACTCTTCCTGGATTCGATCGGACAACTGGTTGTGAGATTTGAGATCTACAAAAGACCGCCGGAGGGTATTCCGACAGGGAATGTTCCAACTCTCAAGTCAGAAAGAGTAGTTTTTGAAAAAAAAAAAAGATAAACAAATTAAGAAAGGAGGGAAGACGGATCTCGCTCTGTACTTTGTGCCTTGTGTTGGGTTAGAGGATTTATCTGAACTGATATCCCCATTAATGTTATATAATGTCTTTCTTAGATCCGTGCCACTGCGAGCGCTGTAAAACCCTAGTTTCCTTAAGAATTCGTATGGAGATTCCGAATCTATGATCACGAAAGATTCGATATTGCGACTATTTAGCCTACTGAATTATATGAGGAGATTCTTTCACCTATCGATTAGATCTATTAGGTTTCCTTCCGTATATTGAAGATATGTTCCGTACCAAAGTGAAGAACTCAGTTAGTTAAGTAATACCGATTGGGTACTAGTCGCCGAGTGAGACGGATGCGTCCAGCCTCTTTGGTAGCTATCGGTTGAGGATGTTCGGTCCCCCTTGTAAATTGAGTTGAAAAATAGATTCTTTCAGTTAGACAGGGCGACTGAGGCCCTTCGGGGAAGTAAATCCCTTTGAGTAATCGGGCGATTGAGGCCCATTCACGAAAATGAATCTCTTCAGTGAAGCAGGGTGACACAGGTCCATTCTCGCTTAAGTGTATTAGTATCAAAAGAAAGGGATGTACACTTTACACAGTAAGGTTTTCTAAAAAATGATCCATCAATTTATAATGTACAACACTACTATTACATCTTCATTCTTAAAAAAAAAAAAAAAAAGATGTAACACTAAAATAACAAAAATTTGTATTTTAATTTAAAATTAAAATATAGAAAGAGGTAATTTCACCTTCCATGGTCTTATCTCAGAAAGTTGATTTTATCACAAATTAAATTAAATATCATTTCAAAATAAAAATTATGGACAATAACTCAATTTTTTTTAACTAGAAATTGAGTTTTACTTGGAATATTTTATATTTCATTAAATTTTTTATTTTAATTAAAACATATTATTATAAAATAAGATAAAATAAATTCAATAAGACTACTTGAATTATGTTGAAATTTGTCAAACATCATGCATCTACAAAATATAAATCTTAAGCACTGAAGTCTTGTTGGTCCAATGATAAAGGCATTGGATTTTTTGATACGAAGGGCATTAAAATTTTTTAACCAAGTTTTCGTATTTGAGTTTTTGGAATGAAAAATCAGATATCGAGAGAATTCGTCACTTAATGGATCTGAAAATTAACTCAAATCAAATTTAATTGAGATCAATAAATTAGTTACTAATATTGCTTAATCAAGCACCCAAAAAAATACAAATCATAGGTAGTTGATAATTAAATAGATTTACTTTTGCTGGGCATTAAAATTTTTTAATCAAGTTTTCGTGTTTGAGTTTTAGGAATGAAAAACCAGATATCGAGAGAATTCGTCACTTAATGGGTCTGACAATTAACTCAAATCAAATTTAATTGAGATCAATAAATTAGTTACTAATACCGCTTAATCAAGCACCCAAAAAAATACAAATCACCCAAAAAAATACAAATCATAGGTAGTTGATAATTAAATAGATTTACTTTTGCTAATTTTTATCATTTTGAACTTAAGAATTTATCAATTTCAAATAAATGCACAATCTCAATTAATTTACCAATGGTTCCTTAAACTTTTAGATTTCATAGTCACTCCCTCAAACTCCATGAAAACTTGAACATGACCCAATATGAAATAGGGTTTGGAATTTTTTATAACATTATATTAATTCTTCTTTATTTTTTTAAATTTCAAATTAAAAGAAAAATAATAATAAATCACCACCAAGTTAAAGACAAGAAGTTCCTGACAGACAAGAAGTTCTATTTCTAAATGAAGACAAAGGTTAAAAAAAAAAAAAAAAAAAAAATCCAATGGATATAATATGGATTTTTTTTTCTTATGTAAATATATATATAATGTACATATATATATATATATATATATACACATATATACATATATAAGAGAATTATTTTTTTTATTTTATTCTATATGGGCATACTTAAACTCTTAAGGGATAACCAATAATTATAATTTTTTTTCCTAAATTAATAATTTTGGATTCAAGTATAACAAAAAAAAAAAAAAAAAAAAATATTCTTACGCGCAAAACAAAATTTACTAAACCAAAGGGGTTAAATTTCAATTTTGATGAAATTGAGAAATAGTGTGTTTGTATGAATCAGAGGCTGAGGGAGTGCATCTTCAAGCCCTTTTCTTTCTTTCTTCATCTTCAATTGAGAATTCATATGCAAAAATACAAAAAGTATGGTTGAGAATTTTTGTTTGTTTTCGCAGAGAATCCGTTGACACAAGTCCAATTTAGGGATTCAAATCTCTGCATCAGTTACCAGTCGTGCGTGTCAGCTTCAAACCCCTCATCAATGGACACCTCTCTCCCTTCTCCGCCAAATCTCACAAAACAAGGTTTGGTTCAGACCCCAATTTGATTTTCTGCTTTTTCTCTTTCTATATATTTGGTCTTTTCTCTTTGTTTGTTTTTAATTATCAATCTTGCTTAGTGCCTAGTGGTCTGATAGATACATCAAACAAAATAGCAATAGGTATCTCTCACTCTACCCTTATACAGTTTTCTCTTATTCATGCGATTATTTTTTGGGTTGCTTTCAATTTTGTGTGTTCAAGGTTGATTAATCTTGAATTTCTTTCTCTGTTATCATTGTTAATTTATATGCATTGTAGTTGTTTTGTGTGTGTGTGTGTGTGTGTGTGTGTTTATGTATACGAATGATGCTGAAGATTTATATGAAAGATTAAAGTTCCAGTATTTTCTGCTGATTTTCTGAGTGTTTTGGGTATAACAGCTGCAGTTTCTTATCATTTCTAAATTTCTGAATCTGCATGTTTCTTGCACCTCTTGAGTTGGTTATGTTCTGGTATGGTACTTTATATGGTTAGATATGGAGAATACTGGTCGAACTTGTCAGTTGTTACTTATCTGTATGTTTTAGGTATAACAGTCGAGGAAGTTTCTTATGATTATTAGATTTTTTAAAATCCAGAAGAATTGGTTATGCCTTCTTGCACGGTTGTTTGTTTGTGTAGATTCACATCCATACCGGTCATATTTGTGGTTTCTTAATTATTACAAAATCATTGTTTCTGAGGTCCCAAATGCCTGTTTTTCTTTCAATTTTTTTTCCCTTCATTGTCTTAAGAGTCAAAATTAGATATAAAACAACAGATGAAAGTTGTAGGGGTGACACTGCCGGCTGAGAAGTTTTGAGGGTAAATTCGATCTCAAGCCCCTCTAGCTGTCAATGGCCTATACAACACTTTTGGTTCAAGGGCTATGCTTTGTTAAGTTTTTCCTTTATTTTTGTCCTTTTGAGGTGGGTGGTGATTAAATGTTCAACAATCCAACTTTTTTATATAAATGAAATGATATCGACAAATAAGGTGCTGAAGGAAATAAACTTTAGGTGCGCTAAAGCTTTACAGTTGACTTTTGGCGTTTTCCATCAATTATTGCAAAAAAAAAAGGGGATATGGAAGATGCAATTAAAGATGAATGATATAGTTAATCATGTATATGCAATTAGCAGATGAAAATTTTTCTATATTTGATTGGGAAATATTTTTGGATTGTAAATGTAATTTATCAATATCATCTCAAAGGAAAAACTTCATATTACTCAGGCAGGAAGTGAAAATATTTACATCTTTTAGTTACATGAATAAATGAAAAACTGTTTTGTCAATATCTTTTTCCTTGTCCATAGTGGCTTCTATTGAATGACATAGTCACTGATGTATGAAATATTGAAGCTTTATTCAACATTACATTCATTTGTAATTAAATTTGATGATATTCCAGAAGCAATTATGGCCCTGTAAAAATCCATACTTGTATGCAGGTTTCTCTCATATCTGAAATCTACATAGGTTTGTCAGCATGAGTTATATTTCCCAAATGTGTTACTAAAGAGTCTTTTCTACTTAAACTATGAAATTATTTTTCCTTGTTATCATTAGTTATATGCAATTGGTAAGAATATAAATTTATGAAGTAAATTTTGTAATTATTGACTTAAAGAGAAATGAAATGTTGCCTAGTGCACTCAATAATCTATTTGTAACTCTTGATAGTATGAATAAGAAAGCTATTTTATCAATAGTTTCTCTATTTTTGCTCCAAGTGATCAGCATCAAAATTAATGTGATTGCACTTATCGGGAACATAACTTCTGCCATTTCACAAGATGACCATAAAGGACTAGGAGCATAATTACCATATTTCTTCATAAAGGTGGAAAACACTCTGTTAACAAAGTAGTTTGTTTTTGAAGTCATCGTGTATGAAAATTTGTAAATTTAGCTTTTACTTTTGAAGAATTGAAATTGGAATCTATTTTAGGTTCCTAGAGAAACTTTGTCAGTTTTGTTAATTTTGGTTTAGATTTCTTCTTTATAGGTTTCTGTTCAGTGTTAATGTATTGAGGTGGATGTAACTTCTTTTGTTGATTCTTTTCATAGTTTGTACATGGTGCAAACCCCTATGCCTTTCTTGATAAATACTTCCTGGAGAAGTCTTTTTGGTCAATAACCTAAGACCAATTAATTGAATATTGATTAAGAAAAACCCAAGATAGAAGGCTTTCATATTTATATATGATATATAATATATTTGAAGTATATGTGCTCTGTTGTCCCATTTGTTGAATGTATTTTCAGTTAATTTCTAATAGTTAAAGTTGGAAAATAAGATATTTTACTTGTACTGTGGCGAAAGTTTTCATGAAATTCTGAGAATGGTATTTAATGCTATTTATCATGCCAAAGTGAAAGAAGAGAACGGAAATTGTGAACATAACTTATTTGGACATTTTGTTTCCTTGAGAATCCTTTCATTTGCTTTGAGTTCATTGTTCTAATTAGTTTGTCCCAAGGGCTATAGATTACTACAACCAGAATTCTTGGGCCGTTAAAAAAAATAATAATAAAAAAATAAAAAAATTACTATTGTTTGAGCTTTCATAGTCTCTTGTTGAATCAAGATTAATTAGTTTAGTTGTGCATTGTAATTCATCATGTTGGAGAGTTGTTTTGACTTATCTCTTTCTTCTTTCCTCGTTTTTTTAATTGTAATTTATTCTGTAGGTTTCTTACATGCTATTTGCATTATTATGTTCCTGACTAATTCTGAATTCTATCTTTTCTTTTTTTGTTAGCTTCAATTTAAGATTTTTGTAACATAATATCAATCATAAAGGTATATTATGTAACCACTTTGGGTTCTTTTGGTTAATTTCATGTTCTATATGACTAATCCTTCCCTTCATCTTTTTAACTTGGATCTCCTCATAAAAGTCTGTAGAGTAGTAGAAAATTGATTTGTATAATGGCTAGGTTTAGAAACCTGGTTAAATGGATAAATAGTTCTAGTTAACATGGTTGGTTGTGTCTGTTTCCTTTTGCAAACATTCTTGCTCCTTATATATTGTCAATTAATCAATGGCCAAAAGTAGAAGTAATTCCCTTGAAATTTAGGCTTCCTTTCAATTAGTCCGCTAAATTCGTATTGCAGTCTATTAGCCTAAAAATTGTAAAATAAAAGTCAATTAGCCCTATAAGTGGATGGAGGTAGGATTCCTTCGAGTTCAAGGTCATGTGCCTTGCCCTTCTTCCTGCTTACTCCAATGAGAGCTGCAGCAAAAAGAAACACACTGGAGAGAAATAGAGGAGGGAGTCAGATGCACAATTTCACACAAAGGTTTAGTTATTGTCAGAAATTTCTTACTCTTTTTGCCTGAGAGAGAAAAGAAGAAAAATGGGAATTACTTACACAAATTGGAGGCCAGATTTAGATTTGGGGTTACTTGAAAATGTCTAAAATTCAGGGGATTATACGTGGTTTTAGCCATTAATTAATCCAATGTGTTATTCCTTCCAGTTGAGTTTGCTATGATTTTCTTTACGTAAATTATTAGGTTGCTCATCCCATATCAGTGAAAAGACTATTCATGATTATAGTTAATCCTCTAGAATTTAGTTTCGTAATGTAAATGGATGATTGTGCTTTGGCACATGAGCGGGGGCATTCACAGGGCACTAGCTTTGTCCTTTTTGGGAATAATATTTTTTAATTATTATTTTTTTCTTGTCCTTCTAATTATCTTTTTACCAGTTTAAGGGTAGTAGAGAGCTTCTCTGGTACTTATAAATTTATCTGAACCTCATACTTTTGGTTCCATAGTGTTCTTTTCTAAATGATCTGAATGCAGCTAATTTCAGAGTCCCTCATTTTATGGTTAACTTATAAGGGGGCAATGGCAAAATTGGTGCTCTTTTTAGAAGTGGGCTTTTACATCATCCTCACAACCACACTGTCTTCCATCTGCAAATACACATACTAAGATTAACATTGTTGCCATCTAATGGTACTATTAGAATAATAACATCAGTTTTAGTTTGTTTACTTGTTGTTTGAAGGTAGAACTCCATTCATGTTTGGAAGAAGGGAGAAAAAAGACAACCCAATGAGCAAGGGCTTTGCCACTACAAAGCCTAGAAAAGGATGACTCATATGATCTTTTTCTCTCAAAGTATTTTCATCCTATATTGATGACATTTTCATTAGGGTAATTTTTTGTTATGCCCAACCGTATCACATAAAATTTTGTAAATATCTCATTTATTTGTGGTAGAGTATATCGAGCTTATTTTTGCTCATATCATTATATTCTCTTCATCCTTTGATTTCAGTGAAATGAAAACATGTCTAAATTATTTCTGGTACTTAGGAATGACACCTTTTGCATGATGAATGTACTTTAGGTTATGCCTTCAAGTTTTTTATTAGGTTATCTTTTTATTAATACATTCATTATAACAATTGGCTTAATCACATTTATTGAGTTTCATCAGGCTGGGATGGAGCAACAAGGGCAACGCCAAGGACAACAGCTTTCAGATGGAGTGGATCAGAATTGCAGTAAAGTTGCTGCTGACGCAAGAAATGTTGTCTCGTGTGAAACAACCCTTTGGTCTGCCATCTGGATCTCAGACTGCAAGTCAACTTGCCTTTCTAGAGAAACAGTGGCGGAGACAAGAGCAACTTAATCAAAGTTCGAAGGTGTTTTTGGGCGACATCTTGAAGAAAGTGAAATGTCTAGAGGTAACACAAGCAATAAGCTTCCCTGGGAAAAAATACATAAGATCATGAAGGCTGATGAGCGCATTAGAATGATTTCAGCTGAGGCACTAATCATATTTGCCCGGGCATGTGAGATGTTCATCATGGACTTGACTCTACGATCCTGGTCTGTAGCTGAAGAAAACAGAAGGAGAAGTCTCTAAAAGAATGATGTTAAAGAAGCAATCATGTGCACTGATGTGTTTGACTTTTTGGATGATATTCTGTCAAAAGATGATGTAAAAGTGGTTACTGATGCTCAAATTGCTTGTGAAACAGCTCCAGTTGTGGGGTCTAATGATGCATTCCCTTTCTACTATGGAATGTCCAAGTTAAATTCAGCTCAGGTTGGAACTTCGGCCATGGGTGTTCCTAGCTCTGTGCTGGATTCAGCAGTGCATGTGCAGCAGCCTTACCTTTATCCTTCCAAGCAGATGTGGCAACTGGAGCCACAAGACAGGCAGCCATCCTCAAATTAGACCCTGTAAGTGCTGTTCTTTTCCCCAATCTTCCTACACTTACCTATTTTATACTGGAAATTTAGACCTTGTGTTGTGAACCTTTAGTTGAAATTACCCGGATTTGTAGAGATTCCATGCAATATCACCTCTTTGCCTTATTGGGTTATCTCTTGCTTCATCCATTTTTGTTCTTGGATAAATGGATTAGACAGAATGTCTGGATAGGTAAACATCTAGAATATCATATTCATTTCTCCTATAATAGACACAGAATATGCCTATCCCTATTAAGATTACGAGCTATCACATTGTGAACTTTCCACCACCTGTATTGGGAATCTTAATCTAGTGACATTTGAATCAAGCAAACTATGTATGTTATTCCCTTTTTCCATTCTAATTTTGAAGAGGTGCGGACTTGTTCTCACAGCAAATAGCGATCATTTTTCATATCTGAAAGAATTCATCTTTGGAGGATCTTTGTATATGACAAAAATCCATATTCTGTCCATGGATCCTTTTTATTGCTATTATTGTTATTGATAGTTAAACTCCACGTGTTTGAACTCAAAATGTAAGTATCTTTTTAACATAGCCAGTCCAAGGTCCAAGTAAAGGAGGAGGTTTGATATATTGACAACCAGCGTCAAAATTTTGTAGACATCAAAATTAGGAGAATCCAAATTAGTTGAATTATTATTATTATTATTATTATTATTATTATTATTATTATTATTATTATTTCTATTTTTTTTTTCCTTCTCTTTTCTCCTATATTGATCTCAAACAGGTGACCCAAAATTTGGGATTAAAGTTTAATCTTTTGTTATTGTTGTTGTTGTATTATTATTGATAGTTACAATGACCAAAATGTAGGTGTCTCAGTTGAGGAAACAAAAACTAAAATAAGTTGAATCAAGAGTTAAATGACAGACTCTTGGTAAATGTTGTTAAGGTTGTAGAACAGGTTATATTGTCACAGATGAAAATGGAATCATGTGGCCAACAATAATTAGTCTGGAACATAATGCTTAGCTGAGCAGATTTTATTTTGGGAGAGCTGGAGAACATGCTTTTCTCATTGCAGCTGGGTATAAGCTATGTTGAGTACTGTTATCCATTTACACTAGCTAATTTTTTTTAATAGTTTCCTTTTTCATTGTACGAGACATGTTCGGATTCAGCTTCAAAAAAAAAAAATAAAAAATTAAAAAAAGCACTGCACCGGAAATAATTCCAAAGATGACCTACGTTTGTCCTGCCTTGAAGACGCGACATGGTTTGTCGCATCTTCAAGACGCAACATACCCCCTGCCTCTGCTAACTGGCCGAGCATGCAAGCTTCCATGTTTGAATTTTAGTAGGAGACAAGGAGAAGTCATCACCAGCACCAAAGCTAGGACCGTGGACGCGCGGGTCTTCATTTTCTTCATCGGCTCATTACCCTGGGTTTCATTTTGGGATTAGGGTTTCATTTTCTTCATCGCCGCAACAACTGTAGAACCCCATCTTCAATTCCCAAGCTGAATCCTAAACTGTATGCATCAGAATCGGTAGAAAATTTTCTTCATTGCAACCTATTTTCTTCATTGCACTGTATGCATTTTCTTAATCCCTATTTGTCACGGGTAGAAAATTTCCCAACAGTTTTCAAGTCCCAAACTGTTGCTCGCAGTCGCAGAGAGGTATGTTGCGTCTTGAAGTCGCAACAAACCATGTCGCGTCTTGGACGTGACAAACGTAGGCCATACTTGGAGTATTTCTGGTGCAGTGCTTTTTATTAATTTTTTTTTTTTTTTTTAAAGCTGAATTCAAACATGTCTCTTCATTGTACTGCTTATTCTATTTTATGGTTGCATCAACTTAAATGTTTAAACCTGTGTTTGATTGGTCTGAAAGGAATATTCTCTCATTGACATGAAGATATCCACTTGGGGTTTCCTATTTTTGCTTGTTTCAATCAAATAATTAGATTCAGGCTCTGGATTTGTCAGGCTTCTTTTTGTCGCGGCACTAATTTTTTTTTTTTCGTTCATTGTAGGAAGGACATCTGTATGAAAGTGAAGATTGTGTGAAATGCATGGCATGTCCAATTCTACAGCTTTATAAATAAAAGGAAAAAAAATTAAGAGGGGGAAAATATGGAAAAAAGTTTGCCCTGTGTAGTTTGCTTTTCATTCAGTCAACTGGGGGACCTCCTGTGCCTGTTTGAATAATAATGATGTACTGATTTGAGTAAAACTTGAACTTTGTTGTAAAATGGAATGGCGTTATAGCCACCTTGTGCAATTGGATATCATTTTATTGCTGCATGATTTGTACTTTTAATTGCATAATGATATGCTGCTGGTAGGCTGGTTAAAATGCTATGAGTCGCACTAGATTCAACAGGATATCTAAATATTTGTAGAGTTGACCTGAAAGTGCACTTTTGAAAGCATGGAAGGTAATGAGATTCATACTACTAGAGTGGACTGTATTGGAAGTGGGAATGCTTTTGTCCAAACAGTTTGGTTGCAGGTTTATAGGCTACTAAATATTTAGCCACAGAGGAGATATTAAATGCTTCTTTTATTTATTTATTTATTTATTTTGTATTCAACCCCATCACTCAAGTATGATGAAACTTATATTGGCACAAATTCATATACAGTTTTTTTTTTTCTTTTTGGTTACTCCCATGCATTATTTTTCAGTATAGTTTGTTTAACTATTTTAACCGGCAGTAATTAAGATTTTTATTTCCATGTTATTATTATAGAAAAATTAAAGTTTCATAAATTTAATTAAGTTAGATTTATATCTTCGATTCCATATTTGAGTAATAATATTCCTTTATATGATTTGTCTTGGATTTATTATTTAAGATGAAAATTCTAGTGCAAATGAATGATATACAATTAATAATATATACACAATTTTATTTTTATTTAAAAGTAAACTCTCTCTTTGTAGAATTTTATATTTTTTTAATGAAAACTTTCATTTTAATTGAAAATTATTTTACTTAAAATTAAATTAAATAACAATATGGATTTAACTTAGATTTTCAACACAAAACTATCCACAAATCTTAGAAAATCGATAACAAAATGATTAATTTTGCACAATTTTTGTCATTTGAAACTAGAGTTTATTAATTTTAGTTAAATGCTCAAGCAACCCTTAATCCATTTACAGATAGAATATTAAACCTTCCCCCCCCCCTTTTTTTTTTTTTTTTTTTTTTTATAAACTATCGATATTTGATAATCAATTTCACATAAATTAAATTTAAGGATAAAATTTTCTCAAACTTATTTTCTTTATGACTCGAATCTAAAACGTTATTTAAAAATATCTGTGTTCAGCCACTAATCTTTAAATTTCAAAGTTCGTTCCCATGAATTCTATAATAATTGAATTTATTCTTATATGAAATAGGGTTGACAAAAAATTGTGGAAAAACTTCTTTTATAATATTACCTTAATTGTCTTTTGATATTAAGTGATATATTTTATTTTTTATTTTTTTGAATTTAAAATTAGAGAAAAATATAATAAATTAAGAACAAATTACAACTAATGAAAGAATAGAGCAAAAATTAAATAAAAAAAAAAAAAGGTATCCATTAGACAATAAATAAGAATTTTTTTATATATTTTGAAGAAATTTATTTTTTCTATTTTAATTTATATTTATTGTTATGAATTTTTTAATATACAAAACAAAATTTAGTAAGTCATAGGGGTTAAATTTTAATTTTGATGATTAGAGGGAAGTAGAAGTAATTTAGTGAGTTGAGAAGTAGAGTGCATTGCATATGACAGTGGCACACAGAGAGCGGAGACATGTTCGGATCTGTCATAGAGAATAAAAAATAAAATAATAAAATAATACATTTAAAAAAAAATTAAATTTAACACCCAATATTTACTATTTATGTAAATAATATTATATTAGGTTTTTAAAACCCGATATGTACTGTTATATAGACAGTATCATGTTAGGTTTTTAAAATTCAATACTATTTTTTATATCAAGTTTTAAAAATTTAAATTGATATTATTTATGTTAATAGTACCGAATTTTAAAAATTCAAGTTTAGAAATTTTTTTTGTGTTGTTTTAAATTTAATTTTTAATTTTGGGGTCAGATCCAAACATGACTCCAGAGAGCGAGTTCATCTTCAAGCCATTTTCTCTCTCTCTTCTTCTTCAATTGCGAATTTATATGAAAGAATCCAAAGGGTGTGGTTGAGAATTTTTGTTTGGTTTCGCAGAGAATCCATTGACACAAGTCCAATTTTGGGATTCAACTCCCTCTGCATCAGTTACCACTCGTGTGTTTCAGCTTCAAACCCTCATCAATGGACACCTCTCTCTTTCCTCTGCCAACTCTCACAAAACGAGGTTTATGTTCAACCCCCCAATTTAATTTTCTGCTTTTTCTCTCTATATATATTTGGTCTTTTCTCTTGGTTTGCTTTTTTAATTTTCAATCTTGCTTAGTGCCTAGTCGTCTAATAGATACATCAACCCTAAGAGCAACAGGTATGTCTCACTCTACCTTTTTACAATTTTCTCTTATTCATGTGATTACTTTTTGGGTTGCTTTCAATTTTGTGTTTTCATGGTTGATTAATCTTGATTTTTTTTTTTCTGTTATTATTGTTAATTTATATGCATTGTAGTTGTTTGTGTATATATATGAATGATGCTGAAGATTTATATGAAACATAAAAGTTTCAGTATTTTTATTTTTTTTTTTTGGGGCTGATTTTCAGTGTTTTGGGTATAGTAGCTGCGGTTTCTTATCATTTCTAAATTTCTGAATCTCCATGTTACTTGCAACTCTTGATCGGGTTATGCTTCAGTATGGTTGTTTATATTGTTAGATATGGAGAATATTGGTTGAATTTGTCGTTTGGTACTTATCAGTGTGTTTTAGATTAGATTTTTAAAATCCAGATGAATTGATTATGCCTTCTTGCATGGTTGTTTGTTCGTGTAGATTCGCATCCATACCGGTCATATTTGTCGTTTCTTAATTATTAAAAAATCTTAGTTTCTGAGGTCCTAAATGCCTGTTTTTCTTTTATTTTTTTTCCCTTCACGGACTTAGAGTCAAAATTAGATATAAGATGACAGATGAAAGTTGGTGCCCGGGAAGTTTTGAGTGTAAATTGGATCTCTAGCCCCTCTGACTATCCATGATCTATACAACACTTTTGGTTCAAAGGTCTTTTTTTTGGGTAGAGGGATGATTAACTATTGAATGATCCTACTTTTTATATGAATGAAATGATGTCAACAATAAAGTGCTGAAAGAAATAAACTTGGGGCGAGCCATGGCTTTGCAGTGGTCACTATTTGTTATTTTCCATCAATTATTGCAAAAAGAAAAAAATGGAAGATGCAGACAAAAATGAATTGTATAGTTAATCATGTATATGGAACAAGTAGATGAGATATTTTGCTATATTTGATGGGAAATCTTTTTGGTTTATAAAGTGCATTTTATTAATATCATCTCACAAGAAAAACTACATATTTTACAGTGAAAATGTGGCACTATTTTAATCTCTTAGTTAAATGAATAACATAGAAACTGTATATTCAATTTTTTTTTCTCTTTGTGCCCCGTGGTTTATATAGAATAACATAGTCACATATGTATGACAGGTTGAAGCTTTATTCAATATTACATTTATTTTTTTTTTAAATTTGATGCCATTCCAAAAGCAGTTATGGCCCTGTAAAAGTCCAAACTCATTTGCAGGTTTCTTTCATATCCAAAATCCACATAGGTTTGTCATTGTGAGTTATATTAACCATTCATCAAATATGTTGTTAATGATTATTTTCTACTTAAAAGTAAGAAATTGTTGTTCCTTGTTATCATCAAAGCTTTTCACACAAGTTTACATGGTCATCTCATTTTAACAAATTAAAAGTGCTATTTTAGGTTAAAATATTTAAAATTTATGTTCTTTTGAGACTCTTTTCTTATATTTTGGGTTAATGATCCATTTAATTGGATCCATGAACCTTGGGTTAATGTACAAAATGTTCCTCTCTGTCTCTCTGTCTCTCTCTCTCTCTCTCATCCCTCTTACTCTTGAGGATGTGGATGCTTTATCCTTCCTGTTCTATATTCTACCCTTTCTAAACCAGTGAGGTCAGATGGAAGGTAGTAAATCATGAATATACAAAAGATATCTTTCATATATGTACCAAAGCAAAATGGAGGAGATTATATGGCAATGAAATTAATACTTTCTTTTTCTCCCTTTGTTTCTCTTTAAATTTATAGGAGGAGAGGAATGTACAGATCCTTCTCCGCTACTATTAATATTTTGTTGAACTTTCTAAACTTTAAATTCTTCATCTCTCCATCTCTCTATTTTTTTTTTCTTTTCAATGGATGCCACTCTTCTACTGGATTCTTTTTTTCAACAGCTAGATTCATTAGTCATCATCTTATCCGACACACACCAATACACGCAGACATAAAAGCCCCCATAGACAGATGGAGATTGTAATTAGTTGTAAGGATTTGGATGGAGATTATGCCACTCTTAAGGTCCTTGAGGGTTGGACCAAAATGGCCTCACTCTGGGGAAAATGTTTTCTTTAAAATTTTTGCTAGTAGAATGTGGAATAGAGTATTTTTACTTTTGGTATGTCCAATACCCCCACACTTGAATGTTTGCTTGTTCTCAAGCAAAAATAATTTTCTTTCAAAACCAATTCAATTTTTGTTAAGTCTCTAACTATGCGTACGACATGCTCAAATCGGAATTACAATCCAGACAATCAATATTTCGTAGCATTTAATACTAAAAAAGCCATTACACCTTCTATAGTCTTCTTGAAATCAAGAATAATGCAAAATTCAAACACTCTCACAATCGGTTCGCTCAATAAAATAAAGAGAGATACTATTCAACTATTCAAAACACTCAATGTATGTAAGGGTATGTGTATCACTCCAATCAATACGGTGAGATGACATTACCATAAGTTTGTTCATATATCAAATCTCCACCACTTAAATATGAAATCCAAATACCAATCAAAAGGTCTTTTATTTAGTTGTAATGGGGCTAGGGTAAAGGGTAGGATAATGGATAAAATGTAGGGTTAAAATGATTCACTAAAAATATTTAAGTATCAAAACATAGCATCCTTTACATCTAAGTAAGAGAATACTGACTCTAACTATAAATATATAATGTGAAATATCACTTATTCAAAGCAAAGAATAATGCAATGAACTTTCACTGTAAGAGTAAACAACACCAAGAAAGAAAAATGTTCCCTTTTTTCTTGATTTTTTTCTTTTTCTCCTTTTTTTTCTCTTTTTTTTTTCAACCAGCAAATTTTTTTTCTTTTATTTTTAGGCTGGTTTTTTTTTTTTTTGAGTACATCGACTTGATAACATAAAAAAAATCATAATGCCAAAAACTAGAATTCCATACTATCAACTATAAGTACCTTAGTGAATTGGGTTCAAACTCTGGGGTTAGAAAGAATGAGGGTCATGGGGTAGATTATGTAGGTCATTAAAGAAAGAAAAAGGTTTAGGCTCAAATGGGTTAACTAAGGGATAATATGATAGGGATGGTTTTTTCCGAAAGCTAAATTTGTATAAATATAGGTGCCTTAATCATTTTAGTGAATGAAAATAAAAAATGTGATCTCAAAATGCATAACAGAGCAAATTCTAGAATCATCAACTCATGTGTGATATACGCTCAACAAGAAAAAGAATGAAAGCAAGAAATTGCTCTTTAAGGCTCAAATCCTCACTAAGGTAAGTTTGTGTTAAATCTTCATTATTTGTCTTTCAAATCAACCATAAGAAAATGAATAGCTAATCATATACCAAATAGCTACTAATATCAATCATCTTTCATGCAACCTAATTCAACACAAATAGCACACAAGGACTAGAAAACTCAAGAAAAAATTTCTGAAAGAATTCAGCAAAAATTTTTGAGAACGAAGCAGAAATTCAACACTCAAACTCCTATAAAAAAAATTAGTAGCCTATGTATGCATATTCCCCCACACTTAAGTTAAGCATTGTCCTCAATGTGAAAATTAAATAAAATAAAAGCAAATAGAATAGAGGACTCCCCTGAAATGTAGTCTTCTTTTCGACTTCTTCCTCCTCGTGTGAAGGGTTTCTTATTTACCTACAAAATGTGATCAAAACTCAAATCTAAATTAAATCAAGAAATGCTAAAGCAAATCATAAAAAATATTGGGTTGCCTCCCAATAAGCGCCTTTCTTTATTGTCTTTGGCCAGACATAATCTCATTGCTTCAACCCGGATCATAGATTTTCACATTGTGACCATTCATGGCATCTTGCCATACTTTTGTCATTTTCTTATCAATTTGCACATTCTTAGATATCTCTTGTTCTTCCTCAAACTTATTGAATTGCAACTTCTTTTTCTTACCTGTATGAGATCCACTTTTTGATTTAAATTCACTTAAATTCACACCTAAAGCAGCACATGTATCAACATATTCATTGTCTAGAATATCAGTTTTGACTTGCGACGAGCTGACAATGAAATTTTCGATAGGATCACTTGAATAAAAGATATTAATAACATGCTCAGTAATTTTTTTAAGGTGATCAATCCTAAAAACCTCTTGCTTATCCAAATTTTTCCTGTGATGGGAAATATTAAACTTAATTTTTTTATCATCCATTCTCAAAGTCAGTTTCTTAGAAGAAATATCAATCAATGTAGGTGCAGTGGCAAGGAAAGGTAAAGTATTTCCCTGTTTTGTCTCTGGTTCCTTGGACTTCTCTATTTCAGGTTGCTCAATTTCTTTTCTGATCTCTTTTTTGTTCTCTTTCTTCTTGGATGGATCTGATACCTCATGTAATTCTTTACCACTCTTCAATGTGATTGCGTTAACCTCCTCTCTTGGGTTCTTCTCAGTGTCACTTGGTTATCTGTCTGGCACACAAGAATGAAAGGTGTTAGATAATCGGTCAATCTTATTTTCAAGTCTTTCAAACCTTTCATTTGTTGTTGTTGCCAAACGCTCGATTGCTATCTCCCATGATGCTTTGCTCTCCTTTAGTTGTGGTTGTGGATTCCCAGAGATAAAGCCTGATTGGTTGTTTGGTCGTGGTGCCCCTTGACTCCATGAAAGATTAAGATGATTCCTCCACCTAAGATTATATATGTTAGAGTAAAGGTTATTCTGAGTCCTGCCAAAGTTAGAAAAATAGCTTGCTTGTTGTATCTGCGAACACTCAGAAACCACATGAGTAGGATGTCCACATGATTCACAAAAATAAACCTGATTAGGCATAGGATTGGTTTGATTGGTTTTCACAGCATTAATCAATGAATCAAGTTTTGTATTAAGCATGTTAAAATTATGGACCTTATGCATAACAACCCTTTGTCTAGGAATTTCATATTCATTAGACCAATTATATTGATTAGAGGTCATATCATCTAATAGTGCATATGCTTCATTATATGACTTGTTCATGAAAGCACCCCCAACCGCACTATCAACAGTAATTTTCATAGAATTTATAAGACCGTCATAAAAAGTTTGCAAAACTAACAAGTCAGGTATGCCATGATGTGGACATTTTCTAATCAAATCTTTGAAACCCAAGCACTATATAAAGATTTATCATTAAATTGTCTAAAACTAGTAATATCATTATGTAGTTTAGCAGTTTTACTCAGTGGAAAGTATTTGCTTAAAAATGCTTGAGACAGATTTTTTCAATTCGTAAAATGATTAGGAGGGAATAAGTTAAGCCATACCTTTGCCTTTCCCTGAGAGAGAAAGGAAATAAACGCAACTTTATGGCGTCTGGACTCATCCCATTTATTTTGATGGTATCGCAGATTTCTAAAAAATTCTTCAGGTGGCTGTTTGGGTCTTCAAAGGTTTCTTCGCCACTGAACTGATCTGCGTGCACCATGCCAATAAGACTAGGTTTAAGCTCAAAATTATTTGTTTCTATGGGAAGTTTCGCAATACTAGATTGAATATTTTGACATCTAGGTATAGAATACTCCCTCATAACTCTATTCTCGTGATCCATTGCAACCTTACGCTCATTTTCTTTCTTAACTTATCTATGAATGGTTTTGAGAGTTTTCTCTATGTACAAATGAAAATCACCAAAATACAGCAAAAGAATGCACAAAAGATATCTAAACAGTAAATTGAAAATTTAAAAAGTCACTAAAAAATCAAAGAAAAATAGAAAAACCTATGAAAATAATGGAATTTGGCCAAGATAGCATGGTGCTCATAGTAATACTATGAGTTTAGTTCAGTGGCCCAAAATCCTTTGAAACAAGTGGTCGTTTCACCCTAAATCAAACTGTTTATCCAAAATTCAAAAATTTCTCAAAAATTGTCACAATTCCAAAACCAAAATCTAAAATAGTAACTATATAGCCTAAACCCTAATATAAACAAGAAATAACAAAGTTCAATCTCAAATAAAGTTATCCTGGTTGATATACAAAGATATACCCGGCAACGATGCCAAAAACTTGTTACGCAATTTAGGTATATCACGATTTCGAGCAAATATACCCTAATCGAATATTGTGTATAGTGTAGAATAAGTGTCGATCCCACGAGAATATTTTATATTACTAAATATGAATAACCCTAATCTAAGTTGAACAAATCAAATCAAGTGGTGAAAATTTTAGAAACTAACAAGATCTAAAATATGAAACTCTAATGTAATTAAAACCCTAGAACATCGATTTCATTTATTTTTATCTTTCTACACGGTCAAATCTCTTTAATCCCTAAGTTCATTGGCTAATGATTTATTATTGATGATGACAGATTTTTCTAAATTAGATTCACCCAATGGTCATGCAATGAATCTCTAATTTGTCTAACTGAAATCCAATGGTCATGCAATTTCGATTAAATCAAATCGCATTAAGTTTTGTGAAAATCTGTAAATTAAGGTTTCCCTTAATCCCCACACATGAAATTAATCCAATGGTCATGCTCATAATTTCATATAGATTTTATTACTTGGACTAATTTTGTGCAATTATATTGGTCATGCATGCACTCAATCTCAAATCATCAAAACGTCGGGCCCAAAAACGTTGAAGCATTAAGAACAACAATAAAATCTCATCAAAATAATAATCATGCCAATAAAATTTAAGGGAAAGAATCAAATCAAGTCATGTATTAATCAAAAAATAAAATCTATCGAGTCCTAGAAAAAATAAAATTAACTAGACATTGAAAAGAGAAATAAGAAAGTAAAAGAGAACATTACAACCCTTATTTGTATGAACGTGGAGGTCGAAGTCTCTTGGGATGGAAGAGGCTACAAGAGTTTGTAAAGTGGTGGAAGAATGAGAAAAATAAAAGAGAAATTCGTGCTGAAGGAGCTGCCCTATTGTCACATATATATAGGAGTGAAAATCCTAGGAAAAATTTAGTAACTTGAACTATTTTGGAAGTTTGGACTTTGAATTTGATTTGGAAACTTTCTTTGCTGGTTGATGATGATATTTAACCTTCCAAATATTTGAAAATTCTTTTGTTTTCAATTTGGATAATTTCTGAAATTATCAGCAATGCAAATCTGAAATTTTAGCACCAAGTTTCCATTTCCATTTTGATTCCCAGTTTCCATTTTTCAGCACTGCAGTAACTTTGACTAAATTTTTTGACATCTTCCGATCTGACTCAGCCTCCGAGGTCTTCATAAGAGTTGTAAGGCTTGAAGTCATCTTTCCAACGCCATAAAAATCATCTCAATCGGATATCAGGATAAAAAGTTATGGCCAAAATACTGAATACTGTCTTTCCAATCCGAAAATAGCAAGTTTGCTCCATTTTTCCTAAATCAATGACCACGAAAATAAATCAATATAAAATCATAAAATATGGTTCAAATCAATCCTAAAACACATAAATAAATGCTAAAAAAGATATAATTCAAGTGTATAAAAATATTGTTATCACGTAGCATTGAAATTATTGTACTACACCAATTTATATGTTTATCATTTTTAGAATTTGAATGAAAAATATCATGTTCAACTTCTTTTACTTGCATCTCTTCTTTGTAGGAAAACAACCGCATGTGCATGAGGAAAGTATTCAAATGCTACTAAACTACAGATTCATTCTTCAAAACCTTTGTATTGTTCATATTGCTATTGATACGTGTATCATGACTATTGGCTTAGTAGTCACCTTTATTGTGTCTAAACAGGTCGGGATGGAGCAGCAAGGGCAAGGACAACAGCAGTTGAACGACATGGTTAACAGCAGAGTTGAACTGCTAAATAATGCCACTTATTATCAAGCTGATCCAGTAAATGTTGCGACTACTCCTGGAGTTGTCCACTGCTTTGCACCCTTGAAAACCTCTGCTCAGCCATCTGGATTTCAGCTGGCACATCATCTTGCCTATCTGGAGAGACAGCAGCAGAGTCAACAGCAACTTGAGCAAAATCTCAAGGCATTCTGGGCAAGTCAGCTTGAAGCGGCACAAAGGGCTACAGATTTCAAGAACCATGGTGTTCCTTTAGCAAGAATCCGCAAAATCATGAAGGCTGACAAAGATGTAGCAATGATATCCGCTGAGGCACCAATCATATTTGCCCGGGCATGTGAAATGTTCATCTTGGAATTGACTGTTCGATCCTGGCATCAGACTACACAAAACAATAGGAGAACTCTCCAAAAGAGTGATGTTAAAACTGCAATCCTGAAAAATGATGTTTTGGACTTTTTGCATGATGTTGTGACCAGAGATATGAATGTAGAAGACACTGGTGCACAAAACTCTGATGGAAGAATTCCAGTTATGGGCCCCAATGATGCAATTCCTTACTATTATGGAATGCCATTACCAAACTCAGCTCAAGTTGGAACTTCAGCCATGAATATGCCTAATTCTGTGTCAGATCAGGCCACATATGCACAGCGGCCTCAACATCATGCACCCCAGCATATGTGGCAGCAGGAATAACTGGAAGAGCAGCCTTCCTTAAATGCTTTGAAACTTGGTAAGCACTTTTTATTTTGCTTTCCAACTCCTTGTTTCCTAGTACAAAAAGTTGAAATGATGTGGTGCACATGCCCTAGTTCCAATAATTGGATTGATTCTTAGACTTTTGCCTGAAATATCACCTCTCAATTGAAATGATTAATTCCTTCTCTTATTTATTGCTTTTTTTTTGTGTGAAAGATTAGACTGTATGTATGGATAGATTAAAAACTAGAGGGTCTAATCAATTTGTCTATGTTACACACAATATGTCTGGCCTTATCAATTCGCCGCCTTTCTAGCATCCTTTGAGTCCTTTGTGCCCCTATTTTAATGGGAAAAATACCCCTATTTTAATGGGAAAAATAATCTATCTGCTTACTGAAAATGAATTAAGCATATTAACCTTGCGTGCTTCCGTTTCTATTACCATTTATAATTCAAGAGGTGCCACCTTTTCACCAAGAATCAGACTCAGAGGTAGTGTTGATCATCATAGTTCATCTTGGCTGCGTAATTTTCCATTTTGGGAGACTTGTGAGAGTAGCAGTATAAAGCATTATTTCATTTTGACAATATTTAATAAATTTATATTAAGAAAAATTATTGGTGGAAGGTATTCTTTCATGCCTTTGTTAATGGAACTTCTCTTTTATTTCCTCAAAGTTACAATAGGTATCTGTCATTATTTGGTAGTTTTAGGAATGATATGTATTTCCCATCCTATTTCTTTGTGTCACAAGGATGGTTTCTGTTGATAATAGATGTATTTGTGAGGCCTGAGGATAGGATATGCTGTAACGGAGGAACTTCACGGGGGGAAGAAGGAAAAAATTGTCATTATACCAACCCTAATGTACAAAATCTTGGGAATATTTTTGGGAATAAAAAAAAAAAAAAAAAAAAAAAAAAAAAAAAAAAAAGGGGTACCAGTGCCGAAACTCCCACATTGTGAGCTTTGGGGAAGGGAATACCTAAGCAGTCTTCCCCTTGCTTTTTTTTGCAAGGAGGCTGATTCGAACTAATGTACAAAATCTTGGGAATAAAAAGCGTAGCAAATTTGAGAGACTCACAAGAATGGTTTCTGTTGATTAAAGATGTATTTGTGAGGTCCGAGGAGAGGATACGCTGTAACGGAGGAATTTCGTGGGGGGGGGAAGAAGGAAAAAATTGTCTTTTTACCAACCCTAATTAGTTTGGGACAAACACTTGGCCTAGCAATGCTCATTTAGGAAAGTGTGGCATATGTTCGCATTTCTTGTTGCTGTCTCTTAGCTAAAAAAATTGTATAAGCTTTTTTCCATTGTTTGTATTTGACTTGTCATTGTCATGCACATGCCTTTTCGTGATTACACCATCTTAAATACATGAAGCATGTTTGTTTACATCAGTTCTTTTACGGTGGCAATAACACTATATGAGTAACGAAATGCTCCATCATTGCTTCTTGATTGATGCGGCAGACAATCACTGAACAACAGTCATCGTGTATAAAAGTTGTATTTAGAGATTTTTCCCAATGCTTGTGTGCCAGATTGGTCATGAAAAGCTCCATGAAAAATGTCATTTTTGGAGAATAGTATTGCCCATTACCTTTTTCTTTCATTTTCCACTTTGTCTATTCTTTTAGTTACAGCTAGTAAAGTTTGACATGAAGCAATTTATTTGGAGTTTGCTATTTTACAGGTTGCAATTGCAACAGTATAATTATATTTAGTTTCTAGATTTTCGTGCTTGTTTTCCATGCTGACTAATTTATTTTTGGTATGGTCTTGTAGAAAGCCTGCTGAAGTAGACATCTCTATGGAGTTTAGAGTATGGGAGGGCATACCAGAATCCATGGCTCTCCCAAGACTTTTAAGGTTTAAGAGGAGGAATAAAGAAAGGATAGACTATCTTGTTTTCTGAAGTTCTTTGATTTTCCTTTCAATCGATAGGTATTCTTCCTTACAGACATGTGAATGACTGCAATTGAACTCCCAAGTCCAATGTCGTATTAATGCTTTGATGTTATGTGCAATGCTTTGTTATCTTTTCTTGACTATGCAGAATGTTGTTAATTTGGAACAGATATCTTCATTTCTGTTTGATAAATGATGTTATAGAAAGTTTATTGTTATGTTAGAATATTGCTTGGAGAAGCCATGTTAAATGAAAAGAAAAAAATTGGGAGTCCCCCAATTAGCAAGTAAGAGTATAAGTTTGGTAAAAATGAATTCTTGTTTGATCTTGATGCGCTTTTAGGAATTTAAGCTTAAGTGAAAAATGTAACCTGCGCATGTAACCAAAAGAAAAAGATAAGGATGGTGTGACCGAAATTATAGTATTCAAGTGTACATTGAGTTCGGTTGAAAAGGGAAAAGATAGCATCTAACTCCTTTGGATTGAATGATCGAATATTTTATCTCCTTAATCAAAAGTCTTGATAACAGGAATCATAGTGCTTGGATTGAATTAGTCGGCGCAACCCAGATATCAACCAATGAAAACCATAAAAAAAAAAAGGATTCATAGCTTGAAATTTGATTGTCCATGGTTGCACACAAAGACATAATTGTTTTATATAAAATATTTTTCTTAAAAAGAATAATTCTAATTTTAATGGTGACTCTAATTTTTTTAATATATAAAAAATGATTACCTTAGGTCACTAGACTTGACCACGATAACATTGTTAGCTTGTAAATAAGTTTATTTAGTAAATGAAGGATATATGTTGAATTATATGGCTCATGTTTTTCTTTTTATTTAATAAATTAAAATGTTTTTCATTCTAAAAGGTTTACAATTTCTTATATTTTGTGTTATTTAACAAATTTAAAACATTTCAAATACTTGATAAAACTTCCTTAGAAAAGTATTGCTACATTAGTTCATCTCACTTAACCAAAAAAAAAAAAAAAAAAACAAAGTAAAGAACAAAACATTAGTTCATCTCTCTCTCTCTCTCTCACACACACACATAACAATACTAATATTTGTTTACTATAAGATTCTTGTTTTATGGTTATGATATTTAAATTTTTATTCAATCACTTATTTTTATGATTGTGATTCTTATTGCCTTGTAGTGGGTTAGTAATTATTGAATAAATATAGCCATGTTTTTATTAAAAACAAATCATCATGGACTAAATTACATGACTTAATATATATATATCTCATTTGTTAAATGAAAAACGTGGAGGATTACCAATTTATAAATAAGTCGGGTTAGGGAAAATTATTGTTTTCACAATTCACAATTAATATTTGAATTGAATTTGGGTTAATCAAATATATGTTAAATGTGTATATCAACCGACACAGCCCTACAGAAATTTGGCATGTAGCATTCATCTCTTGCATCATCTCCTGCCCATTCTGCCTAGAAATTCATTGAAACAATGTTGCAGCCTTATTTACCCTATCACAGAGAAATTGGAGGAGGCCTCTACATTACCAGGTCCACCATAGCTTCTTCTCATTGAAAATACTCAGCTATCTTGTTCTTGAAATGTTGGTTTTCTCTAGAGAACTAAGATGAGTCTAAATATATAAGCAGGAGAAGTCCCAATTAGTTCAAATATGCTTAGACAACTTCTCATTTACCTATGCACTACATCACCAAATCCCTTCCTCGGGATGCATGTCCTACATAATCCAAAAAAGGCTCCCATTTAGTAATATCATTTCAACTAAACCAAACTAGAACTATGTGCGCAGAGAAAATTAGTGATCTCTTAACCATCAGAGCAACTGAAAGTTTCTTTCTATTCATAGAACTAGCAAATAGTTGAAAACTGATAGGATAAAGCCAATGCAGCAGATTAAGATAAAGCCAATGCTCCAAGGCAAGTTGTCAGCCTATTTGTGAGAGAGAGAGAGAGAGAAAGAGAGAGAGATCAAATTTAGAACTTTACCTTTGCATTTTGAACGGCACATAGGTATGCCACTTTTGTTGTCAGTTGTTGCAACTGCAGAAAGAGGTGCAAGGCTGAGTATCTGCAGGGAGAAAATGCCAATCTTTGGCACTCATAATATAACTTAGCATAATACAGCAAATCCTAGGATCTCCCTTCCATTGAAGTAATTTATCTAGAATTATACAGGCATAGATTTTGATATCCTAGATAAGGAAAAAATGAGCTCAAAAATAAGCATCAGCACAATATCTCTAACAAGACCTAGGCTTGTGCTAGTGGAGCAGTGAGATTGTGATAGTGTAAATGGTCAAGGCATAAGTATCAAGAATATTGACATTCAAAGTGATATTCTCCATTTTATCTGACAAGTATATCTCAGAGGAATACTCATCAACAAAAAGGGGATTTCCTCTGCAAAGAGAGAAGTTTATGAGATATCATCATCATCATATAGAATATGAGTAAACGTCTGCATCATATGTACCTCTCTAAAATAAGAGCCTTAGAGATTTCAAAACAGGTGGCTAATGTTTTTGCTGAAGCTCTTTGAAAGCTCAAACTTTCTGGAGCTTCCATTTTGGGCAAATTACAATTTCTGACCGGTAGTTCATAGTAGTTTTAGCCACACTGATTGGTTTGATAAAACTATCTGGTTGTGTGATCTGAATAGTTCCCACTTTCCAAGTATGTATGAGTTGAGTGATTCGGTTCTCAAATTCCAATGGTGGAATTAATCATCATAATTTTAACAAGGTTACTATAGGGGCATTAACCACCGGATTCTGGCAATCCGTTCAGCATTTCATAGGGCAGAAGATTTCTCTACAGGGTGATAGACTCTCTACATGTTATATTTGCAAGAGCCAATAACTCAAATAACAAAGTTCCATGTTTTGGTTTCATGATTATTGGTTTTCCCAAACATGATGTTTTTTCTTCCCTTCGTATACAAAATAGTGCCAACACCATCTTATGCATAAAAACTGATCTGAATTCAAGACTTGATTGTATTTATTTCAAAGCACAATGATCAGAACTGCCGAAAAGCACAAGAACATCTTCCTTTCTGTAACAGTGGATTGATAATAAAGATGTAGTTTATGACTTCAATCTAAGAGGACCCTTTGTATTTTTCTTCTAACATTATTTGAAACCACATAGCAGTAACTTATAGAAGTTTAGTCCCACTATAATTGACAGACAAGTATTTCTAGAGACATGTACCCTTTTAACCTAAAAAAATAAAAAAAAAAAATTTAAAACAACGTTTCATCCAAACATATTCCAAAACTAGCACCTTCATGTCGCATTTTTAAGACGCAACATGCATTGTTCATATAAACAGTGTCATGTCGTGTCTTGAAAATGCGACATTTATTGATACTGTTCATATGAACAGTGTCATGTCGCGTCTTGAAAACACGACATGACACTATTTGACTATTTTACATATCGTATTTTCAAAACGTGACATGATACTGTTCATATGAACAGTGTATGTTGCATCTTAAAAATGCGACATGAGGGTGTTAATTTTGGAATATTTTTGGATGAAAGATTGTTTTAAATTTTTTTTTTTAGGTTAAAAGGATACATTTCTTGGTATTTCTATAGCAATCTCAAATATGAAAATGTACAGTTGAAAACATTGCAATAGGAAACTCTAAACCGATGCCAATATGCTTGTGAATGCTTGCCTCTTCATCCCCAAAGCAAGACTATCCATGCAACTCTGTATCCTCTGTGTTACTGATGCACAAATCTCCACTGTCCCCACCCCAAAATATATATATATATATATATATATATATATATATATATATATATATATATACACATATATATATATTCTGAATGCATCTCAATAAGCTTCCATTTATAAACAAAAGTGCTAGTATAAAAGGAATTATAGACGAAAACAAGTGATCCAAGCATCATTCTACTCAATTTGGAGATAGTGATGCATCCCCTGGAAGAATCAATTTAAAATAACATTTTTGCATTTCAAATTTTGAATCTTATACCCCAATCAAGTACTAACCATTAAGATATCTCATTAAAAAAAAATAAAAAAATAAATAAATAAAAAAATTGTGATGTAAAATTTCAAGATACTACATATGGTCAAAAACAATGCTAGCATACAATGCCCATCAACCTAAGATCATTAGTGATGTTCTACTAACGAATCTATGGCACATTAAGCACATTTCAGGTTTCATGCTCTACCTGGTCATGTTATGCATTACAAACAAGACATCCATGGCGCAAGAACAAACTCCTTTGGCTTTCAGTTAAAACTTGATCACATGGCAGATCATTTTCCTAAGCATTGGCATGGAAAATACCATCCAGGCCAACATCCCTGCACTAACATTAGGACAATTCTGCAAATTTATCTTTCTCAGTTCCCTGCAGTTCTCCATCAACCCTTTTACTCCCATTGTTGTCACTTTAATGCATTGTTCCAAATCTAACTGCAGAAGCATGTTGCCCCACTTCTTATATTCACCAGCCCTTCATCACAAACACCAGATCCCTTAGATCGCAAAACCTCCAAAGTCAACTGTGAAACATCCAAATTCAGCCCACCCGTCACACCTTCACATCCAGAAACATCCAAATGCCTAATCTCTGCACCATTCGCCAAAGCTTCTCTAACACCTCCATCAGTAACTCCCAAACAATTTTTTACATCAAAGTAGGCCCAAACTGGGGTAAGTAGCCCCAAATGTTGTAAGAGATTCATCATCAAGGTACTCATTCCGAAGTAACTTCAGAGATCATATACCGTAACTCCTTCCTCTAAGCAAATCAAAATTTTCTTTACCCAGATTTGTTTGTCCCATCTCAATCTCTTCAAGAGAAGGACAGTGTCTGGCAAGTATAAAAAGGGTCGAATTGGTCTGCTTCAAGCAATCACTGAGCTTTAAAGTTTTTAAAAATTTTTATAAATATAAAAACAACTTATAAACTTTATTACTATCAAATCATCATTCAATGGTCATAAATGAAAAACAGTGCAAATCAGATTTATTAGCATGCTGTAAGAACAGTCATCAAGCAATATAGATATATAATACTCATCAATAAATTATAATTCAACTAATATTATCATTTTTTTCCCATAAACCTCTTGAGTTCTCTCTTGAAAAAACATATATGATATTTGAGCAAATATTACGAATATGGGAGCCCTAACAGGTTAAAAGATTTCCTTCAGAAATTTTGAAAGAAATATACGATGACACGAGCAGCCAAATTACCATCCGCTAATAATGGAAAGTCATAGGGAGCAGTCTATAAAGGCAGCAAGCAAGGGGACAGGATGGCATCTCCACACACCGATCCTAACATTCAACTCACATCCTACGTTGTTTCTTTTTCCTTAGTTTTAACATGAGATTTACTTAAGATTTATGATGTTCATTCCTTTCTTCCCTTCACTTTTTATAGTCGATAAAAGCTTGATTTTTCGGGTTTATCACATTGTGACAAGCTTATCATCTTGCTGTCATCAACTTTAATAAGTTCAGGTCTTTTCTTTTAATGTTATCAATAATGGTCAATTACTCGTTGCTGACAAGTAGAGTTCCCTTCGTAACTCAATTGCCTGAAGTAAAGGAAATAATTTGAAAATAGTTTTTACTGAATTATCAAAAAAACATTATTGGCTAATCGGTTAACATAAATTGGTTCAACATAATGTTAACAATAGAATGTAATTTCTTTCGTAATAAATAATACATTATATTTTACAAAATAATTATAATCTTTTATACTTTTTCACATTTAACAAAATTATAGTTGATATATATATATATATATATATATATATATATATATATATATATATATATATTATATCCTGAAATGACAACCAGTTGATATCAGACAAATTTTCATACTACTATCATTCACGTCATTTTTATTCTACTGATTTGATAAGTATCCAATTATCTGCTAGCATGTGACTCATTGACCTATCCTTATTGACATTCCATGCTAATAGGTTTAAAGGAAGACACCAAGTGGCGTTTGGTTCGGTTCTCAGAATTAAAATTGAAATCAGAATCATATCTTCTGAATTAGAAATAGATAAAATCATTTTAATTTGTTTGTTTAGTTTAGTATATTAGAATGAGTATCATTATCATACATGATATCTGATTAGCTTTTTTTCAGAATAAGAATTAATAATTTTTTAATTTTACCCTCATTCTAATATATAATAAAAACTATAATTAAGTTAAAATAAACTGTTTAAAATATTATATGAAATTAATTTCATTTTAAAAAAAATAAATATTATATGAATTCATCAAATAAACTTTATACTTTTTTCAAAAATAATAAAAAAAAAAGTAACTTAATAATGAAAATTTTATATTTTTTTCATTTGTTTAGTTATATATATATATATATATATATGAGTAAGAGGTAATTTTATTAAAAAAAGATTGTATAAATAATGGGTAATGAGTAATTTTATAATGAAAAAATAAATATTATATAAGTTTATCAAATAAATTTTTTATTCTTTTCAAAGATTTAAAAAAGAAAGGAATTTAATAATGATAATTTTATATTTTTTCGCTTATTTAGTTTTTTATATATATATATATATATATATATATGAGTAATTGATAATTTTATTAAAAAATATATGAGTAATTTTATAATAAAAAAATAAATATTATATGAATTCATCAAGTAAACTTTATATACTTTTCAAAAATTAAAAAAAAAGTAATTTAATAATGAAAATTTTATAATTTTTTTTGCTTGTTTAGTTTTATATATATAATATATATATACATGAGTAATAGATAATTTTTATTAAAAAAGAAAATAATTTAATAATAAAAATTTTATTTAAAAAAAAAAAGGAAATGTTAAAGTGGCATTACAAAAAAGTTGTCTTTTAACAACAAATTTTACGACGAATTTTAAAAAAACATTCGTTGCAAAAATGATTTGCGACAAATTTAGCGACAAAATATTTTTTGTCGCTATCAGCTCGTCGCAAATTTTAGCAACCAAAAATTAAAATTCGTAGCTAATTTGCTACGAATTCTGCGATGAACTTGGGTTCGTTGCTAATCTGCAACGAATCTCGGTTCATCGCTAATCTACGACGAAACGTGGTTTGTTACTAATATCTGATGAACCTTTTGGTCACAAATTTCGTTGCAAGCATGTTTAGCAACGAATTTTGTAACGAATCCGAGTATTTTGGTAAAAAATTTAGTAACAAATTTTGCAATAAATTTGAAAATTTTGCAAATAAAAATCAAATTGAATTCTATAATTTTTTCCTGTATATCTTGTTCCTGCCTCTCATCCAATATCAATAAAACAGTCATTTAACAGTATCAACCAATCATCAAACAATACCACCATCAACCAACCATCAAACAATACCACAATCAACCAACCATCCAATATCAATATCATCAACAAACCACAAGACAAAATCACAAACAAAATATTATACAAACACAAATCACATTTAAAGATAATGTCAATAAACACAATACAAAATCACAAATTCAAATACAAAAATCACATTCAAGAAACACTACAACCACCACCACCATCATCGAATGTGATGACCACATTTTTTGTTAAAAATTCTTCTTGTTTCAAACTCCTCCGTCTCGTCCTAAGTGAACTATATTAAAATTTTAAATTTAATTTTAAATTTAATTTTGTTAGACTCATTTCTTATTAAAATCAGTGTTCATTTTTAATTATAAGAAACCTAAAATTAAAATACTGAATTAAAAATTTATGATATAAATAAGAGAATATATGACATGAGATAGAGCATACATAAAGTAAAAAAATAACTCACAGAATCATACCCAACTTTTCATTTTATTTCAGAGGAGCAAACTTTGAAATTGATTCGATTTTTACTCCATTCTATAAAACAATATAAAAAATCAATATTTTTGTATAAATTTTATGCAACAACATATGAAATAGCGAATGTACTTATAGCATCGATAATCCTTTATACAGATTTTTCCCCACCTTTGAACATGTCACACTAAAACAAATAAAAAATAATATTAAATAAAACCAAAAAAAAAAAGAAAAAACAAATTAAAAAAAAAACCAGGGAGGGGGAGGGGCTCCCCATCCCCCCAGCGGCGGCCGTTGCAGGCGCGGCCCTTGGGGCCGCACAAGGGCGCTGCAGGGGCGGCCCTCGCGGCCACACGAGGGCGCTGCAAGGGCGGCCCTCGCGGCCGCGCCAAGCCGTTGCAAGCGCGGCCCTTGCGGCCGCACGAGGGCGCTGCAGGCGTTGGCCTGCGAGTGCCGCCGCCTTCGCAGCAACCAGATCCAGCAGCTCTGCCGCCGGATCTGGTGGTCGACCGGTAGATCCGGCGGCTCCGCCGCCGGATCTGCATTTCAGCCCATTGAGGAGAGAGAGAGAGAAAGAGAGAGAGAGAGAGAGAGAGAAGAGAGAGAGAGAGAGGAGAGGAGAGAGAGAGAGGAGCGAAATCCCATTTTCAAATGAAGCAAAACAAATGGATCAGAAGTAACAAATTTTCTAAGTATAGAAATTTTGCAACGAACTTTTGGTTCGTTGCAAATTTTGCGACGAGCACTTGGTTCGTTGTAAATTTTGCAACGAACTCTTAATTCGTTACAAAATTTTGCGACGAACTCAAAGGTTCGTTACAAATTTTGTGACGAACTCTTGGTTCGTTGTAAATTTTGCGACGAACATAGCAACGAACTCTTGGTTCGTCGCAAAATTTTGCGACGAACTCAAAGGTTCGTCGCAAATTTTGCGATGAACACTTGGTTCATTGCAAAATTTTGCGACGAAACTCTTGGTTCGTTGCAAAATTTTGCGAAGAACTCTTTGTTCGTTGCAAATTTTGCGACGAACTCTTAGTTCGTTGCAAATTTTGTGACAAACTTAGAAGTTCGTTGCAAATTTAGCGACGAACTCAAAGGTTCGTTACAAATTTTGCGACGAACTCAAAGGTTCGTCGCAAATTTTGCGATGAACACTTGGTTCATTGCAAAATTTTGCGACGAAACTCTTGGTTCGTTGCAAAATTTTGCGAAGAACTCTTTGTTCGTTGCAAATTTTGCGACGAACTCTTAGTTCGTTGCAAATTTTGTGACAAACTTAGAAGTTCGTTGCAAATTTAGCGACGAATACAAGGTTCATTGCAAATATGGCGACGAAATATGAGTTCGTTGTAAATTTTGCTACGAACTCAAAACTTTGTCGCAAATTTTGTGACGAATAATTTTTTGTTGAAAAATTTGTTGCTAATTGACGACAAATTTTTGTTTGTCGCAAAATTTATCGTTAAAAGCATGTTTTTTTGTAGTGTGGAAAGTAATAGCTAATTTTTAATAAATATGAGAGTAAATAAATATTTGAAAATTAGATATGAGTTTTCAACAAAACCCATCAATTTATTTGGGTTTTGTGGATTTTTAGATTTTTGGATATGAATGCAAGATGTTCATTCACATAATATTAATCCAAATATTATTTTCCACTTTCATTCTGATTCCTTATTTTAATACCCTCTTACTAAACGTTCCTAAGTTCTTGTTTTTTTGTATATGGTTTTGACTTCTTCTAAGAGTTGAGTTATTAAGACCATTATTTTTTTTATGTGATGTTATAAACCAATTTCTTTATGTGTTTTCACCGGGACATACATATATATATAAATATATATTTATATAGTTGAAATTCTAGTATATAAGAATAACCACATAGAAAAGAATATTAGTCGTAAATTGCTTTAATTATTCACAGTAAATTTCTCTGACTCGGCAAAAGTTAAAGCGGATCTAATTCTATAATTTCATTTCCAAGTCCCACGAATTATGTTGTGAAATAATCTATATCAAATCTCCAAAAAGATAGTTTAGTGATCGTAATCTCTATCTCTCAATCTAAAAATCTCGTATTCGAATCCTTGTATAATCAAAAAATAATAATAATAATAATCTATATCATTACTAAATTCTCTAGAGATCATATTTAATGGAAAGAGATATTAGACTTACCCTTATCATCAAAATGTTATCGATATGAGTTTAGGTATAGTGGTCGAAAAATTATTTCCATATAACTTCACATCAAAAATATTAAAGGCCAAGGCAGAAGTTCTTCATTGGAAAAACCCTTCATTACTAAAATTTCTAAAAGATTCTATATTTCTACTTCAAACCACCATAGTCATACATGATTAGGCCTTTCAAGATATCACATAAATGTACCAAATTCTCTACTGGGTCACCATGTTTCAACATTCGAGAAGTTTAGAACATAAGAGGAAGAACCTGAATCTTGAAGATTTCATACTCCATTTTCTTAAGCTTTCCCATTTTAGATGTTTTGGTGTAAAGGTTTTCCCATTTAGCAATAGACTTTCTATTGTCAAGAAAATCCATATCTTAAACTTTGCATTTAGAACGGAGGAAGATAGAATATTTGGATCAAATAATGATATAGAAAGAGCAGTTTCTGTTGATGGGAACATGTCTAAGTACTTTTTAAGATTGGAAATTGCTTTTCGAAAAAATAATTTTAGTGAACCATACAACAATAACAATCTAAATTTTCTATTTTAAAATTTAGGATTAGTCATATGAGTTACAAAAAAAACAAAAAGAAAGAGAAAAAAAAATTAATTCGTGTGGATTTTCATGTACCACTCATTTCTATTTAAAACTATTTTCTTAACTAAATCAATATCTATCATGTCTCTACGAATACATTACATCCAAGTTTTTAATGGTCTATCTCTACGTTTTATTAAATCTCTTATTTTTAAATTTTCGATTTTCTTAACAAATACGTTCTTAAATTTTCGTTACATATACCCAAATCACCTTGGTCGGTACTATTTCATCTTATTTACAATTAAACTAACTCTCAACTTGTTACGTATTTTATCGTTTCTAAACTATCTTTTTTAATTTTGACACATATCCATCTAAATATTCTCATTTCAGTAACAATCATTTTTTTGCTTTTGTTGCTACCCAAAACTCAGTATCATACAATAGTATAGGTCTTAATGCGATTCTATAGAATTTTCCTTTTAAATGTAACGGTATCATGCAATCACAGAGAATTCCGAATACTTTTTGCTATTTCATCCAACCCGTTTGAATTATATTATTCACATCTTCATCGATATTGTCATCGTTTTGAGTGATAGAACCTAGCTATCTAAATCATTTACTTTTTGAAACTTCTCTTTTTTCTAAACTAATGGTTTTTTTATTATTCTGATGGTTACCATTAAAATTACATTTCATATACTCAATTTTAGAACTATTTAATTTAAATTCTCTGGATTTCAACATGACCCTCCATAACTCTTATTATATTGATATTCTTTCTAGTTTTATCAACTAAAACTATATCATTTACAAAGTGTATGCACCATGGTATTTCATTTTAGATATTTTTTTTGTGATTTCACATATCACTATTGAAAATAGTATGGGATTCAATATCGAATCTTGATAGAAGCAGAGAAGTTATCACTTAGACCCCTATAAATTCTTACATTGGTCATAACTCTTTTATATATATCTCTAATAAAATTAATGTATTTCAACGAAATCTTTTTTTCATCGACGTCTACCATAATAAGTTGCTAAAAATCCTATTATATATTTTTTCTAGGTCAATGAATAATTTCAGTGAAGCATATACAACAAATTTATATTACGATTGAACTTTTAAAAATTTTTATTCAATAACGTTACGGACGGGAAGAGTTTTGTAAGATTCAAAAACAGTAGTCCAACTATAGTTAACTCACCCTCAATAGCTCGACTCAAATAGAACTAAGACTTGTTTGTATTATGTTAAAATTCTGAAATTTGAGAAGTTTGGAGTGAGATTATACATATTTATTGTTGAGTACCAGCTTCACAAAAAGATTAAAAATCTCACGGGTGTAGAACCGATACACATATTTAAATAAATCTCTAAACTACTCTTTTTTAATATTTTGTATTTTTTTTATTATATAAAGATTATGAAAATACGTAGGGTTATTTCCCAAAATGGGGTTCTTTTTAACCAAAATCCCTCAAATAGTGTGATTTTTTTGAGGATTCCCAAACTAGTGAAATCGCGATTCCCAATCGCGACTTCACTCTTTTTTTTTTTTTTTTTTTTTTTTTTTTACGAATGTTAAAAAAAAAAGAAAAAAAAAAGCTGAAAGCGTGATTGGCTTTGTTTTCGTTTTTTTTTTTTTTTTTTATACTTTAAAATAAAAATAAAAATATTATTATTATTATTATTATTAAAACATATAAATATTAATAAAAAATTTTATTAATTAAAATTTTTTATTAACTTCATTTTTTATTTTTGAAAAAAATTAAAATTAATAAAATTTAATTATTAACAAATTAATTAAAAATAAAAAATTGTTAAAATATTAATAAAATTTTATTGATTATATTTTTTTAAATAAAAAAATTAATGATAATTTTTTATTAATTATATCTTTTTTAATTAAAAATTTTTTATTTTTAATTAATATTTTAATAATTTTTTATTTTTAATTAATTTGTTAATAATTAAATTTTTTTAATTTTAAATTTTTTTTAAAATAAAAAATGAAGTTAATAAAAATTTTTAATTAATAAAATTTTTTATTAATATTTATATGTTTTAATAATAATAATATTTTTGTTTTTATTTATTTTAAAGTAAAAAAAAAAAAAAAAACAAAGGTACAAAGTGCCAATCTCGCTTTCAGCTTTTTTTTTCTTTTTTTCTTTAACAGTCGTTAAAAAAAATAAAAAATAAAAAAATTTGAAGTCGCGATTGGGAATCGCGATTTCACTAGTTTAGGAATCCTCAAAAAAATCACACTATTTGAGGGATTTTGGTTAAAAAGAACCCCATTTTGGGAAATAACCCAAAATACGTACATACACTACCAGAAAATATACTTTCAGTGACACTATCCATTGCTAATTAGTAATAGAATTGCGACAAAACGATTAGCGACGAAAAAATCCGTCGAAAAAACTTCCGTCGCTAAAATTAGCGACGGAATTATTTCTGTCAGTAATCTATCGTTAAAACTTGAAAAAAAATTTTCAGACAAATTAGCGACAGAAAAATCTGTCGCTAAAAATTCGCTAAAATTAATAACGAAATTAATTTCGTCGTTAAAATTTGAATAAAATTTTTTGGATAAATTAGCGACGGAAAAATCTTTCGAAAAAAGTTATGTCGGTAATCCGATACTAAAACTTAAAAAAAAATTGTATTTTTTATTAATTATAATTTTGGGTTTTTATTATTTATAATTTTGTATTTTTATTAAATATAATTTTATATTTTGTATTTTTATTAAATTAGGGTATTATTTTTTTTATTAAATACAATTTCGTATTTTTATTAAATATAATTTTATGTTTTTATTAAATATAATTTTGTGTTTTTATTAAATATTATTTTGAATTTTTATTAAAAATAATTTTGTATTTTTATTAAATATAATTTTGAATTTTTATTAAATATAATTTTATGTTTTTATAAAATATAATTTTATATTTTTATTAAATATAATTTTGTGTTTTTATTGAATATAATTTTGTTTTTCTATTAAATATGATTTTGTTTTTTTATTAAATTTGGGTATTGTATTTTTATTAAATATAATTTTGTGTTTTTATTAAATATAATTTTTTATTTTTTATTTTTATTAAATTAGGGTATTGTTTTTTTATTAAATATAATATTATATTTTTATTAAATTAGAGTATTGTGTTTTAAATTGTGAGAGTGAGATAGAAAGTAAAGAAGTAAAAATAAAAAAGAAAATAACACATAAATTATTATGGTATAGTGGTTAAGATAATTCAAAATATGTTTAAGAATCCAGATTCTCACCTAAGTGAGAACATTTTTTAAACAAATTAAGGCAGGGGCGGCATGGGCGACGGTCCGTGCGTGTGCACGGGCGGGGCATGGGCGAACATAGACAGCAGTGTGTGCACGTGTGCGGGCGGGCATAGGTATAGACGTGCAGTTATAGCTCACGACTTTCAGCGACGGAAAAAATTCCATCGCTGAAAATCCGTCGATAATTTGGAATAATTTAAAAAATATTAAAATAAAATTAGTAATGGATTTTTTAGCGATGGAATTTTTTCCATCGCTAATCTGTCACCGATACATTTTCAAAATTTTTAAATTATCGACGGATTAGCGACGGAAATTTTTTGTCTTTAATTTGTCATTAAATTTTTCAACGGAAATATTTCCGTAGCTAAATTTAGCGATATGACTTTTAGCGACGGAAATTCTGTCGCTAATTTTCCGTCACTAAAAATTTTTAGCGACGGAATATGAAGTATCCGTGACGAATATTTTTATCGCTGATATCTCCTTTTTTTAGTAGTGATATAAAAAGTTTCGAACATTAAATTTTAAATTTTAAAGAAAATATCTGAGTAAAAATTTTTTAACACTCGATTGTGTCTATAAAGATCTTTTTAATACTTTATTTGTAGATGATTTTCAACATTTGTTATTCAAATTTAATTATATTAAACTAATTACGCACTCATCACGGGCTAATTAATGTTGCTTGGGAAAAGTTCAAAGTTTTGGCAAGGAGTTAATTAGCCATGGTTACCCCATTACCAAAATGACTAACGTGCCGTTTAATTGAGAAAATAAAAGGAGTTATATTTACTTTCCTTTTGAGAGTTGAATATAGATACATTCCTTGGCTTTGAGAGCAAAATATGAGATGGCTATGGCTTTTTCTATGCACAAATTTTGGATTGGGTATTTTTGTTGTGGCATATAGGACAGGATTCTAGCAAACTCTTTTTGAGTTGGGTAATTAAATATTTTATTTTTTTAATTAGAAATTTTAAGTTTGAATTTTAACAATATAAAAAGATTTAAGAAAATCAATCTTTTAATAAGTCTTACGATATTTAGATTGAATTAATTAGATAAAACCTAAATATCAATCGATATTAAAAAAAAAAAGAAAAAAAAAAAGAGCAAGACTCCATTGATGATTTTGTTCAACCCTCCTAGCAGTACAGGGAGTAGAGTTCATTGGGTTCATTGATGGCTGAGGTATCGTTTACCTGGATTCCTTATGCTGCAATTTCTTCCGTCAGATTTCTTAAAATTATTTGACGTACGCCACAAGGGAAACAATCTGATTTTTATTAAAGCAATACAAGAGTTGAGGAAATTTCTTTCGCAAATTGTACAATTTATTTATTTATTCTTCGGGCTTGAGCCTGAGGGACATATGAATCCACCATCCAAAGGGATGGCATTTTGGAATTTTCAATAAAGCGCAACAGATCTTTTTTTTTTTTAACTTAAATACTAATATTTAAAAATTCAATTAATATCATTTTATAAAATTCAATTAAGAGTTAATTTTTCTAATATCATTTTTTTATTTCAAAAACTCAAACTCAAAATTTTATTTAAATAAATTTAATGTTTTTCTATTAAACTGATATAATTTAACAATTTGACATAAACATCTTAATCAACCATTTAAATCAGAAAAAGTTTATGGAAGAAATATTTATATTAAAAATGTTGTTCCCATAAAAATCGTGTCTTGGTAGATTTGACTTCGGCCGGTGGGCCAAACAGTATTGATTGCCTATCCACTACACTTGACTTGCCTCTTCTGTAATCCGAACCGACTTTTTCAGATAAGGGAAGCAAGCCTAATCTATGTATACCTTTAAAAAGGCCTGAGGTGCGACACGAGTGATGACGACTTATGGGATCCTATTCTCATTTTTAATATTAAATAAATATTTTTTAATATTTAATTTAATATATTTAATGTTGAATAAATATTTAAGTATTTAAATAAAATATTTAATTGTTTTTATTATTATAAATTTTTTAATTAAATATTAATATTTATAAATTTTCTTAAAAAAATTTTAAATATTGTATAAATATTAATATTATATAAATATTTTTATCATTCTAAATTAATATATTTAATTTTAAATAAATATTTAAATGTTTTTTCTTATAGATTTTGAAATTAAATATTAATATTTATAATTTTATTTAAATTAATTTATTGAATATAGTTTTGTTTATTTTTTAATATTTTAATATTTTGTGTTACAATTTAGTTTTTTATTTAAATATCAAATATATAAATATTAATATTAAAATATTTGATATTTCAAATTATCATTTGTATAATATAAATATTTAAATTTTAGATTTGATTTTAAATTTTTTTTATCTAAAAAAATTTAAATTTAAATTTAATATTTATGAGTTTTTCACAGATAAATTATTAAATATTATAATTTTAGACGAATTTTTTCTTAAAAATCAATATTTCATTTTTCCTTCATTCAAAAAACATTTCTTTTTGTTATTATAAAATTATACATTTCTTTTTTTATATTTTTGTGGTTCCAAAAAGTGCACACGCTAATCTATAATCTTTTTAAAAGCAATATTTCATTTTTCTTTCCTTCATTTCTCCTCAATTGCGTGTTTCACAGTCCAACGACATATTCTTAAAGTTTTTTTCCTTTTTTATATATTTTGGATTTTCTTCAATTTTCAGAATGTTATCTATCTATTGTATTATTTTAAAATTTAGATTTAGAATTTAGATTTTCAAATTTTTTACAATTGAAAGCTCAATATATTTTTCTTATTGTGTTAATATTAGAAATTTAATAAATTATAATTATTTTTACTATTTTTTCATAGCACACACCATGTAACGCGCGATCTGTTTTCCGACTGCTAGTTATTTCAAACACTCTTGTGAATAGGCATTTTAAGTAAACTCTAATTTCAAAGGAGCCCATCATATTAAGTATTTCTTTGGAGTAAAATTTTAATTATAATTTTAAAAACATAAATAACTCCCGTTTTAGAGTCAATTTAAAACTATTTTCATTATAAAGATTTGACCAATCATCTTAATTTTATGTAAAATCCAATGATTGTGAATTTAGTGATGCAGTACTAAATTTTTTTAATCAAAATTTTAAATTCAAATATTATAAATAAACAAATAGGTATTAGAAGAGTCAATCACTAATTGAATTCTATAACTATTTAAACCGAATTAATCAGATTTTCGAATACCGATAATTTTCAAAAATTATACATAAAATGATTAAACCCTTCTGATCATGAATAGTTTAGACACCGATCACGTAGTACTAACATAAGAAATAAAATATCTTTATTTAAATAGTTTAAAAGTGATTTCAAATTAAAAAAATATTTATATTTTTAATATCATAATTAAAAGTTTTAGTATTCAAATTATATTTTCAAATTATATTTTTAATATTTATATTTTCAAGCCTAAAACTTTATTCAATTGATTGGTCTACCACACAGATATCGGCTCTTTCTTGACTCGCACAGTAGCCGTCGATGGTGGATACACCTGCAAAAACCACTGGAAGGTGCTCCGGCAAAGAGGTTCCGACGCTCAAGTCAGTAAGAGCGGTTTTCGTTTGAAAAGAAAAACAGATTGAGAATTGAGGGAAGGCTGTTCCCTGTACTCTGTGTGCTCCAAGTGTTAGGTCTAGAGAGCGTACCTGATGTCGAGGGTTTTGAGATCTCTTATACATGTGAGAATCGTGTGTCGCTGAGGGATTTCTACTATACCTTCCTTATAGAGCTGATCCGAGAATCTCGGGGGTTAATATTCTGATTTGATCACGATCTTCATTTATCGGAAAAACTTCCATCTTCGGGAGGGATGCCTACCTTATCTGGAAGATCCAAAATTTATAGTTAGGAAACTGAACTAAAGGAAATTCTATCATTCCTTTAGAATCGTTTAGAGTGCTGCGTACTGATCGACGGCTTGACCGATAGAGGTCCTTCGAGACTTACCCGGTTAGAGGACTGACATTTGCTTAATTGGTTGAGAAGACTATCTCTGATCGGTTATAGGGGCAACTGAGACCTTATGGCGATACCTTATGGCAACTGAGACCCGGTTAGAGGACTGACATTTGCTAAATATTAACTAATCTTGTGCTCCTCCTCTTTGGAGAAGGCTGGCAAGGCGATGGTTGTGTTCCTTTTTGTTAGGATGGCTTCTTCATCGGTCAAACGTCTTTGCTTTTTCTGTCGCAATGTACTTCTCAGCTCGGGAGTAAAATTCTTGAATAGTTACCGGGGGTTTTTTCATAATGGAGACTTTCATGTCGAAGGAGTGCAAACCTATTAGGAGAGCAGCCAATACGATAAAATGGTCTAAAGCGAGGACCTTTAACATATCTGTCTTAAATCTTTCCAAGAAATCTCTCAGAAACTCGTCTTCTCGCTGCTACAACGATAGTAAGGAAGTGGATTTTCGCTTGGCTCCTCGGCTGATTATAAAATGAGTCTTAAACTGTCGTCGGAGTTGGGTGAAACTCTTGATACTGAATAGCAGGAAAGAGTTAAACCATGCTAGGGCATTACCCTTAAGAGTAGTGGGGAAGTGCTTGTACATCGCAGCATTTGACAGATCTCTGGAGACCATGACTATTATGAAGTGGGCAGCATAGTCACAGGGGTTAGTTGTTCCATCATATCGCTCCATGGGAGGCAAAAGGACGTCTCTTGGCATTGGTTCTGAGGAAATCTTCGGATCGAAGGGTGATTCTCCCAGAGGGTTGAGGGGGTCTTCTCCTTTTTTTGCACCTGCCCTTTTAAGCTCAGCGGCTACAACCTGTTCGACTTGCTTCTTCAGATCCTCAGGATCGTGTCGAGAGGTTACCGATGGTTCATAATTCGAAGAAAATACTTGTCTCAGTGGCCATTCATAATTGGGCCCTGCCACGGATAAGTGGCCGTCTGGCTCGAGGGCTCGACTGAGTCCCTTCAGTTGCTTGCTCATTTTTTAGAGTTTTGACTCTAATCTTTCCATCTGAGGCTGGCTCACTTGTTCTTGTGCTGGGGCCACGACCGGCTGCTCTTGGGCCGTGGGTTGTAAAACTTAATCCTGATGGGATGGTCGAGGAGGAAACATATGGTTATGAATCGAGTGATCGAGTGCCAACGGGAGGAAACATATGGTTATAGGGGCACGCCCTTCCACAGCAGGGGGCGGCTCTTGAGGATGCTCTGGTTTTTGGAGGCATGGTTGTTAGAATTACAGAAGTTGCTCTAGTTTGTATTCCTATGGACAACGCCAATCTGTTGGAGGTGGGTTGTAGCTCTACAGATTCCGGCTCTTTGTTGACTCGAACGGTTGCCGTATGTAAGATATGAGACCTGCAAAAATCGCCGGAGGATACTCCGGTAGGGGAGACTCCGACGCTCAAGTCAAAAAGAGTGGTTTTCGAATGTAAAGAAATAGACTAAGAACTCAAAGAGGGAGAGGTTCTCTGTTATTAGAGTGTCTAATGTGTAAGACTAAGGGAATGTACCTGATTTGGAGGGTTTTAAAATATCTTATACCTACGAGAGTCGTACGCCGTCGGGGTGCTTCAACCCTACTTTCCTTATCGAACCAATATGAAAATCTTGGGAGTTCAATATTCTGAATTGATCATGATTCTCATCCTATGAGGAACTTTCGTTTTCTGGAAGGATCATTTCCTTAATTGAAAGATCTTAAAGTTGCTGCTCTTAAGTAGGAAATCGAAACTATTAGAATGTTTTGAACTTCCCTTAGAATCATTAGAGCTGTTGGCTATCGAGCGGTCATTTGGCCGATGACAGGTCTTTGGGGTTCGTTCGTTCGATGGACCAATGATTGAGTACCCGATCGGGGAGATTACTTTCGCTTGATGAATCACGTTTAGTAAACAGGGCGACTGAGACTCTATCGCTCGGGAGATCTAAGTGACTAAGCCCTTCGGTAGATAGTCATAGAGAACATTAAATATCGGTCTATAGTTGTCTTTTGTAGGTCTCGTGTGTGGGCCTTTCAAGAGCTGACCCTTCGAATTGGGCCTAGGGCTATATCCTATCATCTATAATTGAACTAATTTCTAACTTATTATGAATCTCTCTATTTCTAATTTTATCTTTTCTAGTTTTACCACACATCTATTTAAACATTTTCATTTCTACTACACCTATTTTTTGTTTTTGTTGTTATTTAATATCTCAGCACTCAATGTTATACAATAGTGCAATCTTATCGCGATTTTATAAAACTTTCCCTTCAAATGCAGTGGTATTATGCGATCGTAAAAAATTCTGGATACCCTTTCCTATTTCATCCAACCTGCTTGAATGCTATGATTCACATTCTCATCTATATTGTAATTATTTTGAAAAATGAAATCAAAATATCTAAATTGTTCCATTTTGGGTACATTTTGTCTATTTAATCTAATCATTTCTTCATTATTCTACTGATTATTATTGAACCTATATCTCATATATTCAGTTTTTGATCTGCTCAATTTAGATCCTCTGACTTCAAATGTGACCCTCTACAATTCTAATTTAATACTAATACCCTCTCTAGTTTTATCAACTAACACTATATCATTTACAAAAAATATATACTATGATATTTCATTTTGGATACTTTTTGTGATTTCGTCTATCACTATTGCAAAAATATAAGAATTAGTGTTAAACCTTAATGGAATCCAATATTAATAAAGAAGTTATCGCTTTGACCCTCTGCAAACTCTTATATTGGTTACAGCCGTTTCATACATATCTCTAATAACATTAATGTGTTTCAAGGAAATCCATTCTTTATCAGCATCCATCACAATATGTCTCTAGAAAATCTATCATATGTTTTTTCTAAATCGATGAATACCATATGTAGATTTCTCTTCTGTACTCTATATGTCTCCACCGAATATCTTAACAAGTGGATTGTTTCTGTAGTGGATCTTTTTCTCATTTTTCTAAATTGATTTCAAAATACACTTATCTCTAATTTTAATCAATACTTTATCACTCTTTTCCATAGTTTCATATTATGGCTCATAAGTTTAATTCTTTTATAATTGGAACAGTTTTATATGTTTTGTTTATTTTTATATAGTGGTACAAATATACTCTCTCTCTATGGTTAAGCCATTCTCTTGATTTACCAAATTTTGTTGAAAATATCTATTAACATTATTATACTAAATTCACACAAATATTTCCACATTTCAATGGGAATGTCATTAGCTCCTATTGCTTTATTATTTTTCATTCTCTTTAAAACTTCATTTACTTCATAGAGATGAATTCTACGTTTAAAATCTATATTAATGTTTTTTACAGATATCTCGATATTTTTTATATCTATTATACTCTTAATATTAAAGAAATTATCAAAATAATATTTTCAATGCATTCTTATATTCTGATTTCTTACAAATATACTTTTGATTTCACTCTTAATACATCAAATATCATTTAAATCTTTTACTTTTCTCATCCTTAGTTTGATAATTTTGTAATTCTCTCTTTCTCCATTTTTGGTCTCTAGTGTCTTGTATAGTTCGTTATACACCCTACTTTTTGATTTGTAGATAATTTTTTTCATTTCTTTTTTTGCACCTTTATATTCTTTATATGCATCGCTATTACCTTTAAGGTTTCTATAGCACTCTTATTTAGCTCGGATAGCAGTTTGTATTTTTCATTCTACCACCATGATTCCTTACATATTGGAATCTAACCCTTAGATATGTAAAAAATCTCTCTACTTATACTCTTAATATTAGTAGACATCTCTTTCCACATTGTTTCTGAATTATCATTAGTAAACTTATTTGCTAATTAAATTAATTTATCTCTAAAAGTCATCACATTTTCTCCTTTTAGATTCTATCACTTAATTTTTGGCTCCACAATTGGATGATACTTTTTTTTTGCCTTTTAGACATATGAATATCTAAAATTAGAAGTTTATACTGAGTTACTACACTCTCCTTTTAAGTTCCACCTTTTCTCATTATTAATGATAACAATTAAATTAATAATAGGAACAAAAATTAAAGATAGCTACGTCAACATTCCACTCCACATGACGATCTAGGATCTTATCATCGTTCAACATCAACTTTACGCATGACAATTATTATTATTATTATTTTGGCTTCTTCTTTAATATTATAACGTAAATAGTAATTTCTCGATACTAATATTTTTATTTTTAAAATATTTTTAAAACACTTTCTATTTCTAAAACGGTTCAACATATTAAATTAATTAATATTTACATAAAGTTACTTATATTTTTTTATATTTATCCACACATTTAATGAATTATTTCTTTATTTAATTATAAATTTTGTTCTTAAGTTTATTTGTTTTATAATTAATGATTCTATATTTAATTATTTTTTTATTTTTATTATAAAATATAATTATTCTATTATTTTTGTAAAATAATTAATATTTACATAGGGTGTGTTTAGCTATAAAAAATAAGGATGTTTTCTAGAAAATATTTTTTAAAAAAATGAAACTGTATTTAAATATTTCAGTTTTTAATTTTAAAAAAATACAAATTAGAAAACATGTTTTTTTTTTTTAATTTATGAAGTTATGGGGTTATTTTCTACTATTTTTCATTATAAATAAATTTATGTTTTTTAAAATTTTTCAATATTATTAGAAAAAATTAGATATAGAAAAATATATATTTTTTGAACATACTTTTTAAATTTTATACTCTTTTTTTATAGATAGAAAATATTAGAAAATTAGAGATGAAAAATTAAATAATATTTTTCACAACTAAATGCACTCTTATATTTTTTATGCTTACGGATTTTTCCATACTTTGGTTTCTTATATTTTTATAAATTATCAATTTCCTTATCATTTCGTACATATTTTCTATTTTCATGTAATCTTGATGGTAACAAGATTAACACGTGACTAGTTTTCTGTGTCCGCACCTTGCCGTGGACTTTTGCTAGTTTAAGTTGTGATTGTTTTGCTATTGCTCTTGTACCTTTGCCCATTTAATCCATGGATCCTAAAGGAAATATAAATATTGTCAAAATTTGTTAAATTTTAATATTTGGTTTTTCTAGATGGAAAACCTAAATAGTTTGGCATATGCATAATGAATATTGGACTTCCCAGCTGAACTTTATGTAAATGTTGAATGAAAATTTACACATGAAACATGGATATTTCTATTAAAATTTTCTGCATTAAAATTCTTGGTCGGGCAAGTAGAGGATGTTAAGTTCTTAGAAGAACCTTGATAATATTTTGATAACATTTCAGTTTTATTGGTTCATGAATCTTTATCATCAAATTCAAATGATGTTTCCATGGTATACATCACATTAAGATATGTTCAACTATTACTATTTATTCAAAGTTTATCAAACATACCATCTATTTTCTAAGAATTGAAGGTTTTGGTTAACACGAAGATTAGGGTTCTGCCCCAAAAAAGCGAGCTTGTAGTATTATACCTTCCCCCAACTCCAATTTATACCCTATATTTCAAAGCTAACACTTCCTGCCTCATGTTTTTACTGTGGTAACTTTTTCCAGATAAGGAGTAAAAAATTGTTTAAAAATTTGAAAATGCACTTGGCTGACTCTATTCTCATAATAATAATAATAATAATAAATAAATAAATAAATAAATAAAAATAAAATCAGTTCTTTGACTAAAATAAATCTCTTTTGATCCAAGAGCAATTTCAAGTTTTTAAGTATTTTTTACTCGAGTGCAAAGTGTTGCAAAGAATGAAAATAGATGGTAAAAACTTTAGCTTTTAGACATGCCAGGTGCAAACACATAGTATTATTGGGAGAAAAACATACAATCCAAGCTTTGATGTACGGAAACTTCTTAACATTAATGCTTCTTGTTTCCGTTTTTCTTTTCAGAAATGTTTTATATATCTAAAAAGTCTCAACACACTAAATTAATTAATATTTATATAAAATTTCTTTTTTTTTTTCTATTTACAACACTTTTTATATTTAATAAATTATTTACTTATTTAATTATAATTATAATTTTTATTTTATTTTTTAAAATTAATAATTATATATTCAATCATTTTAATTAATTATTATAAAATGTGCTCATTTTATTATTTTCATAAAATAATTAATAATTACATAAATATTATATTTTATAAATTTATACGTTTTCTCACATTTCTGTTTTCTTTAATTTTATAAAATGTCATTGTTTCGTATCTATTTTTATTATTCTATTTCTGTTTCTATTCAACCTAAATGTAAATTATAATTATACAAAAAATTATTGTTAAAAATTACTTTTCCAAAAATTAATTGTGGAATAACATAATTCTCTATACTCCAATAACTTTTATTTTGAAACGAGATATTAAAAGTTGGTGTCTTCATTAGAAAACATTTTTGTTCATCAATTTACCTTAATTATATTGTCACCATAAAAGAGAAAATGTTTCATCATGCTCATGAAACAAAACATAAAACACTAAAACATAATTTCAAATTGTACTTTTACACGTAACGTGTGTCCAGGAAAAGGAACAAGGGTTTTAGAATCACTAAAATATAAAACTCTTCCCTGTTTAAAATCCGATGTCTCAGTCTCCTCATTCGTAGACTTTTGGATCTCTTCCTTTATCTCTTGTTTATCCTCTTCATCCTTGAATAGATCTGGTACCTCTTACAATTCTTTCTCTCTCATCAATAAGATTGCATTAACTTGCTCTCCGGGGCTTTTCTCAATGTCACTTGACAATCTATCTGACACACAAGAATGAAAGACATTAGTTAATTGATCAATTTTATTTTTAAACCTCTCAAACCTTTCATTTGTTGTTGTTGTCGAGCGGTCAATTGCTATCTCTCACAATAACTTAGTCTTTCTTGGTTGTGGATTCCCTAAATGAAAATCTAGTGGATTCACTCTTTGTGGTTCTTCTTGACTCCATGAAAAATTGATATGGTTCCTCTATCCAGGGTTATACTTGTTGGAGTAAGGGTTATTCTGAAGTCTGTCAAAGTTAGAAATATAGTTTGCTTGCTGCACCTATGGACACTTAAAAGATATGTGAGTAGAATCATCACAATATTCACAATATAAGGCTTGGTTAGACATAATATTAAGTTGATTAGTTTTCATACAATTAGTCAAAGAGTCAATTTTCGCATTGAGCATGCTAAAACTATCAACCTCATGCACACCGACTTTTTGCCTAAGAATCTCACTCTCATTATACCAATCATATTGATTAGAAGCCATATCATCCAATAAATGACCATGCCTCATTATATGACTTGCTCATAAATGCACCTCCAGTCTCAATATCAATTGTAATTTTGACAGAATTTAAAAGTCCATCATAAAAAATTTACAAAATCAACTAGTCAGGAATACCATGATATGAGTATCTACTAACCAAATTCTTAAACCGTTCCCAAGTATTATATAAAGATTCACCCTCAAATTGTCTAAAACTAGTAATGTCATTACGTAGTTTAGTTGTCATACCATGTAGAAAATATTTAGCTAAAAATGCATGAGAAAGAATCTCCCAACTCGTACAATGATTAACAGAGAAGGAGTTTAGCCATACTTTTACCTTTCCCCTGAGAGAGAAAGGAAATAACATTAACTTGATGACATCTGCGCTGACTCTATTTAACTTGATTATGTCATTCATCTCTAGAAAGTTTTTCAAATGACTAATTTGATCTTCAAAGGTCTCTCCACTAAATTGATCTGCCTGCACTAAACCAATAAGACTAGGCTTTAGTTCAAAGTTATTTGCTTCTACTGCAGGTCGTGCAATATTAGACTAAATATTTTGAAATCTAGGTATCAAACACTCTCTCATAACCCTATTATCTTGAGCCATTGCTTCTTTCTTGATCTCCCTAGCTTGTATACAAATGGATCTCAAAGTTTTCTCTATCTCAGGATCAAACTTGGCAAGATTAAGACTTTTCAATCATAACATGCATTGTATCGAAACCAAAAAGAGCAAAAAATTTGATCTTCAAAATACTCTGCAAGAACCACTCAAAAAAATCTATATTACCTAGATAAATATAGAAAGTACAAAAACACAACAAAATAATACAAAAAGATACCCAAAAAAAACAATCGAAAAATTCTAAAAACTTATGAAAAAAATAAAAAAAAATAGAAAAGCTTGTAAAAATGATGGAATTTGGTGAAAATAAGTTAGTGCCCGTAGCAAGCTATGGGTTTTATTCACCAGGCCGAAATCCTTCGAAACAAGTGATCACTTAACCTAATTTCTTCATCTATTTTCAAACAGCAAAAAAAAAAACCCTAAAAAAACCTAATTCTATATGTAAGGAGTAAGAAATATATGAAAAACCCTAAAATCTGTATACCCTATTTACCAAGAACAAAAAAGAGACAAGAAATAAAAAAATAATATCCAATCTCAAATAAGATGATTTTTATTGATATACAAGTATATCCCCGATAACGGCGCCAAAAATTTGTTACGTGATTTAGGTATATCACGATTTCGGTCAAATGTACCCTAATCGAGTGTTGTGTATAGTGCAGAATAAGTGTCAATCCTATGAGGATATTATGTATTACCAAATATAAAATACTTTATCTAAGTTGAATAGAACGAATCAAAATAGCAAAAATATTAAAACTATGAAAATATTAAAAACAGAATATTGATGAACGGAAACCCTAATTTTATAAAACCCTAGAATATCGATTTCATCTGTCTTCAATTTTTTCACATGGTCAAAATTTTTCAAATCTCTTAAAGTTTATTGATAAAAGATTCATTCTTGATGATGACAGATTTCCCTAAATTAGATTCACCCAACGGTCATGCAATAAAATCTTAATTCGACTAATCAAAACTCAATGCTCATGCAGTCTTGATTAGACCAAATTGCCTTAAGATCTATAGAATATCTATAATTTAGGGTTTCCCCTAAAAATCCCCACACATAGAGTTAATCATCCGTCGATCTCATAACCCTATATGGATTTTATTGTATTTGTCAGATTTCATGCAATCTTCTCTTAATCTCATACATGTAATCACAAATAATCAAATCGTAGGTACCTATATGAATGAAGCATTAAGTTCAATAATAAAATCTCATCAAAGAAAGAATATGTCAATAAAGATTTAAGGGAAAGAAATAAATCAAATCATACTATTAATCAAAAAATAAAATCCATCGAATCCTAAGAACAAGAAATCTAAGTAGGCATGATAAAGAAAAGTAAGAAAAGAAAAGAAAATATCTTCTTTGCACTCGAAGGAATCCTCCTACAAAGGAGGTGGCTTCTAGGATTTCTCCTCTCCCTCCTCTTGTGTAAAGGATGTCTCCTCATTATAATTTAATTTCTAAGAGTCCTAAAAGACATAAAATTCATAGGTCTTCATAACAGCTTGATATTTCACTTGAACTTGGGCTTTTGGAACTCATGGGCCTTGAATTCCAATACTGTAGCAATTTCAACTCAAATTTTGGATATCTTCTGTTCTGACCTGGTCTCTGAAGTTTTCATAAGATTTGTAAGCCTTGAAATCTTCTTTCCAATCCAATAAGAATCAGGTCAATCGGATATTGGAGTAGAAATGTATGTCCAAAATACTAACAGTTGTCTGTATAATCCTATATCCTTAAATACGCCCAATAATCCTAAAATAAAATCTACAAAAGTAATCAATGTAAAATCATGATATAAAACCTAAAAATAGATCTAAAAGTCATAAATAAAATTTAAAATAACATAAAATAAAATAAATTTAAGTATATAAAAATATCGCTATCATTGGGCGACTATTTATTTTGTAACAATTTAAATAGAGTTGATGGGACTCTCTTCAAAAGGCTCGATGCATAGTATGGAGTACGTTCAATGGTCGATATAAGACCCATGATTTAATATAATCAATACGCTTAAATACAAATAGGCCTATGTCACCCCACTTTACCGATGGGATCTATCTCCCCGAATGGGCCTCCGTCACCCCGACCTTCCGATGGAATCAACTCCATGATATCCTATTCACTGTTCGACTGACCCTCAATGAGATCTATACGATTCAATCTACAAGTGCATTCAGTAAAACCGAATGACTATCTCTCTCATTCAACTGATGACTACCGAATACCTAAAGAGCCGAACACCTCAATCTCTGGAGAGTAACTCAACCGAATCCCATCATTGACTAAGTTTCCTATTTTAGTACGAAACGTATCTCTTAGATAAAAAAAGAAACCCTTAGGAATCTAATTGCTAAGGGAAAGAATCCAGAATCCTCGGATCACCTCATAAATAAATTAGGGTTGTAATGTTCCGAAATCATACGACTCAAGTGGGATATCATATAAAAGTTTTCGATACATCGCAGCCAAGTATGTTCTCTAGATTTTACATAAGACACTCAAATCATAGGGAGATCCATCCTCCCTTCCTCTCCATTTGTTTATCCTTTTAAAAACTAATCTTTCTAAGTTAAGTGTCAGAACTTCCCCCGATGGAGTACCTTCTGGTGATCTTTTGTAGGTTTCAAAACTCTTCATTGAGCACCCGTTCGAGTCACAAGGAGCCGGATCTGTGGAGTCAAGAACCACCCCAACAGATTGGTGCTGTCTATGGGAAACAAACTAGAGAATCTTTGTTAAGCTCTCAGCATTACCAAACCGATATGCCTCCAAAGCGGAAAACCAGAACTGCATCGAAGGTCGTATCTGTCATGGAAGGCCACACTGCTAGCCCCACTGACACAACCCTTCTTGTGGCACCCACTCTCTCTATTGACAATCCTCCTACTCATACTCAACCCCTCACTCAGAACAAGTCTCACAACTTGCGCCTTAGGAACACCCAACCATGGCTTTTGTATCGGTACCCCAAGAACAAGTTAGCTAACCCGAAATGGATAGATTAGAGTCTAAGATTTAGGACATGAGTAAGCAGTTGGAAGGCCTTAGTCATGCTGAGGGCTACTCTTCTTCAGGATGATCTGGGCGTGTATGCCCTTGACGACGAATGCCACTGCTCAACCACGAACCCTCGTGACTTTTCACTGTGATCCTGAAAACCTAAGTTGACGAGTTAAGCAACTCATTGCTAATGAACTCAAACGGGTCAATGTTCGAGAAAACCAGACCCTCCTCTACTCTACTAATGCTCCACCTTTCGACCCAAATGTCTGCTTCGAACCAATGCCCTGTGATATGTTTTTGCCTCCTATGGAAAGATATGACGAAACGATTGACTTTCGTGATCATACACCACACTTTGTGACGGTATTGATCTCAAAAGATATAACGGATGCCACCATGTGCAAATATTTCCCTACCACTCTCAAGGGAAACGCATTAACATAATTCAATTCGCTCCCACTACTAAGTATAAAAACATTCTCTCAACTTCAGCAGCAATTTGAGGCTCATTTTATGATAAGTAGGGGAACAAATTGAAAATCCACCTCTCTACTGTCATTACATCAAAGTAAGGATGAACCCCTAAGGGACTTCTTGGAGAAGTTCAAAACAGATATGATGAAAGTTCCAGTCTTGGACCATTCTATCGAGTTAGCAGCACTGCTCACTGGATTACGCCTTTCGGGCATGAAAACTTCGATTACGAAAAATTCTCTCTCCACTATCCAAAAGTTCTACTCTCATGCCGAGAAGTATATTACGGCTGAAGACGCCAAGGCCTTCAACCGAAGGAAAAACTGATCATCCAGTAGAGAACGTAGTCGATCGCCCTGACAGCTCTCACCAAAGAGGAATCGATCAGGTCCTCCACCTCCTCAAAGGTTCAACACTTACACCCCTTTAAACGAAACCCCCAGTCAAGTTTTGCTCCAGATCAGAAACCAACCTTATGTCCGATGGCCTCCTCAACCTACGGAGGATGATCCTAAAAAGGATAGGACAAAGTACAGTTACTTTCGTCGTGATTACGACCACACAACCAATAACTGCAGAAAGATGAGTTTGAATTCCTTATCAGAAGTGAGATGTTACAAAGGTTCATCAGTGAAGAGGGGAGAGACATGCCGAATCCCGATCGAACGGACGATCGACCGGTCGCCCCACCACTATCTAATCATTGGGATGGAGAGATCCTCCAAATTCATAAGGAGTGAATCTCTCAAACGCCTCACCCCCCATTGAACATTTTAGACCCCCCAAACAGTCCACAAAGAAGCCAGACTGAACGCCTGGTCGCACCAAATTTCTATTCGCCTAACATTCCTATCCCTACTTCACTAAAGATACTAACAACTCACGTTGGTGAATAAGCTAAAGGCAAATGACAGATCATCGGTTTTACCAATGAGGACTTAGTCGGATAGATCCAAATCACCACGACCCTCTTGTCATCACTGCCAAAATTGGCCCGTACAAAGTCTAAAGGGTCTTTGTTGATCAAGGAGCGGGGTATGATCTCCTATACTAGGATACTTTCAAAAGAATGGATTCGGCCCCACACATCTCCAACTCCACATAGGTCTAGTCAAAGGACTCTCTAGTAAATGGATATACTCGAAGGGATCATTCCCCTCCCAATCACACTGGGCGTGCTGTCCAATCATACGACGGCTACAATGATATTCAATGTTTTCAACCTCTTCTCACCTTATAATGCTATTTTGGAAAGGCCTGGCTTGAACGCCTTAGAGGCCCTACCTAGCACAAAACACATGAAATTTAAATTCAAAACTCCACTTGGAATTGGGACATTATCTTGTGATTAAGAGCTTTCGATCTCTACTTTAAAGTAGTTACATGGTATGTTTCGATTGTCTTACATAGTCCTTTGTGTTATTGATATGATATTTTTCCGTTTGGTAGCAAACACACGTGTATCTTATTGTTTACATTCTATCGAACTCCTACATCATATAGGAAAGAAACACACTAACGAAGGGATCTATCTCCTCGAACGGGCCTTTGTCGCCCTGATTAAACGAAAAAATCTATATTTTCGAATGGGCCTCTGTTGCCCTGACCGAATGAAGGGATCTATCCCACTGAATGGGCCTTTGTCACCTTGACCGAATGAAGGGATCTATCTTCCCGAACAAGTCTTTGTTGCCTTGACCGAATAAAATGATCTATCTCTCCGAACGGGCAATTTGTCGCCCTGACTGAATAAAGGGATCTATCTCTCCGAACGAGTCTTTATCACTCTGACCTAACGAAGAGATCTATCTCCCCGAATGAATCTCTATCGCCCTGACCTAATGAAGGGATCTATCTCCCCGAATAGGTCTTTAACGTCCTGATCAAAGAAGAAATCTATCTCTCTGAATGGGCCTCTATCGCCCTAACCTAACGAAGGACATCCCTATTCCTCTTTTTCAGACAAATCTTAGTAGGTATTACTTGTTGAAAAGCCAGAGGAACTTGTGAAAATGCACATTTAAATAACGCCCTAGACGGACCGACATTCTCTAGAAAAGCCCGAAACAACTAAACGTAGCCGACGAGTCTGTTCGAAACAACAAAGGGAGTAGAACACAAAAGAATCTCTCATTAAAAATCATTGTGATACAGTGGCGTAAGAATTACATAGACTGAAGAGGAATAGAGGCCTCCTAAGAAGAGGTCCTCGTAGCAACTGTGCGCGGTTCAGTTGGAACAATAATCGATCTAGTGGGAATTGTATTTCAATCCATTGCATCTCGACTGGCAACCTCCCTGACCGGAGGCAAAGCTCCATCCAATCTGAACCGATAGATTATCTCTTTGGCACATTGTAATCTCTCTGTTAACTCACACTGAATATCTCTAGAGGTAACAGCGCATGGAAGTAAAGATTTTTCTGATTCAATTGCCCTCGCTCCACTACTTGGAGAGACTACTCGCGCAACTAAGCTAACATCTCAATGGCATGCAATCGTACCTCGAGGGCCTTCTTCTTGATCTCCAGTTTCTTGCAATAACTCCAAAGGTTCTTTACTTCCTCATTATTTTCGACTAGTGAGGCCTCAAATGGCACCTCTATTCCTGTACCTTTCTCTATTCAATCAGAGGCATTCCGTAATATTGTAATTTGGGCATTTAGCTGATTGAATTTCTCCTTCAGATGTCCCACAATCTGTTTCTTTTGTTATTCCTGGAACTCTGCCAGGGCCATTGTCTGCAAGAAAGGAGAAATTGAATCATCTGACAATGAGGAGAAAACAAAATGAGGTGAACTCAGGAGATGATACCATTAGACCAAGGGAGTTAAAAGCCTACCAGCTTTCTCCATGGACTTCCTGTGCAACTCTAAGTCACAGTGATAAAAGTTGAGCCGATGGGTTATTTTCCCTGCTTTGGCCAAGTCTACATAACTATATTGTTTATCCCCTGAGCTGATGGCCACCGTTGCTCTTTCTTTTGACCCCTTGTTACCATAAAAAGATTGAATTGGGATAAAAGGAGGGATGACAGTCCCATCGAGAACCTTGCATTTCCCCTTGCGAGAAGGTTACATGGAGATAGCACTTGACGAACTAGATAGTTCTCAATCGGTGTAACTTGAGTCATTATCTCTCTCGATACCCTCACTTTCGTAACGAATGAGGAAGTCCCTTTGAGTCTCTCCATAGCAAGCACATCTGGCAATGAGACTCCCTTATTTCCGGTTGATAGCGAATGACCAATCTTATAAAACTCCTTTAACCCAATCTTAAATGGCTTTAACACGACCAAGGGCAGCACCCCTCGGTTTCCTTGCCTGTTTTGTACCCATTTCCTGATAAAGATTCTGGCTGAACTATTTTCATCCTTTTTACTGAGGGAAGCATTAGTGAAGTGTGGGGTTCAGACTCCCCATCAATCCCTACTAAAGGATTCCTTACGAACGAATCCCGGCCAATTGTAATTTTTCTCAACTAGGTGTCATCCATAAAATCCGAATCATTGGTTAACCCAATCTCTTTCCTATCAACCAAGAGAGGCCTGTTTGATCTTCATCTTCTCTCTTATCAGCAGACTCGCTAAAGACAACATCTGATTGTCCATCAAAGAATCAATTAAGATGGCCCTCCGTGTAGACCTCCAGTAACTGCCAACCGAACGCATGAAACGAAAGTGACGAAAAGGGTTTACAGGTTGCATTCTGAGCGCAGCCCTTCCATCAACACTGAGAAGCATTGGCATAAGATTCTTGTCCTTGAACACCATGAAGAAGTACTTGCGTATCCAGTTACTACTAGTGGGTTCCTCATAATGAAATCTTGAATCAGATTCAATAAGGGTCTACAGCTTATACTAGTCTCGAACCAAACTATTCTTCATGTACCTTACCAGAGAAAAGAGGGCTGCAAGGATATCAAAATCAAAATAAAAGTGATAGAACCCTAATAGGGAGGTCACAGTAACAAGCAGGCACTAAGCGTCAAGAGTCAACAAAGTTGAAAATATATTCCAATGCTATAACACTTCAACGATTGGACCACTATATAGTACACTTAAGCAAACTTCACTATTTGCTTGTACATTGGGACACAGTGTGACGCCCCGAACCCGAGTCGTGAACAGCTGCCCATTATCCCGGATATTGACTTTCTATAACCAAATGGGCAGAACCTCCCCATAAGTCGGAGGTCCATCAAATACCATATATCAACTTGTCACATATCAATATACATAGGCTAGCCCGGCCACAATCAACAATCTCCATAGATCCTCCAATGTAACGCCGACTCTGCGGTGTCGTACTTTTATACTCCCGTTCCTGAATTTAATGAAATATTCTTCAGTTTATTTATATAGAGAGAGAATTTTTATTTTATATTGATTTTCGATTTTGAGGCTTTTAATTCAAATTTTTAGTATATTCAAAAGTATCCGTATTTCCGATTCGAAATATGAAGCAAGTATAAAAATAAATTTCAATTATTAAATTATTTATTCCCTCTTTTATTTATTTATAAATCTATTCTTATAAATATATATATAATAATAATAAAAAAAAAAACAACAAAAATCGAATTAGGGCTTAAAGCCCTAATTCTCCTTCATTCTCTCTTATTCATCTCTCTCCCATCGCTCTCTCTCTTTCTCTCGATCTCTCACTTTCTCCGCCATTGTCGCCGTCGCCACTCTCCTTTCTGCCACCAACAGCCACCGCCTCAACCACCGTTCTCTCTCTACCTCCCTCTCGGTTCTCTCTCTCTACTCCCTTTCTCTCTCTATCTCTCGCGATTCTCTCTTCCTCTCGTGATCTCTCCCGCACTCTCCATCTCTACCGCCGTACTCCGCCTCTCATCACCATCGCACACGGCCGCTCGCCGTCTGTCTCTTACTTTCCCTCTCCATTTCGCTATCTCTCACTCTCAGTTTTCTCTCTTCGTCAATCTCTCTTTGTCTCTCACTGTTCTCTCTCTCAGTCTATCTCTCTCTCCCTCTCTCTCTCCCTGCGTGCGTAACTACGGCCTTTTCTTTCCTTCCCGCGCGCCCCACTGCAGCGCGCGACAGCCCCTGCATGCCTGACTATAGCGCGCGTGGCTACAACGCCTCTTCCCTGCTCTCGGGCTTCGCTCTTCCTCTGTTGAGAGCGCTTCTGCAACTCTTGCAGAGCCCTAAATCTACAGCAGTAATAGGCTTCGAAACCCTAGACCGACTTGCAATCCTTTCTCTGTGAAGGTAAGGATCTTAGGGTTTCAATATCATTTTAGTGATTTAGCTAGATTTCTAAATTTGTACTTCAAATTTGAAATGTTACAGGTTTTAGACTGAACCGAATGATGAACGGAGGCTAGATCTGCGAATCGAGAAACCCTTGGTAAGGAGATTTTTGGTCTTTTTATTAATTGAATGAAATTAGAGTGAATTTAGGGTGAAAAGTCTTATATAGGTTTAGAATGTATATTCGATTGAAATAGAATGCATTCTGAAATTCTATACTTGAATATTAAGGTTAAGTCTGGTGTCTGATATAAAAGGAACATGATAGAGGATAAATGATTCTTGTTAAGTTGATTTAAAATAGTTTTTCTCAGAGTTAAATATTGAAATATGCATGAAAATAGTCAGAAATTGGATCTAAGTTAAAGGATTGGTACAATCTTTTTCATTTTAAGTTGTCTTGCATATAAGAATCAAAATACAATTTCCGTAATATGAAAATAGGTTTCAATATCTTTAAAATGACATATGGTTTGAAAAAATCGGATGAGAATTGAAAAGTGTATGATTTTTTTAAAGATTTTTTTAACTTGTAAGAAATATATGTATTTTAGACTTGTTTTCGATTTTGAACGATTTTAGGTTTGAATTTAGTTTGATTTTGATTTGGTTATTTACTTATAAATGGAATGAAATTGATGACATTGGAGTATATTTATAAATTGAGAAATTAAGATTTATACAAATTTAGAGAAGATGATAAACCCTAAGAATAATTGGAAATTTGATGACAATTGTGATAATTTGATTAGGTTGATCTTGTTGGAGACTCGAGGAGTCAATTCGGATTTATTTTGAAAATAGGGAGTGATTACCCTCCCTAAAATGTGAGTGGGACACTAATCTCTTGCATGAAATAGTGAAACCTGATTTTATCATGTTTTTAATAAAACATGCTTTTGATATACATTGTCTCGACGTATGGAATTGAAATTCAAATCTGTTTTGTGATTATTGGAGTGTCGTACTTATGTTTTCTACAATTATGCATCCATGTTTGAAAAGAAATGAAATTGTGCCATGATTTGAGAAATGGAATGTTTTCTATTCTACCATTGCATTGGTTTGTTGAATTTAAATGATTTCGATGAAATTGTATTGGCACACGGATTTGAATTGTTTTGACGATATGATCAGATGATTTGACTATATGGATTGAATGCCTACTAGCTTGAGATGATATGATGATATGACATTATTTGATTGATTCCGTAGCTACGAAGGGACTTTGTAGAGGCACGGGTTGCCCGGATACGATTCTGCATGAGATATCCGCAAACGTCCAGTTTATATATTTGGTAGGTACGAAGGGTTAAACCCTCATCGGGGGAGGACGTGTGTGACACCACCATCTAGCACCGGGCGGTGACCTATTGACGAGTCTGGGTAAGCAAGGGCTAAGCCCACGGCCAACGTCGGGGTAGAGAGCTACTTTTGAAACACTTTGCATAATAAAACCCCCGATGCGCCTGTCCTTGGTCATGGTTGACCTTTGTCAGGATCCTTTCGGCTAGCTCTATGATCTACTCGATTTTAAATGGATGCATATATATATGATATCGTGTGAATAAGTAAATGAGTTCATTTTAGCGAACATATCATGATTTGTTTCAAAATTCAAATTATTGGTTATGAATGATATTATTTGACACTTCAATGTTCACCTACACTATTAGTACTTGAGATTAATCCCCTCACTCACTGAGTATCCTCCCATAGATACTCACCCCTCTTCTTTCCTCCCTCAGACAGGATCGTTGTGCTAGAGCGACGTTTCAAACTCTAGAGGTTTCGATTGATCATTGGTGGGTTTGGTTCTTCTTGACGGTGAGACTTAAGTTTAATTTGAAATACAAATTACTCACTTTATTTTGACCCTGCGAGGTCTTGATATTGAGATCCATAGTTGACCGTGTACATTTTTATGGGATGACTGTAATAATTATGGATATTGTAGTGAAACTCTCCTATTATACTTGCATTGAGGCGTTTGTAAATATTTAAACTCTCTACTTGGGAAATTATTATATATTATATAAAAACTTAGGACCGCTCAGTGTGGCGGCTGCTCATGCTCTAATTGGGCATGATAGTAGAGGTCTGTGGCTAGGATTGCTGATAATTTACTTAGCCTGACGTTGTTCTGGATGTCACTGTGGTTGGTGGGTTGTTGTGAGACCGGGATGACCCTCTTATTTTATTTACAGGATTATTTTAAATTATACAGGTTTATTTGTACATGGGAGACCTCCGATTTATGGGGATGTTCTGTCCGATTTTCTATAAAAATACAGCCGGCATTTAGGATAACGGGCGGCTGTTCACAATCCCAGTTCGGGGCATGACAATTCGATTGGTATCAGAGCTCTAGGTTGAGAGCTGTGTTTGATAAAATAGTTTGAAAGTATACCCAAGTATGATTTAAAAGCCTTCAATGCATATGGGAGTTTCATTACAATCATGAGATCCTAGTACATGGTTTTAGGCATATGAGTTATTCTTTTTAGGGGGTTAGATACGGTGCGTATCTAACCTAGCATATTGGTTCTATCAGTTCTTAAACTTATAATTTTATTCATTTTAGGGGGTTAGTTACTTTGTAACTAACCCTAATCTTTGAATCATATCTAATTTAAGTTCTTTCTTTGTAAGATTATGATTACTAGACGAGGTACTAGATTTGTACCTGAGACATCTAGAATACTCGAGGATGTTTCCTCGTCAGGTGTACCCTTCTAGCAGTCTCTCAGTCAGCTATTATAGCTACGGTTCCATCACCATCATTTGATGCATTTATACAGGTGTATGAGTGGTACACCTCCCATTGGATTCGCATGCCTTGATTCATAACTCAAATTCTTTTTAGGGGGTTAGTTACTCCGTAACTAACCCTAATCCTTGATTTCCACTTAATGAAAAGGTGCTCTGCTTGCAGAACTATGCCACCTAGACGTAGTAGGCGCGGTGCACCACTAGAGAGTCCCTCAGTGTTTGATGCACTTGTGGCACCTGAGACTTCACGAGTACCGGAGGATGCTTCCTCTTCTCACGCACCTTCACCAGTGCCACCCCCAGCACCTCTACCGGCTGCTACAGTTGAGATTCCTCCACCACCACTCGATGCCTTGAGGCAATGGCAGCAGTGGTACAGTAGATATGGAGTGTAGATGACACCACCTTGACCACAGAGTTTCGGGGCACCAGCCCCTAGTGTCACTACATAGTCTACGGCACGGAGACGACATTTCTGCCACAGATGCGATAAATATCATGCACCTGGGTGTAGAGCACCGATTTTTTGCTTCCAGTGTGGGAAGAAAGGTCACATTATGAGTGTCTGCCCAGATTTAGGTCGAGGAGGACCGACTTTGCGGAGTCGTACTAGTACTTCTGGCACAGGCTAGCAGGGGGCACCTGTGCACTCAGCTCTTACCGCTCCTCGGACTGCAGCCGGGAGTAGTACATTGTCAGGACCATTGCGACAGCAGCCTAGGGCCCAGGCTCGTGTGTTTGCGATGACCTAAGAGGACGCACAGGCAAACCCCGATGTTATTATGGGAAATCCTCCCGCAGACCCCTCCGTGTAGTGTTTTTGATTGTACTTTCTTTATGGGATCTAGTATATCATGATGTTGATATACAGTTTTGGACTGGTTAAAGCTTTAGAAGCTTAACTTGTTTGATATATATATATATATATATATATATGTTTTTGTCTACTTTTATTTGCATTTTGAATATCTTTAATCTTTTCTATTTTTCATATTCAGGGATCATGAGGATATTTGGAGTTGACGCTCGTGTCCTTATTGACACCGGGTCGAATTTCTCTTATGTGAGAGCATCCTTTGCCCACCAGATGGGTAAACCTTTATTGCCACTTGATGAGGAGATATTGATTATCACTCCTCTCGGTGAGCACCTTCTCAGAGACTCAGTCTATCGCGAATGTGAGGTCATGATAGGGGATGCGGTACTCGAGGCAGACTTAATTCCCCTTGAGATGACGAATATTGATGCCATCCTCGGGATGGATTGGCTGAGCAAACATAGAGTTTCAGTGGATTGTTTCACCAAAGAGGTTGAGTTATGGAAATCAGAGGGATCCCCTTTGAGATTCTGTGGCGAAAGGAGAGTACTACCTCGTTGTGTCAAATCAGTGATGGAAGCCAGGAGGTTGATACACTGAGACTGCATGGCGTACCTGGCTCATGTTGTTGACACCACCGTTGAGGGACCGAGACTTGAGGATGTCCCTGTGGTGCAGGAGTTTCCAGACGTGTTCCCCGAGGAACTTCCCGGATTACCACCAGTTCGGGAGTTCGATTTCGAGATTGATCTAGTGTCGGGAACCAATCCTATTTCTATTCCACCATACAGAATGGTGCCTGCTAAACTGAAAGAGCTTAAAATTCAGTTGCAAGAACTTCTTGATAAGGGGTTTATTCGCCCGAGCACTTCACCCTGGGGTTGTCCGGTGCTGTTTGTAAAGAAAAAGGATGGTACATTTTGGCTTTGTATGGATTATAGGCAGTTGAACAAAGCCACCATCAAAAACAGATATCCCCTGCCACGTATCGATGATTTGTTTGATCAGCTGCAAGGAGCCAGGGTTTTCTCTAAGATTGATCTCTGTTCGGGTTGTTATCAGTTGAGGATTCGGGCCGATGACGTGCCCAAGACAGCCTTTCGCACCCAATACGATCACTATGAGTTCTTAGTCATGCCGTTTGGGCTGACTAATGCCCCAGCTGCTTTATGGATCTGATGAACTGAGTTTTCCACGACTACTTGGATCGATTCGTCATCGTATTCATCAATGACATCTTGGTGTATTCACGGAGTGATGAAGATCATGTTCAGCACCTTCGGGTGGTATTACAGATACTCGTGAGAAGCAACTTTATGCCAAATTCTCGAAATATGAGTTTTGGCTGAGACAGATTGGATTTTTGGGGCACATTGTCTCTGCGGAGGGTATTTACGTTGACCCGCGGAAGGTTGAGGCTATAGTGAAGTGGGAGCAGCCACAGACAGTTACCGAGATCCGTAGTTTCCTCGGTTTGGCCGGGTATTATCGCAAATTTGTAGAGGGATTCTCCCGGATAGCTGCTCCATTATCTAGATTGACCCAGAAAGGAGTCAAGTTTGTTTGGGATGGCCGTTGTGAGGCGAGCTTTCAGGAGCTTAAACGACGGTTGATATCCGCTCCTATTTTAGCCCTTCCCACTATTCGGGAATGTACAGTGTACAGTGATGTTAGTCGACAGGGATTGGATTGTGTTTTGATGCAGGATGGTCGGGTTATTGCATTTGCCTCGCGACAATTGAAGAAACACGAGGTTAATTACCCGACACATGATTTAGAGTTGGCAGCCATAGTCTTCGCGTTGAAGATATGACGGCATTATCTTTATGGGGTGACCTGCAGAGTATTCACAGATCACAGGAGTTTAAAGTATCTCTTCACCCAAAAAAGAACTGAATTTGAGACAAATGAGATGGTTAGAGCTCCTCAAAGATTATAATCTCATTATTGACTATCATCCGGGCAAGGCAAATGTTGTAGCAGATGCCTTAAGTCGGAAGTCAGCATCATCCTCACAGTCGACAGAGAAAGCATATCTCTCTTGTCTGGTAGGACTTCGAGCCTTAGGAGACAGTTTGACTAGTGATGATCAGTGAGGCTTACTAGCCAGATTTGAGGTCAGGCCGACTTTGTTCGACCGTATCAGAGAGTTCCAGGGTACAGATGAGGAGCTTCAGGGTATTGCGGATAGAGTCCGCAGAGCTGAGGGCAGAGATTTCTGGATCCAAGATGATGGTTTATTGGTATTCAGGGATCGAGTTTGTATTCCCGCTGATACAGATCTCCGCAAGGCCATACTTGAGGAAGCACACTCCTCTGCTTATGCTTTGCATCCGAGTGGTACCAAAATGTATCGAACTATTCGGGATAATTACTGGTGGCCTGACATGAAACGGGAAATCGCGGATTTTGTGGTTAGGTGTTTAGTTTGCCAGCAGGTTAAGTCCGAGCATCAGCGGCCTGCTGGTACATTGCAGCCCTTACCTATTCCTAAGTGGAAGTGGGATCACATTACTATGGACTTTGTGACAGGGCTACCGCGGACTTCATCAAGGCATGATGCCATATGGGTGATTGTAGATCGACTCACCAAGTCCGCTCATTTCCTTTCTATTCACAGTGACTATCCTTTGGAGACCTTGGCACGTCTTTACATTGATACGATAGTCCTGCTGCATGGTATTCCTGTGTCGATAGTAACAGACAGGGACCCGAGATTCACTTCCAGATTTTGACCCAAGTTGCAGGAAGCAATGGGCACGAGGCTGAGTTTTAGCACAGCCTATCATCCGCAGACAGATAGTCAGTCAGAGAGGACCATTCAGACTCTTGAGGACATGCTGAGAGCATGCATGATGGATTTCAGGGGTGGTTGGGATCGGCACCTTCTACTGGTCGAATTTGCGTATAATAACTACTATCAGGCCAGTATTGGGATGCCACCACATGAGGCACTGTATGGCGGGAAGTGCCGCACCCTGATATGCTGGAATGAGGTCGGAGAACGACGTCTTAGTAGCATTGAGTTGATTGAGGAAATGAAGGATAAGGTCAAGGTCATCCGTGAGCGGATGAAAGCCGTACATGACAGACAGAAGGCGTATGCTGATCGTAGGCGGCGACCTCTTGAGTTTACTACGGGAGATATGGTTTTCTTGAGGATATCTCCTTTGAAAGGAGTTATATGGTTCAGGCAGCGGGGTAAGCTGAGCCCTAGATATATTGGACCCTTCCGTATCCTTGAGAGGGTCAGGAGCGTGACATACAGATTGGAACTGCCAAATGAACTCTCCCGTATTCACGACGTTTTCCATGTCTCAGTACTCATGAAGTACTTAGCTAATCCTTCTCATGTACTTGAACCTCCACCTGTTGAGTTACGAGAGGAACTTAGTTTTTCGGTTCAACCCGTGGCTATTTTAGATCGACAGGTCAGAAAGCTACGAAGCAAGAAAGTTTCTTTGGTCAGGGTTTTGTGGAAAAGTGACCAAGTCGAAGAGAAAACTTGGGAACCCGAGGAAGCAATAAGGAGACAGTATCCCCATTTGTTTACTGTATAGTTTTCTTTTAGTTTCGAGGACGAAACTTGTTTTTAAGGGGTTAGAAAATGTAACGCCGACTCTGCGGTGCTGTACTTTTATACTCTCGTTCCTGAATTTAATGAAATATTCCTTAGTTTATTTATGTAGAGAGAGAATTTTTATTTTATATTAATTTTCGATTTTGGGGTTTTTAATTCAAATTTTTAGTATATTCAAAAGTATCCATATTTTCGATTCGAAATGTGAAGTAAGTATAAAAATAAATTTTAATTATTAAATTATTTATTCCCTCTTTTATTTATTTATAAATCTATTCTTATAAATATATATATAATAATAAAAAAAAAAAAACAACAAAAATCGAATTAGGGCTTAAAGCCCTAATTCTCCTTCCTTCTCTCTCCTTTATCTCTGTCCCGTCGCTCTCTCTCTTTCTCTCGATCTCTCACTTTCTTCGCCATTGTTGCCGCTGCCGCTCTCCTTTCCGCCACTAACAGCCACCGCCTCAGCCACCGTTCTCTCTCTATCTCCCTCTCGGTTCTCTCTTTCTACTCCCTTTCTCTCTCTATCTCTCGTAATTCTCTCTTCCTCTCGCGATCTCTCCCACACTCTCTATCTCTACCGCCGTACTCCGCCTCTCGTCACCAAAGCACACGGCCGCTCGCCATCTATCTCTTACTTTCCTTCTCCATTTCGCTATCTCTCACTCTCGATTTTCTCTCTTCGTCAATCTCTCTCTGTCTCTCACTGTTCACTCTCTCAGTCTATCTCTCTCTCCCTCTCCCTCTCTCCCTGTGCGCGCAACTGTGGCCTTTTCCTTCCTTCCCGCGTGCCCCACTGCAGCGCGCGACAGCCCCTGCACGCCCGACCGCAGTGCGCGCGGCTGCAGCGCCTCTTCCCTACTCGCGCGCTTCGCTCTTCCTCTGCTGAAAGCGCTTCTGCAACTCTTGCAGAGCCCTAAATCGACAGCAGTAGTAGGCTTTGAAACCCTAGACCGACTTGCAACCCTTTCTCTGCGAAGGTAAGGATCTTAGGGTTTCAATATAATTTTAGTGATTTAGCTAGATTTCTAAATTTGTACTTCAAATTTGAAATGTTACAGGTTTTAGACTGAACCGAATGACGAACGGAGGCTAGATTTGCGAATCGAGAAACCCTTGGTAAGGAGATTTTTGGTCTTTTCATTAATTGAATGAAATTAGAGTGAATTTAGGGTGAAAAGTCTTTTATAGGTTTAGAATATATATTCGATTGGAATAGAATGCATTCTGAAATTCTATACTTGAATATTAAGGTTAAGTCTGGTGTCTGATATGAAAGGAACATGTTAGAGGATGAAGGATTCTTGTTAAGTTGATTTAAAATAGTTTTTCTCAAAGTTAAATATTGAAATATGTATGAAAATAGTTAGAAATTGGATCTAAGTTTAAGGATTGGTACAATCTTTTTCATTTTAAGTTATCTTGCATATAAGAAATCAAAATACAATTTCCGTAATATGAAAATAGGTTTCAATACCTTTAAAATGACATATGGTTTAAATAAATCGGATGAGAATTGAAAAGTGTATGATTTTTTTAAAGATTTTTCTAACTTGTAGGAAATATATGTATTTTAGACTTGTTTTCGATTTTGAACGGTTTTAGGTTTGAATTTAGCTTGATTTTGATTTGGTTATTTACTTATAAATGAAATGAAATTGATGACATTGGAGTATATTTATAAATTGAGGAATTAAGATTTATACAAATTTAGAGAAGATGATAAACCCTAAGAATAATTGGAAATTTGATGACAATTATGATAATTTGATTAGGTTGATCTTGTTGGAGACTCGAGGAGTCAATTCAGATTTATTTTGGAAATCGGGAGTGATTACCTTCCCTAGAATGTGAGTGAGACCCTAATCTCTTGCATGAAATAGTAAAACCTGATTTTATCGTGTTTTTAATAAAACATGCTTTTGATATGCATTGTCTCGACGTATGGAATTGAAATTCAAATCTATTTTGTGATTATTGGAGTGTCGTACTTATGTTTTCTACAATTATACATCCATGTTTGAAAAGAAATGAAATTGTGCCATGATTTAAGAAACAGAATGTTTTCTATTCTACCATTGCATTGGTTTGTTGAATTTAAATGATTTCGATGAAATTGTATTGGAACACGGATTTCAATTGTTTTGAGGATATGATCAGATGATTTGGCTATGTGGGTTGGATGCCTACTAGCTTCAGATGATATGATGATATGGCATTATTTGATTGATTCCGTAGCTACGAAGGGACTTTATAGAGGCACGGGTTACCCGGATACGCTTCTGCAGGAGGTATCCGCAAACGTCCAGTTTATATATTTCGTAGGCACGAACGGTTGAACCCTCATCGGAGGAGGACGTGTGTGACACCACCGTCTAACACCGGGCGGTGATCTATTGACGAGTCTGGGTAAGCAAGGGCTAAGCCCATGGCCAACGTTGGGATAGAGAGCTACTTTTGAAACACTTTGCATAATAAAACCCCCGATGTGCCTGTCCTTGTTCATGGTTGACCTTTGTCAGGATCCTTTCGACTAGTTCTATGATCTACTCGATTTTAAATGGATGTATATATGTATGATATCGTGTGAATGATTAAATAAGTTCATTTTAGCGAACATATCATGATTTGTTGTAAAATTCGAATTATTGGTTATGAATGATATTATTTAACACTCCAATGTTCACCTACACTATTAGTACTTGAGATTAATCCCTTCACTCACTGAGTATCCTCCCATAGATACTCACCCCTCTTCTTTCCTCCCTCAGACAGGATCATTGTGCTAGAACGACGTTTCAGATTCTAGAGATTTCGGTTGATCATTGGCGGTTTTGGTTTTTCTTAACGGTGAGACTTAAGTTTAATTTGAAATACAAATTACTCACTTTATTTTGACCCTGCGAGGTCTTGATATTGAGGTCCGTAGTTGACCGTGTATATTTTTATGGGATGACTGTAATAATTATGGATATTGTTGTGAAACTCTCCTATTATACTTGCATTGGGGCGTTTGTAAACATTTAAACTCTCTACTTGGGAAATTATTGTATATTATATAAAAACTTAGAACCACTCAGTGTGGCGGCTGCTCATGCTTTAATTAGACATGACAGTAGAGATCTGTGGGTAGGATTGTTGGTAATTTACTTAGCCTAGCGTTGTCCTAGATGTCTGCTGTGGTTGGTGGGTTGTTGTGAGGCCGGGATGACCCTCTTATTTTATTTACAGGATGATTTTAAATTATACAGGTTTATTTGTACATGGGAGACCTCTGATTTATGGGGAGATTCTGTCCGATTTTCTGTAAAAATACAGTCAGCATTCAGGATAACGAGCGGCTGTTCACGATCCCGATTCGTGGCGTGACACTCCAATCCCTGTCAACCATCTAGAATAACGTAAGGTTAATAATAGTCCTACACCAGACCTCCGCTGTCATGCCCCCATCAAAGGCATGAACAGTCACCAGTTACTCCTCCTGTGATTTAGAGGTGGCACCGAGAGAACCTAGAGGACCCTTCTAGAACATGACAAGTTTCCCAAAGTAAATATACACAATAGTACAAATCATGCCTCAATGCAATAAAATATAATTGAGAGTTTCAATAAGATATACATACATTACATACAATCATCCTTTTTTATATCCAATGGTCTATCTATAATCTCAGTACACAAATATACAATTTCACTGGCAAATCCTTCCCAATATCATATCGAGTACCTAATCAACAGCCTCGATCTCCCATAAAAGCCTCGTGCACTGATAAGTTTCAACGCGTCCTACTATAGCTATCTCTGTATACAACAGGAAATGAGGGGTGAGTATCAAGGAAGATACCCAGTGAGTGAGAGGGTATATATCATGTCTTTAATGTGTCGGTGAAAAATGGAGTGTCAAAGTTCTCAATAATTCCACATATTGTAAGAAATCATGTATAATACTCAATTTATCATCATTCTTTTCACATACATTTCAAACATATATGCATCCATGTTATTAAATCATGCTAGAATATAGCGTGCCAAAATCAGTCCTGGCAAGGGTCGACCGCGACCAATGACAGGTGCATCAGGGGTTTTGTATGCAATAGGTTATAAAAGCTCTCTACCTCGACGTTGGCGACGGACCTCATCAGGTGCTAGACTACGGCGTACTATAGCCCTCCCCCTTATGGGTTCAACTTGACTAGTACCGTGTCGAATCACTATACATTTACCATTTTTCGATGTCATGTGGGATATCTTCCGCAGAAGCGTATCGGGTGCAAATATGGATCACCCTACACATGCATCCTTCGTAGCTACGGAATGGGATTTACCCATTAAAAAGTTATCATCATTAAATCAATCACGTGCCATGCCGCATTTCTCAAACAATGTCAATCATTTCCACAAGGATGATTTCATAAAACGTGTATAAATCAAATGCAATGACACAGTTTCATATTTTAAAACTCATTTGGATGCATATACAAGGCGTAAAAACATGTTTGTGGACACTCCATGAATTCACAAAAAAAACATTTTATAATTCATTCACAATTTCACGTCACATATTCATTAAATCATGTTTGTATCAGAAAATATTTTAAAATATGATATTGTGTATCAGACACATAATATAATAAATCTCACTCACAACAGAAGAGAGGGTACGCCACTCCCGGCACAAATCTCGAGGCACACAAAAATGCTCCTCTCAATATCACCAATGAGACTCTATAAACATAATTTAGAACATGTGTCACTAAAGAGATCATATGATGCATACATGATGATATAAATATGATGCAACCCTAGTTATAGACAAACCTAGGTTTGTGCAAGCCCATGAAATAGCACCATTTTGCCCACATTACGTTTCAAAAGTCTGTTCTGACCAATTTTAGTACAGCCCTCACAACTTTTAATACCCAACTCCAAATTACCTGAAAGTTTTACAGTATTTAGAAGATACATAACCCTACATTTTTCATGTTTTGGATTTCTCCCAATTATGCATAGAAGGGGTCTAAAATGGATCACCAATTCTCTGTTCAGTTTTGGCCAAGAAGCAGAATCCTTTCTGCACAGTTTTGGGAGATTTAGTATAACTCTTGATTCTCTTGTACAAATTGGTTGAAATTATCATAGTAGGTGTCTAAGAGGGAGATCTACAATGTTTCTTCTTTGAGGGTTTGAAAAAAAGGGCTGGAATGGGGTCGCACAATGCTACTGATTTTAGTGTTGGAAAATGGATGACCCTCTGATGAGTTTCAGAAGAATGACTGTAACTTTTGACACAGGGGTCGGATTGAGGCGATTCTTATCTTGTTGGAAAGATAAGATACAGATATATATTGGTCATACTAGGGCTCAAGCTAATTGAGAATAGAATGCACCTCAAAATCAAGGCAAATTTCATAGTAGAACAGAACAGAACAGAATATGATTTTGCAGATCACCTAAATTTGAAAAATCATAATAAATCCAATTTAATTCAGAATGTGTTGAATCATAGCTCATTTTAAAGCTCTGAAGGTCTAGTTTCATGTGTAAACATTTTGCTCAATTTTCCTTTGTGCAGAAAATGCTATAGCTAAAACACCATAACCAGGTCAGAATATTCAGATTTCAGAATTTCCGTTTTCCTCCTTGATTTCGAACTTCGGCTAACCCTAATTCCCTAACCAAACCACCTCATTTTGGTCTCAAATTAATATATGTTATACTATGTATGGAGGGTCTCATACTGAAGATGGAGAGTTGGAACTTGAAAAAACCATAGAAATTTGGTCTTGAACTCTCAGCTCCCTCCTTGGATTTCACCAAGCAATCCTTCTCATTTGGCCTTGATTTTTGGATATATTGGTGTTAAGGATGTGTATAAGAGATCTATGTAAAAGAAATTGGATAGTATGTAGGAAGATTTGGAGATCTTACCGGCAGTCCATGGCTATGGAAGGAAGAAGAAAATGAGTTGTTTGCTTCTTCTAGGGCTTCACGGTTATGAGGGACAAGAGAAGATGGAGTTTGTTGCTTTTTCTCTTAATACTTCACTATTTGACAAGAAATGCCCACCAACCATCACCCAATCTAAGGCTCACATTTGTTCTTTGATTTTTCAATCAAATCTTAGCCATCCACCTCATGCTTCATGTATTTGCTTTGTCTCCCAACCAATTGTGTAGTGCCACTTGTCAAGACCACACAAAATCCAATAAAGTAAATTCACACACTTCAAGAGCACTAATTGCTTGTCATTTATGCCCATCCACTTGTTAATACGCGATTCTAGGTCGGTCAAAGCTACTATTCACCTCAAAAATCTAAAATCACACACAGACTTCGTTTTACGTGTAGATTTCAAAAATATAGGTCTTGGGTGGAAACGAGACCGTTTTCTTGGACAAATTTTCAATTCTGCCAAAAATTAGGGTTTCTCGGGCGAAAATTTTAGAGCACCGGGCATTTTTGTGCTACGGCTTAAATTTCACTTTTGCTCCTTGATCCTTCACCTTTAAGATGAATTTAGCATGTATATATCTCATGGCGTCAAATTTGTACGTGTGGATTTCATTTTGGCACGGTAAAGTAAATTTCCCTTCATTCCGGGTGAATTTTGGCAAATTTTTCCAAATTTTCATTTTAACTTGATAAAACTTAATTTAGCCAAATTTAGGCTTCCTGGTAGAATTTTAGCAGTTTTGCACAAATAGAATTAAATTTGATTGGGTGAAGACAAATTTTCACCTCCGGAGATTGAGCATCAGGCGGTTCTTCGCAAACGATTGAGAATTGCCCAAATTCAAGTTTTTTTAACCTTTTAAGTTGATTTAGCACGTGAAATTTCATCGGAGTCGAAATTGCACGCATAGATTTTAAAATGGTTTGGAGGGAAAAATTTTAGTTCCCTGCAATCTCGCCAAAAATTTTCAAGAGTATTTTAAATCGGAAAAAGTTCTAAGTGACTTTTCTTTATATGAAAATGAGAATATATTATATACAAAATAATGAGGAGTGCAATATACAGTACACCGAGTGTCAGTGTTACATTTCCTAACCCCTTAAAAACAAATTTCTTCCTCGAAACTAAAAGATGACTATGCAGTAAACAAGTGGAGGTACTGTCTCCTCATAGCCTCCTCGGGCTCCCAGGTCGCCTCCTCGACCGGGTTGCTCCTCCACAAAGCTCTAACAAGAGGAATCTCTTTGCTCCGTAGCTTTCTGACCTGTCGATCCAGAATAGCCACGGGCTAAACGGGGAAGCTCAAGTCCTCTCGAAGCTCAACTGGCGGAGCCTCTAAAATGTGTGAGGGATCCGGCTGATATCTCCTAAGCACTAAGACATGAAATATATCGTGAATACGTGATAGCTCTGCTGGCAGCTCCAATTTATACGCCACACTTCTGACCCTCTCAAGAATACGGAAGAGCCCAATATACCTGGGGCTCGACTTCCCCCGTTGCCCAAATCGAATGACTCCATTTAAGGGAGATATCATCAAGAATACCATGTTTCCTACAGTGAACTCTAGAGGTCACCGCCTACGATCTGCATAGGATCCCTGTCTATCCTGGACGGCTTTCATCCGCGTATGGATAACCCTGACTTTCTCCTTTATCTCCTCTACCAGTTCAATATTAGTGAGTCGTCACTCACCAATCTCATCCCAGCACAACAGGGTACGACACTTTCTCCCATACAATGCCTCATAAGGTGGCATGCCAATGCTCGCCTGATAGCTATTATTATAGGCGAACTCCACTAACAGAAGATGTCGATCCCAACTCCCCTGGAAATCCATAATACATACCCTAAGCATGTCCTCTAAAGTCTGAATAGTCCTCTCTGACTGACCATCTGTCTGGGGGTGATACGTTGTGCTGAAGCTTAATCTAGTACCCAAAACCTCCTGCAGACTGGGCCAAAAATGGGATGTAAATTTGGGGTCTCGATCTGATACTATCAACACTGGAACCCCATGATTTCTCACAATCGCATCAATATAGAGGCGTGTCAACGCCTCAAGCGAGTAATCACTCCTGATCGGGATAAAGTGTGCGGACTTAGCAAGTCGGTCAACTATCACCCAGATGGCATCATGCTGTGCCGAAGTCTACGGCAACCTTACTACAAAATCTATCGTGATATGCTCCCACTTCTACTCAGGGATGGGAAGGGGCTGTAAAGTACCAACTGGATGCTGGTGCTCGGCCTTTACCTGCTGACATATGAGGCAACGAGCAATAAACTCCGAAATCTCCCATTTTATACATGACCACCAATAACTGTCTCTGATAGTGCGGTACATTTTAGTACTGCCAGGATGTAAGGCATAGGCAGATGAATGGGCATCCTAATGAATAGCCCTGCAAGGATCACCATCTGCTGGTACACATACTCGATCTCAGAAAACCAACAGTCCACCCTGCGAACTCTGAAGTCATCGATATCACCTCTGCTAGCTTTCTCATAAACACCTCAGAGCTCCTTATCACTCTGCTGAAGCTCCCTGATATAGTCGAGCAAACTCGGTCGAACCTCAAATCTGGCTAGTATAGCTCCCTGATCATCACTAGCCAACCTGACTCCCAAAGTTCAGAGTCCCAATAAACACGAGAGGTAAGTACTCTCGGTAGTCTGAAAAGAAGAAGACAACTTCCGGCTCAAGACATCAGCCACTACACTAGCCTTGCCCAGATAAGAGTCAATGATGAGGTCATAATCTTTTAGCAGCTCTAACCATCTCTGCTGCCTCAAATTTAGCTCCCGCTGAGTGAACTGATACTTCAGACTCTTGTGATCTGTAAACACCCTACACATGACCCCATATAGATAGTGGCACCATATCTTTAGTGCAAAGATTATGGCCACCAACTCCAAATCGTGCGTAGGATAGTTCGCCTCATGCTTCTTTAGCTGTCGAGAAGCATAGGTGATAACTCTACCATCCTGCATCAACACACAGCCCAATCCTTGCCTGCTAGCGTCACTATACACCACATACTCTTGACTACTGATGGGAAGGGCTAAAATCAGAGCGGACATCAACCGTTGTTTGAACTCCTGAAAGCTTGCCTCACAACGGTCATCCCATATAAATCTGATATCCTTCCACGTCAATCTAGATAACGGAGCAGCAATTTGGGAAATCCCTATACAAATCTGCGGTAATACCCAGCTAGACCAAGAAAGCTCCTGATCTCTGTCACTATCTATAGTTGTTCCCATCTCAATGTGGCCTCAACCTTTTGCGGATCAACAAAGATACCCTCCGCAGAAACTATGTGGCCAAGAAAACCAATCTGCTGTACCTAAAATTCACACTTGGTGAACTTGGCATAAAGCTATCTCTCACAAAGAGTCTACAGAATCACCCTAAGGTGCTAAGTATGCTCATCATCACTCTGTGAGTAGACTAAGATATCAACAATAAAAACAATAACGAACCGGTCCATATAATCGTGGAAAACTCGGTTCATAAGGTGCATAAATGTGGCATGGGCGTTACATGCTAGGACGGATAAATCGCTGGTCCAATAGTTCTTGAAGCTGAACCTTCAGCTCCTTGAGCTCGGCTGGCGCCATCCTATATGGTGCCATAGAAATCGGAGCAGCCCCCAGAACTACATCAATCTCAAAATTAAACTCTCGGATTGGTGGTAATCCAGGTAATTCCTCGGGAAACACGTCCGGAAACTCCTGTAACACCGGGACCTCCTCATGCTGCGAGCCCTGTATGGTGGTATCAATAATGTGGGCCAGATATGCCGTACCTCCACGGTGCACCAAACGTCTGGCCACCATAACAGAAATAACATAGCAGGATAATACCCGCCTATTACCCATAAAACCAATGGTGGCTGCCCGTGTCCCCTGAACTCAACTTGCTTCGTAAAGCAATCAATTGAAGCCCAGTGTGTACTCAACCAATCCATCCCTAGGATGGCATCAAAGTCGATCATACTGAGAGCAATCAAGTCTGTTTCTAACACGGTATCCTCTATCCTGACCTCGCAGCCATGATATACTGAATCCCGGACAATCTGCTCACCAAGAGGAATGATAACCAAGATCTCCTCATCAAGTGGTGAAATAGGCCTATCAGAGTGTCTAGCAAAGGAATCGCTCACATATGAGTAGTTCGACCCTATGTCTATGAGAACATGGGCGTCAGCACCAAATATATGCATGGTACCTAATGACAAGAAGAGTTAAACGGAATTTAGAATCCGAAAAAAACTAAATATATATATATCAAAACATATATGTACATCAAGGTAGTCAAGCCTCTAAGGCTTTAACATGTCATGACTGTACACGAGTATCATGGCATACATGATATCAAAAGAAAAGACAACACAATATAGTTCCTATATTGCTGGATCTGTGGGAGGGTTACCTGTAACAACATCAGGGTTCGCCTGAGCATCCTCCTGAGTCATCGCGTACATAGGAGCCTGAACTCTAGGCTGCTGACGCAACTGAGTCTGCACGGTGTTGCTCCCGGTGGCCATCCGTGGAGCTATATGTGCTGAATGAGCAGGTACTCCCTGCCGTCCCATGGGTGGTGCACTGGTATGGCTCTGTGATGCCTGACTTCTAAAACCCAGGTCAGGGCACGCACTCCTGATATGACCCGGCTTCCCACACTGGAAGCAAGTGATTGGGCCTCCGCAAGGTCCGGAATGGAAACGGCTACATCTGCAGCAAGGAGTCAGTCGCTCGCTGTATACTGTATAGAGGTGTTGGGAGAGGGTGGTCTGAACCCCTGGTGACGAGGTCCCTGCCCCGAACTCTCTGGTCTAAACCCGGAATGGCCTCTATAAGAGCCAAAACCTCTGCCTCTCCTGGAGGTCTGCCCAGAATATGACCCAGTCCTCTTCCTTTTCTGCTCCCTACCCTCTCTCTACCTGGCCTCAGCGCAGATTATCTCCTCCGTGTGATGAGCTGAACTAATCACCTCTGAGAGGGTGAAACTGGGGTCACAGTCATGCAGTGTCAAATACTCAAACTGTGGCCATCCTCAAACTTGAACCTCAGTTGCTGCGGTGTAGCTATATCGGGGATTAAGGCAGCTATCCTCCTGAGCTCTGCCTCATACTTAGTAACAGATTTAGTCCCCTGTCTCAAATGCAGGAACTTAGCTCTCAAACGGTCCTACTGGAAATCCGGGAAGTATCTACGGTCAAACTCTCGTAGAAAATCCCCCACAGTAAAGGCCCTGTAGCCTCATCTCGTATAGTCTCCCACCAAGTGAGAGCATCTCCATCCGATAACCTCTCGGCAACACTGAGTTTGAGGTCCACACTCAACCCTAGATCTGTGAGAATCCTGCGAATCCGGTTGATCCAACGCTTTGTTGTCGCAGCATCACCGGATCCTGAGAAGTCTACACAACCGAGCTGACATGCCTCCTTCACTAACTGTGTCAACTCGTGAACTTACCTCACAGTCATAGAAGTGGTCTCACTCAGACCTTAAACTGCTGAGGGCTTAGCCACTGGTGGGGGCTTCGGTGTCGCTGGGATAGGTGCTGACGCGGGTATAGGTACGGGTGTAGGTGCGGCTATAGGTGGAGGTGGTGGGGGCATCTATACCTCATACTGACTATACCACTCCTGCCACTACCTCAAAGCCTCTAGTGGTGGTGGTGGAATCCTTGCCGTAGTCGTCGACTAGGGTCGTGCTAGTGTAGGCACCCATGACGAGGAAACATCCTCAGGTACTCTAAGGCTCTCAGGCTCCCTCAAAGTATCAGGTGCTGGAGGAGTCTCAGGAAGCAGCCTCACTATATTTTCACCAGTTTCCAATGTCATGTGGGATACCTTCCGCAGAAGCGTATCGGGTACAAATATAGATCACCCTACACATGCATCCTTCGTAGCTACGGAATGGGAATTACCTATCACAAAGTTATCATCATCAAATCAATCATGTGCCACGCCGTATTTCTCAAGCAATGTCAATCATTTCCACAAAGATGATTTTATAAAACGTATATAAATCAAATGCAATAGCACGGTTTCATATTTTAAAACTCGTTTGGATGCATATACAAGGCGTAAAAACATACTTGTGGACACTCCATAAATTCACAAAAAAAAAACATTTCATAATTCATTCATAATTTCACGTCACATATTCATTAAATCATGTTTGTGTCAGAAAATATTTTAAAACATGATATTGTGCATCAGAGACATAATATAATAAATCTCACTCACAGCATAAGGGAAGGTACGACACTCCCAGCACAAATCTCGAGGCACACAAAAATGCTCCTCTCAATATCACCAACGAGGCTCTATAAACATAATGTAGAGCATGTGTCACTAAAGAGATCATATGATGCATACATGATAATGTAAATATGATGCAACCCTAGTTATAGACAAACTAGGTTTGTGCAAGTCCGTGAAATAGCACCATTTTGCCCACATTACGTTTCAGAAGTCTGCTCTGACCAATTTTAGTACAACCCTCACAACCTTTAATACCCAACTCCAAATTACCTGAAATTTTAATAGTATTTAGAAGACACATACCCTACATTTTTCATGTTTTGGATTTCTCCCAATTATGCCTAGAAGGGGTCTAAAATGGATCACCAAATTCTCTATTCAGTTTTGGCCAAGAAGCAGAATCCTTTCTGCATAGTTTTGGGAGATTTTGTATAACTCTCGATTCCCTCGTACAAATTGGCTGAAATTTTCACAGTGGGTGGCTAAGAGGTAGATCTATAATGTTTCTTCTTTGAGGTTTTCGAAAAAATGGCTGGAATGGGGTCGTACAATGCTACTAATTTTCGTGTTGGAAAATGGATGACCCTCTGATGAGTTTCAGAAGAATGGCTGTAACTTTTGACATAGGGGTCGGATTGAGGCGATTCTTATCTCGTTGGAAAGATAAGACACATATCTACATTGATCATAACTAGGACTCAAGCTAATTGAGACTGAAATACACCTCAAAATCAGGACAAAGTTCATAGCAGAATAAAACAGAACAGAATATGATTCTACTGAACAACTAACTTTGAAATGTCATAATAAATCCAATTTAATTCAGAATATGATGAATCATATCTCATTTTAAAGCTCTGAAGGTCTAGTTCATGTGAAAAATTTTTCTCAATTTTCCTTTGTGCAGAAAATGTTATAGCTAAAATACCACAACCAGGTCAGAATGTTCAGATTTCAGAATTTCAGTTTTCTTCCTTAATTTCCAACTTAGGCCAACCCTAATTCTCTAACCAAATCACCTCATTTTGGTCTCAAATTAATATAGGTTATACTATGGAGTATGGAGGGTCTCATACCCGAAGATGGAGAGTTGGAACTTGAAGAAACCACAGAAATTTGGTCTTGAACTCTCAGCTCCCTCCTTGGATTTCACCAAGCAATCCTTCTCATTTGGCCTTGATTTTTGGATATGCTGGTGTTAAGGAAGTATAGAGAGATCTATGTAAGAGAAATTGGGTAGTATGTAGGAAGATTTGGAGATCTTACCTTGGTAATCCATGACTATGGAAGGAAGAAGAAAATGAGTTGTTTGCTTCTTCTAGGGCTTCACGGTTATGAGGGACAAGAGAAGATAGAGTTTTCTGTTTCTTCTCTTAATGCTTCACTATTTGACAAGAAATGTCCACCAACCATCACCCAATCTAAGGCTCACATTTGTTCTTTGACTTTTCAATCAAATCTTAGCCATCCATTTCATGCTTCATTTATTTGCTTTGTCTCCCAACCAATCATGTAGTGCCACTTGTCAAGACCACACAAAATCCAATAAAGTAAATTCACACACTTCAAGAGCACTAATTGCTTGTCCTTTATCCCCATCCACTCGTTAATACGCGATCCGAGGTTAGTCAAAGTTACTATTCGCCTAAAAAATCTAAAATCACAAACATCCGTTTTACTCGTAAATTTCAAAGATATAGGTCTTGGGTGGAAACGAGACCGTTTACTCGAACAAATTTTCAATTCTGTCAAAAATTAGGGTTTCTAGGGTGAAAATTTTAGAGCGCCGAGCGTTTTTGTGCTACGGCTTAAATTTCACTTTTGCTCCTTGATCTTTCACTTTTAAGGTGAATTTAGCATGTATATATCTCATGGCGTCAAATTTGCATGTATGGATTTCATTTTGGCACGGTAGGGTAAATTTCCCTTCATTCCTGGTGAATTTTGGCAAATTTTTCTAAAATTTCATTTTAACTTGATAAAACGTTAATTTAGCCAAATTTAGGCTTCCTGGCAGAATTTTATCAGTTTTGCACGGGTAGAATTAAATTTGGTTCGGTGAAGACAAATTTTCACCTCCGATGATTGAACATCGGGCGGTTCTTCACAAACGATTGAGAATTGCCTGAATTCAAGTTTTCTTAACCTTTTAAGTTGATTTAGCATGTAAAATTTCATCGGGGTCGAAATTACACGCGTAGATTTTAAAATGGCTCGAAGGGAAAAATTTTAGCTCCCGACAATCTTGCCAAAAATTTTCAAGAGTATTTTAAATCGGAAAAAGTTATGAGTGACTTTTCTCTATATGAAAATGAGAATATATTATATACAAAATAATGAGGAGTACAATATACAGTACACCGAGTGTCGGTGTTACACACAGCCCTCTGGAGCCCTATTCGCTCTGTCATCACTATGGCTGATACTAGGGTGTAATCATCACCTATCAATATGGTAGTTTGAACTTCTTAGAACTCCACCATTGACATGACACTCCTAATGTCGTTAATGCTACAAAGAATGGAGCCTTTCGTCACTTCTCTTATAGAAGGTCTCCTGTATACTAAGATAGTTCAAAGGAATGAAAAAAGAAGTGCGAGAAAGTGGAAACACTAGATCCTCTCCATGAAAATACTTATAAGGAACACTAGAGATGGTTCGCGGAACATAAAACGACGCATGTTGTAAAAGCCTCTCCATTTCCCAATGGCTACTACTCATTGCATCTTACTCATGAAACGACACCACGAGTCAGGGACAAATAATGAGACCCTCTTCAAAAGGCTTGATACATAGCATGGAGCATGTTCAATAGTTGGTATAAGACCCGTGATTCAATATATTCAATACATTTAAGTATAAATAGGCCTATATTGTTCCATTCTACCGATGAGATTTATCTTCCTGAACGAACCTCTATTGCCCCAACCCTCCAAAGGAATCTAACTCCATGGTATCTTATTCGTTGTTCGGCTGGTTCTCAATGAGGTCAATACGATTTGATCTACAAGTGCATTTAGTAAGACCGAACGGCTATCTCTTTCATTTAATCAATGACTACCGAATACCTAAGGAACCAAACACCTTAACTTCTGGAGAGTAATACTCAACTAGATCCCACAATTGACTAAACTTTCTATTTTAGTACGAAACGTATTGATTGGATGAGGAATGAAACTCTTGAAAATCTAATTAATAAGGGAAAGAATCTCCTCGTATAATCAAATTTTTTAAATGATAATGACTCAAATCTTTGACGTTTGGGATCCGGAATTCTCGGATCGCATTATAAGAAAATTTGGGTTGTAACGTCCTGAGATCATATGACTATAGCGGGACATCATATAAAAGTCTTTGATATATCACAGCCAGGTAAGTCCTCTGGACTTTATACAAGACACACAAATCACCGGAAGATCCGTCCTCACTTCCTCTCTGTCTATTTATCCTTTCAAAAACTACTCTTTCTGATTACCATCCGGCGGAGCCTCCTCCATCGAAGAACCATCCGGTGGTCTTTTGCAGATTTTAAACCTCTTCATTGAGCACCCGTTCGAATCACAAGGAGTTAGATTTGTGGAGTCAAGACCTATCTCCAACAAAAGTTAAAATAAAAAAAATTCATATTTATATGTGGCTCAGCTAAACTGAATCATCAGGTTTACATTTTCTGACCTTGCTTAATAGAAGTGATATATTTGGATTTATTCTCAAAAGTTAAGTTTAAAATGATTTTTAATAAAAAAAAATTATCAATATAATAATAATAATTTTAATTTCTTTTATAGAAACATTTGAATATTATTAATAAAATTATAATTTTTATCTATCTTGTCAGCATCACATCACGGAAATGAAACTTGGGTTGATGGGTCTAAATGCAAGTAACAAATGAAATTCAAGCAAATACCAAAAGTAATTTAAATTTATAACAATTTTTTTCACAAAAATAACAAAAAATGACATACATGAATAAAATTTATGAGATATATAGGAGAACACACCAAATGGAGATGGACGATTTTGGTTGGTGTTAAAGATGGGTCTTGACTCCATAAATATCGGCTCCTCTAGGTCGAGCAAAATGAACAGTTGCTGAATCACTTGATTCGGTAAGACCTGCAAAAGACCACCAAAGAGTGCTCCGGTGGAGACTCTCTGACGTTCAAGTTAGCAGGAGCAGTTTTCAAAGAGAAAGAAATAGATTAAGCAAGTAGGACGGTTGAGAATGAGAGATCTGTGTAGTTTTGCGTGCAAAGTATTTAGTTGAGAGAGTGTAACTGCACAGTAATATGCCAGATGGATCTATAGATAAGTGTCATATAAATCATATACCTCTGGGGTATTGCAACCCTAGTTTTTTTGTGAGAATGTCCTAAGATTTCGGGAACTTTAGTCAAAGATTTTTAAGAGATTTAGGATCCGTTGATTAGGAGATTTCTTTCTTTATCGAAAAGGATTAAAGATTTCCTTCCTCTAGGCGGTTGATTTCATGATCAAATGAGATATTAAACATCCACACGAGTCTCAATAAATACCAATAAGGTGGATCGTGTCCACCCATCTGGAGATAAATCCCTTATTGACAATACGCTTTGATGTAGCACATATATGGGCTTTTAAGGGCTTCAAGTGTTATAAAAACGGGCTTAAACCATGTTCTATCATTTGCCCCCCTCCTGAGGCCGTTCAAATAAATGGCTTAAGGAGTAAAAGAATACCATCCATCACATCACGGAAATTTGATGTAGCACATCTATGGGCTTTGAAATGCTTCTGTTCCTCATGCATTGCGCACACATTCCACTATGAAGCTTCAGTTACAAAGATTTGCGTAGATTGTGTTTCCTCCTTTTATAAATAGGAGGGAGCTTATCAGTGTTATGCTACACAAAATGATCTTTGGTGATCTAAGAGTGATTTTACAAATCTTTTGAGAGTGTGTGCCTTTTAAAGATAGTGTGAGGATGGGTTTTGAGCCACAAAACCCTAAGGTTTAAAAAACTTCTGCCGATGCGAGGCTCCATTATGTTTGGAACTGCTTATGTGGGGCTCCATCACGTTGTGATGGAATCCATTAGGATTCACAGGTTCTGTCTTTAGGCATAAAGAGACCTTCGCTTGCAATAGAAGCCCTCTTCTCAAGGTTAGAATCATCGTCCGGCTAGGAATTCTTCTTCAGCACCTTTCGGGTCAAGCAATAAGAGAAGTACGGACTTGAAGGTGGATAAGAGGGCCTGACGATGAGTCATCTCTTTTTGGCAAACTTCTACCCTGCCCGAGTCATTTCCGACTTCTGTTTACTATTTTTATACTCTCCGACTATCTTGTACAATGTCTCTTTCACTTTGTAATGAATTTTCTTATTGTTTTCTTCAAATGTTGTACTATGTATTTGTCTTGTACCTGAAATATAAAGTGAAATAAAATCTTTTAATACTTTTAAGTCATGTGACGGTCTTATCTTAAACTTTATGAATCATGTCCTCCTATACAAAAGCTGGTTCCTTTACTGTCGACATCTCTCTGATCATCTTGCCAATAGAGTTTAATTAAGAGAGAGGGCTATATTTATCCAACGGGGAGATAGATCCGTCATGATATACTCATTAAAGACCAAATGAAAGGATAGGTCATGCTTACCATCTCGGAGTCGCGTCCCTTACTAATGGCACGTTCGTTAGAGATCAAACAATAGGATAGGTTGTGTCTACCCGTCTGGGAGTTACAACCTTTATTGACGGCACGCTCGTTAGAGATCAAATGATAAGATGGGTCGTGCCTACTCGTCTGGGAGTCGCATCCCTTATATAACGGTACATTCATTAGAGATCAACCAACAAAATGGGCTACACCTACCAATCTGGGAGCCGCATCCCTTATTGTTGGCATGTTCATTAAAGATCAAACAATAAGATGTATCGTGCCTACCTGTTTGGAAGTCGCGTCCCTTATTGACGACACTTTTGTTAGAGATCAAATGATAGGATGAGCCATGCCTAGCAGTATGGGAGTCACGTCCCTTATTGACGGCACATTTATTAGAGATCAAATGATATGATGGCTCGTGCCTACCCATTTGGGAGTCGCATCCTTTATTAATAACACGTTCTCTCATGTTCGTATTCAAAAGGATAGTTTTAAACGATGGAACAAAGCTAGAGACTGAAAGGCTCTTACTTGATTGTTAACTAGGATGAGTGTTGTCCACGCAAAGGAGTAATACCGATCATTGATCATAGACGTGCAAATGTTCTGAGTTTCAGGTCTTGGACATGGCCGAGCTATCTAGGTTATGGAGATGGTAAGTTCCTGGACGAACTACCGAGCGTATTTGATAAGGACCTTCCTAGTTCAGGGTTGGCTTGCCCCCCAGTTGGGATTGACTGGTAGCTTCTACTTTTCTTAGGACCAAATCACTTGGCTTGATTGTTCTATTTTTAACCCATCTATTGTAATATTGAGCCATTTGCTGCTGATAAGCAGCCATTTGGGTGGATGCAAGTTCTCGTAATTCTGGAGGTAAGTCTAACCGCTCTCATAGGGCAGGTTTATTTTATTCCAGATCATATTGATCTACCCAAAGCGAGTGAATTCCTATTTTCATAAATATTACAGCTTCACGTTCGTATGTTAGATTGAATGGTGTTTTCCTAGTTACCCATCAGGGCGTACTATGGTAGACCCAGAGGATATTGTAAAGTTTATCTACCCATCATCCATTAGCTTCCTTTAGTGCTGCTTTGAGTCCCTGTAGGATAGTCTTATTCGTAATCTCGGCAAGGCTGTTAGTTTGCAAATGAGCAACGAACGTGAAGCGATGTTGGATTTCTAGTTTGCCACAAAACTTTTGAAAGCTTTTGTTATCGAACTACTTTCCGTTGTCGGTGACGAGAACATGGGGCATGCTGAATCTAATAATAATGTGAGTCTATACGAACGTTTGGATTTTCGCAACTGCTATCTATGCCAGTGGTTTGGCCTCTACCCACTTAATGAGATAATCAATTGCCACAACAAGGAACTTTCATTATCCGATAGCCGATGAGAATGGTCCAAGGATATCCATTCCCTACTAGGTGAATGGCCAAGGACTCACTATTGGGTTGAGTTCAGCTGAAGGCAATCAGCGTACCGATGAGAAGTGTTGACATTTATCATATCTTTTGACGTAATCATCTGAATCGATCTTCATGGATGGCCAATAATACCCTTGACGCAGGACCTTGTTGACCAAATTTTGAGCGCCTAAATGATTGTCATATATCCTTTCATGGATTTTCCAGAAGACGTAATCTCCTTCTTCAGGGGTTAGGCATCTCAAATATGAATGAATGAAGGACTTCTTATATAAGTCCTCATTGATAATTACGTAATGAGCGGCCTTGCGTTTTAGCTTGGCCACTTCTGTCGGCAAATTTGGTAAATGTGCATGCTTCAGATAAGTTTTTATGGGATCCTTCCAACTTGATGATTGGTCTACCACAAGGACTCATTCAGGCTAATCAATACTAGGGTACAACAAGCTCTTGACATAGACTATCCGACTAAGTAGTGATCGAGTCTGAACTTGCTAATTTAGAGAGCATATCAGCTCGTGCATTCTCTGATCAGGTGATCTATTGTATGTTAACCTTGTTTAATTTGTTCATCATTTTGCACAGCTTGCTCAAGTACCTTGCCATGGTCAAGTCCTTAGTCTCATAGACCCTTCAATTTGTTTGACAAGTAACTGGCTATCAATGAATACTCGGATGCTTTGAGCTCCCATAGATATAGTGATTCGTAGCCCCGTAAGCAGGGCTTCATACTCAACTTGATTATTAGTGGCTCCGAAATCAAAGTGGAGGGTGTATTCCACCTTCAAGCCATTAGGACCCATTAATATGAGTCCAACACCACTCCCAGAGCAGTTTGATAATCAATCGACATGCAACATCTAGTTTGGTAATGACCATTCTTCTTAGTGATCGATAGGCTTATGTTCAGTAGGAACCAGGAGAGTGCATTCGAAAATGAAGTCTACAAGGGTTTGGCTTTTGATTACTGGCCTTGGTTGATATTGAATATCATATTCTTCCAACTCCATGCTCTATTAATTAAACGACCAGAGGTATTCCCTTTCTAAAGGATTTGCTTTAATGGCTGGTATATGAGCACAACGATAGTGTGGAATTGGAAATATAGCCTAAGACGTCTAACTGAAACGATTAGAGCATACACCATTTTTTTAATTGGTCGGTAGTTGACTTTTGATTCTTTGAGCACTCGACTGATGTAATAAACTGGTTTTTGAATAGCGGATTTCTACCTCACAATAGCAAAGCAAAATGCTCGGTCAGAAATAGAAAGATAGAAATAGAGTTTTTCATCTGGGACCGGTCGAGAGAGTAATGAGGGTGACATAAGGTACTTTTTGAGTTGATCGAAGGCCGATTGACATTCAATGTCCATGCAAACTTTCGATGCTTCTTAAGGGCATCAAATAATGGTTTATAATTTTTGCGTACTTTTAATATGAATCTGCTCAAGGCTGTTATTCTGCCTGTGAGGCATTGTACTTCCTTCAACATCCACAGCGGTGCCATGTCCAGTATGCCCTATATCTTCTCAATATTTGCCTCGATCCCTTGATTGGTAATCATAAAGCCTAAGAACTTTCCAGACATAATTTCGAAGGTATACTTCATCGGGTTTAGTCACATGTTGTAACGCTTTAGTATTTGAAAAGTTTCTTCAAGGTCTGTGGCATGAGCCTCCAGGCTGATTCTCTTAAAGAGCATGTCATCAACGTATGCTTCCACGTTCCTGCCAAATTTCTCATTGAAGACTTTATTGACTAGTCGTTGGAAGGTGGCTCCAGCATTTTTTAAGCCTAACAACAAGACTTTGTAGCAATATATGCCAAGTTTAGTAATAAAGCTTGTCTTTTCCTCATCTTCTGGTGTCATGTGTATTTGATTGTAGTCAGAATATGCATCCATAAAACTCAAGAATTGGTGACTCGAGGAGTTGTTCACCAGCTTATCGATGTTGGGGAGCGGGTAGCTATTCTTTGGGCATGCCTTGTTTAGGTATATAAAGTTCACGCATATACTCCATTTGCCATTGGCTTTATTCACTAAGACTACATTAGCTAATGACTCAAGGTATTTTATTTCTCGAATGAATCCAGTCGTCAAAAGATTCTAGACTTTTTCTTGTATAGCATGTTGACGTTCTAGGGCAAATACCCTTTTCTTTTGTTTGACTAGCTTATAATCAGTTTGTAGACTATAACAAATGGGTGAATGTCTGGCATATCCTTAGGGGACCAAGTAAAAATTTCAAAGTGCTAGCGTAAGCATTCAACGATCGCTTCACACAAATATGTTAACAAGCTAGCACCAATTCTAATGTTTTAGCTAGGGACATCGATGAGGGTGATCTCGATCACTTCTTCAGTAGGCTTCGATTTGGACACTTGCTCGGTTTCGTCCCTGAATTCTAAAGTGCCAATCAGAAAGTTGTCCCGTTCACCTTTGACTGTAGAGATAATGTGTGGATCAGGATCACCGTAAAGGGGGGCGATTCCTAGCAATATTCTGAACTTAATTTTCATATATTTCATACTGGGCAGTGCCTCTAACTCATCTAAACTAGGCGACCCAATATGGCGTTATAAGAGGACAATTTCACCACATGAAAGTTGACTCTAATGGTAGCATGGTTGGGGGTGTCCCCAAAATCATAGTGAGTGGGATGGTACATTCTGAATGAATGCATTTACCTGAGAGTCCTTTGGGAGACCCGATGGGGGGTCGAAGATGAGGCGAGTTAAAATCCATTTGTTGGAAAACGTCCCAAAAGAGGAGATCGCAATCTAATCCTTGATCAATAATGACTCTTTTAACAAAGTAAGATTCTATTCTGGTCGTAAAAATTAGGGGATCATTACGGTTGGGATTAACTCCAATCAAATCATCATCGTCGAAATCGATAACTAGTCTCTTCCTTTTTGTTAGCATCATGACTAGAGAAGGGGTGAGGATATGCAGTTAGCTAGAGAATCAGTCTGTTTCTCACAGATGGCACAATCTGTTGGAGGTGGATCTTGACTCCATAGATACCAGCTCCTCTGGCTTGAGCGGGATGAACGGTTGCTGAATCGCTTGATTTAGTGAGACCTGCAAAAGATTGCCGAAAAGTGTTCCGACGGGGGAGGTTCCGATACTCCAGTTAAAAAAAGCAATTTTCAAAAAGAAAGAAACAGATTGAGCAAGTAGGAGGGCTGAGAATGAGAGCCCTATGTAGCTTTGCGTGTGAAGTGTTTAGTTGAGAGAGCATACTTAGGCAGTAATATGCTGAATGTATTTATAGACAAGTGTCCTATGAATTGTATACCTCTAGGGTGTTGCAACCCTAGTTTCCTTGTAAAAATATCCCGAGAATTTGAGAATTTTAGTCAAAAATTCTTAAGAGATTTAGGATGCTCATCGTTTGGAAAGTTTAGTTGATTAGGGAGATTTTTTTCTTTATCAATAAGGATTAAAGATTTCCTTCCTCCAGGAGGCTGATTGCATGATCAAATGAGATATTGAACATCCACACCAGTCTCAAATGAATATTACCTGAACTTATTGGTCATAGAGGTTCTATGACAGCCATAGAGAATCGTACCTTGCGGTCATACTACCGGCTAATAAGTGGGTAATTGTCTGATAAGGATGAGCTACCGATAGGTGTAAAACTGATAGGATCCTCTAAATTGGGTAAATGACTAATATCGAGAGGCTTTGGGCTGGTTAGACTGCTACCGATGAGAAATTGATCGATGAATACCGATAAGGTGGACCGTGTCTACCCGTTTGGGAGATAAATCCCTCATTGACGACACACTTTGATATAGCACATCTATAGGGTTTAAGGGCTTCAAGTGTTACAAAAATGAATTTTTGGGTCATGTCCCATCAGTTGGCAAGTATAAATTTGTTTGATAAATACAAATTTGGCCAAAGAAAAAAAAAACCTCAACACAAAAGTTTTTTCTATTGAATTTCTCTACAAAAATGCAATTCCAATCAAAATTTCCAAATGCATAACAAAGTTGTATGTATTAGGGATTTTCGAAATAAAATAATGTTATATGTATTTTTTTAACCTAATGGGGTGTGTGTTTGTGTGTCTATATATATATATATATATATATATATATATATATATATATATATATATATATATATATATATATATCAAAACAACTAAAAAATTAATTCAACAATTTTATCAATTAAATTTTTTTTGTCAACTATGAGTATCTCATAAGTAGATTGAATTTGACTAAATTCGGTTTGAATTGATTTGTATAGTTATTGGACCAAAATCTGGCGTCGTATATTTTTGTCAAATACAAAACTCAAAATTGAGAACTTACTTAAAAGGTATTAGTGCTCTGGATCAACTAGGTGTTGGTATTAAAATATTAATTTTATATATATTTATATATATCAGATCTTATTCTTTTTTCCTTTTTGGTACATGTGGAGCAAGGACTTTAGCCTTTAAAGGAAGCTAAGCCAAGAGCTCTGTAGACCTCACTAGGAGGGGATCACAATCCATGGGTATCAAAGAGCATCGAATGCCCAAGCTGAGCTAATATGTTTACGTGTCTATTGCCTTTGCATGAGATAAATAGTACTATTTGAACCATTGCCTTCCTCATGAATTGATGGCACTCCCCTACAACGGAGTGTTCAGGATGATATGCCTCGACTCCCAACGTAAGCATTGTCACCAGTTCACTCGAATCAAGTTCCATAATCACCAGAAAGAGGTTAGGCCTATTCAGTAATAGTAGGCCTTCTCGGACATCCCACAACTGATGGACGAATCTATGGCTCCCAAATTCCCCAAGGATCCCCTAATCCATTATCCAAACTCATCCATAATTAGACCACCCATTCATGCTGAGTTTGTACTCCTATGGACTGATCCATCAGTATTCAATTTGTATACACCTATAGGAGGAGAAGACCAAATAATCAATCTCCCTAACTGGGGGATTGAACTGGTTTCTTTGAGAAGGCTATCCATCCATTATAGTAGTAGCTAGTAGCCTTAATCATCACACCCTCCAAAGAGAAGTCTTTACCCTCGAGCACCCTAAGACAACGATCTTTCCACATAGTTCAAAGGGTATAAACAAATACCAAAGTCCAAGGACGACCTCCGAGTAAGACGTAGGATTTATTGTTACGAAGAAGCCATGCTTTAAACTAGATTTGAGTTAACACCCTCTTCGATAAATAGGAAAACCTAAGGACTTGGCTCCATACTTGTCAAACCACAGGACAATCATAAGAAATAGTTTCCTCCATCTGGCGGCATAGAAGGCAAAGAGGATCCATCCTCATTTATTGTTGAAAACGATTACAATTTGTCATCAAACTATCATGGAATAAGAGACATATCAAGAACTTAACCCGCTGTGGACACCTCACATCCCAAATCCATCCCCGGTACTCATTTGGTGCTGAATGGTTAGCCGAAACTTCTCCATGGCGGAAGATAGAGTATGCTAATCAGGCCGAGAAATTCGTTGAAGATTTTCTTGCTAAACAAGCATAATCCTGGTTGTTTAGATCTCAGGACTAAAAGATCTTATTCTTATAATTGAATGATGGATAAACTAATATTGGGATGAATTTAGGTGATGTGGACTTTTATTTGACTCTTTTGGCAAATCTAAGATTTTCTTTAATGCTCCATAAAACAAAAGAACAGAAAAGGCAATTTTAAAAACAGCGAAAATGGGGAAAACGAAGTCCCAATCTCATACACAACGTAAGCGAGAAAGTCCGTTTTTCCCACCTGCAATAAAGCGCGTGAAGTAACTCTCTCTCTCTCTCTCTCTCTCTCTCTCTCCCCCCCCCCCCCCCGGCCCTTTTTTTCTTTTTCTCTTTGATACCCAAACCGAAAAGGAAAAGGATTGGACTCTCATCTCGTCTCAAACTAAGTCCGAAACAAATGAGGGAAAAAAGAAATGGAAATAAGGTAAGTGATATTGCCACGTGTTGGGCGTGGTGGGGCCAGACAAATGAGCGAGAACTCGGACGGATCAGTCCACACAACTACAACGCTTGTCAATTCCCATCTCTCTCTCTCTCTCTCTCTCTCTCTCTCTCTCTCGCATCCCCAAAACACACACACACGCACCACACCACTTCTACTCATATATAAGCCCTTTTCCTCCTATCCTTTCAACGCAGGCCCCTTCATTTCCTTCAGATTTTCTTCGCCACTACCCCCAACAAAAACCTCCTCTCTCTCTCTCTCTCTCTCTCTCTCTCTCTCTTAAATATGGACGAAGATGAATGGGTCAAGACGGCGACCTTCAACGACTCTCTCGTCGTTGACTTACTTATGCAGCTTAAAAACTCCCCGCCGACGAGAACTGGGAAAGCGTCAATTTTGCGGCTTGATTGGAAAGGACGTCAGCGTCGAACGAAGCCGGTCACTCTCCGTCTCGTTGAAGATAATAAGAAAGGAGGCGAGCCCGCTCGAGCCAGCCCCACCACGCCGCTTTCCTGGAGCCGTGCCACCTCTCCCAGTGCCGAAGCCACCGCCGACGCCGAGAGATCTAAGGTTCGCCGAACAAACAAAGCACTCATTCTATATGTATCTACATATTGCTTGCCTTTTCCATGCTTCGTGATATGTATTTTTGTGACCGGAATACCCCTGAAATATTACTTTATTCACGATGTTTCGTTGGAGAGAATCTAATAACCGTTTTATTCGGTTTCGAATTTACAAAATTGCCCCTTCTGCGAACTTAAATGGAAATTCTATCCTCATGCTTCTTCCATTAACTGACGGATCTGAAACTCCCCGATCGTTTTTTCCCCATTCTTACGATATTTTAGTTGACGAAAATACCCTTATCATCAATATATCTCTCAACTCTGTTAACCTTTCCATTTTAATTAATCAATTTTATTGCCTTTCGTTCATGGAGTGTGAGACTTCAACGCATTCGTATCAGTCAAAAGATTGAACGACTCTGTCACGTTTTTTCTCTCTCCGGCCTTTTCAACTCACGAATAATATATTTGCTTGGCCATTATGAAAGGACCAAAATGCCCTTCAGGGTAGTTTCGTCAAATTGAAAATTAATTCCTTGTTTCCTTCAAAGACTCTCTTTCCTCGGTGTGTCTTCTCTTCTGTTTTGGTAAAATCACGAAAAGATCCTCTGTTATGATAAGGCCTTTTTGACCTTTTAGCGCTGTGGGGTAAAGGTCAAAATGGTCAGAATAAAGTAGGGATTCCTGCAATATCGGTTGCGTGTTGTCGTGGGCATTGGGCAACACGTCTACGTTCGGTTTGGTGGATTGTTGTTAGTGGTTATGCGCTTTATGTTGGGGTATCCCTTCTCTCCCGCGAGAGATTATCTGTAGTCGCACCTATTTCTTCTCTCCCCTGGACTCCACTTGAGATTACTTACTTCTTGAGTGACATGGTGTGGATTTGGTGTTTGTATTTGTATCTGTATTTGTATTTTTTTATTATTTTATTTGGTGGGGTACAAGGATTAAAGATCAGAATGAAATGGTTTGTAGCGGTAGATTTGAATATGGGAGTATGAGGATAAGTGCTTTTGGGTGCAATAAAATTGTAGGAACAGTATTAGTCGCTATTAGGTGGGGTTTAGTTATCCACTTTGTATTCGGACAAATGTGGGTCTTTACTCTTGCAACGAATGATTTTTCTAACTGGGGTTTGGAAATTATGGTTCAAGAGTATGTCTTTGATGCTATTAAATGAGGGATATGTTACGTGTAATTCATTGTTTTATCCCAATTACCATGTATAAGAATTTTGAGTTGATAGAAATTAGGAAAAGGAAATTCTGCAAATGTGACATTATCCAAAAGCTAAGTGAAAAAGAGACAGATGTTGTAATCCTGACCATATGGATGCTCAAGTTTGATCCCAGCTTTACACAGGGATAGAAAAGTTAACTGTTGGAAACCATTCTTAGTCACTCTTTAAGTGCTTGTGAGTCCAATTCTGGCCTTGCTTGAACTAAATTAAGTGGATAGATAAGAAGTTTCCTTGTATGACGAGGGATTTTACATTCTAGTGGTTTTGTATGGCCTTGCTTCAAATTGCATATATTTTTATCTGTTTCTTGGGAAGGACTAAAGCTCCAAGGCCTGGGAATCTTACGGGATAGCTTTTTTTTTAAAAAAAAAAAAAAAAATGTACAATAAGGTCATTATTGTTGTCATGAAACAGTTTTATTGAGCATGCATATTTAACAAATCGGGTGCACTATTTTTTTTTTACATTTTGCAATTGATAGTTGATTGATATATTTGCATTCTTTGATATGATTTTTCAGGCTGTTGCAACAAGTCGCACAACCCCCACCAAGAGGTTAAAAAGAAAAAAGGTAATTTGAAATATACAAGTTTGTTCTAAAGCAAAGGAATTCTTTGATGTGGGTACAGAAAAAATTTATGTGGCTAACAAGGCATAAAATTTACCTGCTCAACCATTAAAAACAGCAGTTTTCGAATATTTTGCAGTATTATCATATGTTAATTGGATAGCGTCAAGCCTTATGGCTTCCATAGTATGTCCTGTTAGTATTCCTATATTGACGTTCTAATAGCTATCATGTTGCTATAGTTATGAAGATCTTTCCAACATTTCAACCAAGGATGAGGCTTATGTACTTTTTGGCGATTATTTGTTTTATTTTCATTACCATATAAGTGGAAGCAGTCTGTTACTTCGCGGAGGTGGATATATACATTCTCTTTTCTTCTTTTGTGCAGACATTAGCTGAACTAAAAGAGGAGGAGAGCGTACTACTAAGGGAAAGAATGCATCTGAAAAAGGTAAACTACTCGCATTTGAAGGGTTTCTTGGACTCATGTTGTTCTTTGATTTGGGATTAGTTCGTTAAATTCATTTTATCTAGGAACTGGCCACATTACATGCTACCATAGCAAAAGAGAGAGCCAACAACGAAAGGCTGAAGAGAAGAAAGGTAGACCCTGCACTATGTCACTTTACCTGTTTGTCCCCTCGTATCATCCTTCATGTTTTTGGTATCTTGTTGGAATCATGTTGATGGATATGTAGAATATCCATGAATCCATCCTCTTTTCCCCTCTTTTGGCTTGGTGTCCACATCAAAAAAGCATTACAGATGTAGGATTAAGGGAAAGATTTCAGAATAGGTAATGGAAAATTGTTATTGGACAATAACTTGGTAGTACATCTCTTAGAATGTGCTGTTAATTGAGGCTGCCTTACATGTGCTTGTAATGGCCTAATGGGTATATAGGGTTTCTGGAAGTACTGTTGCTTGTCGTAAAGAAAATACAAACCGAGTGCTGGAGCTGTAAGTTACCATCTATCCATGTAACTGTTCTTTGCTTATTGTGCCCTTTTACCCTTCATTATCCTACAAAGAAGTAAACATGCACATGGGTATACATGTTGTTTGAGTACTGTCATAACAGTCAACTGTTTCCGAAACAAAGGTAGCACTAGTTACTTTATTTCCATGGGTTTGATGGCACTGCTTTTTAAAGAAGAGAAAATTGTGAAATACAAAAGGGGAGATGGATGCACACATCATTGAGGACAGTGCTGTTCCCATATAAGTTGTCTTCTGTCAAACTCAATACTGTATCAACATTGAACATTCGATTGAACTAAACTTGACAAGGTTACGGGTCCTAAGAGAGAGATTAGTTGTTAAGTTTTGGTTTTAAAAGTGCAAATAAAGATTGCTTCTTAGATGAAAACTGTTTTTTGGGTGACTAACTTGTCCTTAAATATTAAATAAAAAGGTCTTAGAGCGAACAATTTGGAATATAGCTTTGTTATCAAGTAGTAGAGCTATTATATTATTCCCAACTGTGCCTTTAACTTGAAAGAAGTAAATTATCAATTAGTTTCAGGCTCAAGAAATTCCACTCCCATGCAGCTATGTTTCTTCCCACCCTTAATTTCCAACTTGGTGTTGTTTCCCATGCTCCAGGAGTGTATATGTCCCCCTAGTTATGTGGCCAGATTTTCTTATTAATTTGTTTAATATATCAGCCTTTTGGAATGAACTTTCACAAACTGTAATATAATAACAACTTTAAAAATGAGGACAACTTTAGTAATCTCCAGTGCAGATGTTCTCCTGACAAACAAAATGGAAATTGTGACAGAACCTAATTTAATATTATTGTGTTTATGGCTAATAGTGAATTGAATGAAAAAGACACTACTTACTTTGCACTGATATATTCTTGTCATGCCCTTGGATTCTGAATGGAATCCTCATTTGTCCTTGTGGGTTGTCTTGTTTCCTTGCAATTTCCGAACTGTCTCAACTGTTGCATGAGAAATCAACAGGAAAGCCACATATGTTGGTATCTTCCTAGAACTGTCTTACTTGTCGATGGTATTCTGTTTGGCGTTTATTTTACATTTTATTATTGGATTAAGGTCTATCATTCTTCTAAGAGTGAATTCTTGCCTGCCAACACATGGACACCCACACACAAATAAAACGGGAAGGTTGATGGTTTTATATATTTTGACAGCTGGATTTGCATCTACAGATGGAAAGCGAAAGGATAGCTGCTGCTGTTTCATCGAGCCAAGCAATAACCGGCCAAGAGCCTGGTGAAGTTGGAGCAGATGAACATCTTTCTGCGTGGGGTCCACCACGACGAACCTCCTCTAAGTTGGAGCAGGAGGCTGCTAGTTTAAAAACTTCATTTCTGCTACCCGATCTGAACCTTCCTTTGGAGGAAACCGGAGATATTTTACACGGAATGGCCTGAAAAAGGATTAGAACAATAGAATGAAGCTGATTCAAATAACTCAAGCTCATAAAAGGAAAGAGCACCGGCGCAAAATAAAACCAGTATGCCCCGGTGCTTGCTTACCTTTTAATCCATAGGTTGAAATTTTTATCACTACCACTAGGTGCAAACCACTGAACTGAATACCAAGACAGCCACTATTGAACTGATTTTCTGATCGGGTTATGGCTTTGATACGAGAAGGAACCGGGGGAAGTGTAGAGATTCTAACTCATTCAGATACCTTGTAATTCTTTCTGCCGCTGGTTCCCTACCCTCCGGGGCCAAGCCAATCCTCACTCCTCCGGTTCACTTTTGTTACCCAGATCATATTTTCCCGACTGACTAGAGAAATGTAACTATTATAAGATAAAAACCAAATGTATTATCAACATGTACTTGCAACTGTTTTGATTCTAAGCTCTGACCCCATTGCCAAGGGAGGTAACGAGTTTTGCTTTTCTTACTTTGCACCCACAGACAAATTTGTCGGGAAATCATAACCTAGTCAAATCGTACGGCCATTGGAGCTAAAACTGGGCTTTGAGGATCCATTTTTGGGCCTAGGTTCTCAGGGTCAGGGGTGCAAGTATGAGCGCATGCGAGGGGCAGAGACTTTTCCATGGTTGACATTGTTGTCTTTTTTATCAAATTTTTTTTGATTGAATGATAAAATATTTTATCCTTTCAATTAGAGATATTAAGTTTAAATTTTAAAAATAAAGAAAAAGGATTTAAGAGAGTCAATCTTTAAAATGGTTTTCATAATACTCGAACTGAATTAGTCGAAAGAAAATCAAATACCAATAAGTGAAAATTTAAAAAAAAAAAAAAGAAAAAATTCTTATCTTTTGTGTCATGGGTCATCTATATAGTCTTGAGGAGCTAGCCTTGAGGAACTTACATTAAATGTAAATAAATAATTCATAAGGAAAATAGAAAATAAAAAAAAGAAAGAAAAATCAAGAAAACATGATTTGACTCTGGGGAGTTTTTTTTTTTTTTTATATCGAGATTTGAATCCAATATTATCGGATTGAGAGAGAAGGGTTGTGATCTCTAGATTATCTTCTTTAAAACCAACTCTTTGGGGAATAGGTATGGAAGAATAGTTTAGAATTGTGAAATGAAAAAGAGCTTCAAGCAGTACCTGTATCACATTTGAAGATGGCATACAATGAAGGTGAAATATGGTTAGGGTTTTGTGAGAGTGATTTGACTCTCTTTCTCTCACGAAAATTGATTGAAAGTCTCACGTTTCTGCACCTGGGGATCACTCGAAAGGTGGCGTAACATTTTAGAGAATAATCTCTTTTGTGCTCCTAAACAAGTTTTAAAAAGAATTCAAGTTGTTAATGACAGTTAAAAATTTATTCCTCCAAAAACTAGGATTACAATAGTGACACCTTAAATATATATATATATAGTACTAGGATTTTTTAAGATTTTAGAAGTGAACTTCCTATTTTACCAATCCAAAACTAGAATTAGATTTTATTGCTACCAAATAAGATCTAAACTACTAATGAAAGAAAACAACTAAAAACATAGTGAACTAGGGTTGGCACTAAATCGAATTGGACCCCTCTTGGGCTGGATCTTGGGTGGAGTCATGGGCTATGGGCCAGATCTCCAAACCTTCTCTAACATCATTTAGGAACCTTAGATGATGTAGAATTTTTAGATTGCTGCTCATGAGCTCTCAGCGATGCGGTTGGGCTCCGAAGGCCAGCGGTTGGTGTGCCTCTTCCATTTGAGCTCTAACTCTTCCAGTTTAGACTCCTCTTGCTTGCATACTATCTCTAGGCTTTGTGGGACACCTTGTGGTTCTGAAACATCTGTCTTCATATCCTCCTTGTTGCTGGACAGCATCGGCTCTTTTTCCACGCTGTCCATGCATGGTCTTGCACACTAGACTCGGCTATGCGCTCAATGGCCCCTAAGGGCTGCTTCTTTGCTTCGACATGTCTAGCTCTGAGCCTGACATTCCTCATAGCCTCCTCAGATCTACAACATGAACATAGTGACACAATAGACTCTAAGGCTAGGATCCTCTCTCCATCTCCATCTAATTTTAGAGTCTTGAATTAAGTTGAATTGATACCCTTAATATGATATTATTTGGAGCTGTTTCAATCAAAAAATGAAACAATTGTGCTAATTTTCTTAATTGTGACAATATTGCTAATAAACTATAGTTCAATTGGCACAATCCTCTCTCTTCTTGTAAAGGTCTCAAATTCGATCTTCTTTATGTACAAAAAAAGAAAAAAGTGACAGCACTTGTATCTTTGTAACTCACGCACAGGTATTGTCACCATAATTAATGCTTCTCTCTGTATCATTTTGTGATTCAAGAATTAACTTAAGAGCTCTCATTTCATAATTAGTGTAGCATCCGGGTGCCCAAAACCCCAATGTGACACCCATGGTCACAAGGGGGTTAGCTCTTGAGTTAAACAACAAACAGATCGATCAAAACGGCATGACTGATCCACAAACACATTCGGTAAGATCGAACGGTTATCCTCTTCACTCGATCGATGACTATCGAATACTTAAGGAACTGACCACTTCGACTCCTAAGCGATAATATTTAACCGAATCTTATCTTGATTTATGTTTCTTATTTTGGTATGAAACGCATCTCTAGATCAAGAAAGAAACCCTTAAGAATCTAATAGATAGGGGAAATAATCACTTTGTATAATCAAATTTTCTAAATGATAACGATTTCAAATATTTAACGATTAGGATCCGAAATCTTCCGATGATCTCGTAAGGAAACTAGGGTTGGAGCACTCCAAGTGCACACAACTCCTACAATACTCCATATAAAATCTTTCGATACATCGTAGTCAGGTAAGTTCTCGGGACTAGACACTCGACATACAAATCATAGGGGGACCCATCCCTTCTTTTTCTCTCAGTCTGTTCCATTCTCTATTGAAAACCACTATTTCTAACTTGAGTGTAAGAGTCTCCCCCATCGGAGCACCCTCTGTTGGTTTTTTGTATATTTCAAACCTCTTCATCAAGCACCCGTTCGAATCACAAGGAGGCAGATCTGTGGAGTCAAGACCCACCACCAACAGATTGGCACAATCTGTAGGAAATAGACTAATTGTTAGTCTTTCTCATCAACCTTTTGTCACCAAATGAAATATGACTACAGTCAAGAGAAAAAAGCCAATCATCGAATTTGACGACGATGATCTGATCGAAGTTGGCCCAAGTCACAATGATCCCCTAGTCATCACTACACGGTATCATATGATCAAAAGGGTCCTCGTTGACCAGGGCGCAAACTGCGACATCCTTGCCTGGGACACTTTTCACTAAATGGGTCTCAATGCTTTATATTTCAACCCCAACTGGATCCCTCAAGGAATTATCCAACGAATGCATTTATCCAAAGGGAATCATCTCCCTCACTGTGACTTTGGGGACCCCCTAACCATGTCACCGTCAAAGTTGTCTTTCATGTGGTGAAATTATTCTCACTGTATAACGTCATCCTCGGTCGACCGAGCCTAGACAAACTTGAAGTGCTACTCAGCACCAAACACATGAAGGTGAAGTTTAGAACACCAGAAGGGGTTGCTACCATCCGTAGTGATCCCGATCCTTATACCCTCTTCGCAAACAAAGACGGACAAGAGAATTTTTCAATTGACAGCCTAGAACTCAGAGGCGATATCGAACCAATGAACAAACTAAAACCGAGAGAAGAGGTGATTGAAATCCCTCTAACTGATGACCCTACCCAAACTGTTCAAATTGAAGCTGGCCTGTCTATATCCCTACAAGAGACAATCGTCAATTGTCTACGAAGGTATTCTGGAGTTTTTGCTTGGTCCCCCGAGGATCTACCTGGTATCAATCCTTTGGTTATTGCTCACAGGTTAACTGTGAATCCCGGCTACAAGCCAGTCAAGTAGAGGTAAAGGGTGTTCGCCCTTGAACGCCAACATGTCATCCAAGAAGAGGACCAAAAGCTATTGACCGCCAGGTTTATCCAGGAAATTAAGTATCCTAAATGGCTGGCCAACGTGTTTCTAGTAAAGAAAACCAACGATAAATGGAGGATGTGTGTGGATTTCACATATCTCATTAAAGTATACCCGAAAGACAGTTATTCTCTCCCAAACATTGACAAATTGGTGGACAATTCATCAGGCCACCAACTCTTAAGTTTCATGGATGCCTATTCGGGGTACAATCAAATATGAACGGCATCGGAAGATGAAAAGAAAACAAGTTTTATCACTAAGTTCGGTATGTACTGTTACTGAGTCATGCCTTTCGGTCTAAAAAATATGGGAGCAGCCTTCTAACAATTTGTCAACGAAGTCTTCAAAAGTCAGTGCGGCCGAAACATAGAAGCATATTTAGATAACATGCTCGTCAAAAGCACTAATGCGAAGACCCATGTTGCTGATCTCGAGGAGACCTTTCAGACGCTCGAACGCTATAATATGTAATCGAATCCCTCCAAGTGTACTTTCGATATCACGTCAGGCAAGTTTTTGGACTTTATGATCACCAATCGAGGGATTAAGGTAAACCCCGAGAAGATACAAGCCATTCTGGACATGTCGCCATTTCAAACACTAAAAGAGGTGTAGCGCCTTAACGATCGAATAGTGGCTCTAAGTCGATTCATGTCAAAAGTTGGAAAAAAGTACAAATCTATCTTCGACGCTCTGAAGAGGTCCCAACGGTTCACATGGATGCACGAGTGCCAAACGGCCTTCAAATTACTTAAAGAGTACATTATGACTCCTTCGTTGCTCTCCCGTCCGATTGTTGGTGAGAAACTCTACCTTTACCTTTCTATTTCTGATCGGGCACTTTGCTCTGTCCTTGTAAGACAACTCAATTGTTCAAAAGCCGATCTATTGCATCAGTCAGATACTTAAGGAAGCCGAAGCCAATTATCGACCAATTGAGAAGACAGTATATGCTTTGGTTATTTTGGTCAAACGCCTTTGACCGTATTTTTAGGCCTATACCATCATGGTACTCACTGATCAACCACTAAAACAAATCCTCTAAAAGAGAGATACTTCTGACTGTCTAATTAAGTGGAGTATCGAATTGAGAGAATTTAACATCCAGTATCAGTCTCGACCCACAATCAAGAGCCAAGTTTTAATTAACTTCATTCTTAAATGCACCCTTCCTGTGGCAGCCGAACCTGAGTTCACCGATAGCCCTAACGAATGATCATTGCCAAAATGGACCATCTATATTGATGGATCCTCAAACTCTTCGAATAGTGGCGCCAAACTCATATTGATGTGTTCAGACAACTTTAAAACAGAATATGCCATATGTTTCGACTTCAGGGCCACCAACAACCAAGTAAAGTACGAAATCTTGCTGACAGGACTCCGAATTACAGCCAACATAAGAGTTTGAAGTGTTCGGGTATTCACCGATAACCAATTTGTAGTCAAACAAATCAAAAGGGGGTCTACTAAACTAAGGACCCAATCATGGCCAAATATCTAAGAAAATTGCATGAGATGATGGCTAAACTAGACAGAATTGACATTTAACAAATCCCTCATTTAGAAAATGCACGGGACGATACACTCTCCAAATTATCCAACTCAGATTCAATCACTTCTAACCAAACAGTCTATATCGAAAGCTTACCCTATCCCAGCATAGACAAGTCTGAAGGGGTCCTAGTAATGGATCAACCTCCTAGTTGAAAAGATCCAATTGAAGCATACTTGAAAGACAATTAACTGCCTGACTCACCATTGAAGGCAGCCAAAATAAAGCAGAAAGCCGCCCACTATGCAATTATCGATGAGAAATTATACCGAAAGTCCTTTACTCATCCATACTTGAGATGTCCAGAAGAGAGAGACTATGTCTTTCGAGAGATCCATGAAGGAATATGCGGCAGTCACCTATGAGCTTGAAACTTAATCCACAAAGCCTGTGACAAGGGTACCACTGGTCATCCATGAAGATTGATTCGAACAACTATGTCAAAAACTATGACAAGTGCCAACAATTCTCTTCGGTCCCATGACTGTTTTCCACCGAACTTAGTCCTATAGCAGCCTATGGTCGTTCGCCCAATGGGGGATGGATATTCTAGGACCATTCCCACTGGCTATCGAATAGCGAAAATTTCTCATAGTGACCATTGATTATTTTACTAAATGGGTAGAGGCCAAACCTCTAACCCAAATAACAGCAGCCAATGCTGAATCATTCATGTGGATTCATATAATCACTCGATTCAGCATACTCCGTGTTCTTATCACGAATAATGGAAAACAGTTTGACAATATTAGTTTCCGAGAATTCTGAGAAAACTTGAGATCAATCATCGATTTTCATCGGTCACTCATCCATAGACTAACGGACTTGCGAAGATAACCAACAGAACGATCCTTCAGGGGCTAAAGACTATGCTAAATGAAACTAAAGGATGATGGATAGATAAAATCTACAGCATTCTCTGGTCGTACCATACCATACTCTGAAGGACAACCGGAGAAACTCCATTCAGCCTAACATACAGAAGTAAGGCTATCATATCGGTGAAGATCGGGATCCACTCGCTCTGGGTAACCTAGTATGATTCCGAACAAAATGAATTTGCCTTGTATGAACACCTGGACCTACTTCCTGAGCTACGGGAATCCGCATCTACTTGAATGGCTGCATGTCAGCAACAAATGACACAGTGCTATAACCAAAGTGTTAGAAGTCGAACATTCAAACAGGGTGATTTGGTGCTAAAGAAGGTAGAAACTATCGGTTAACTCTAATCCAAGGGAAAACTAGCCCCTAATTGGGAAGGCTCTTATCAGATATGCTCTATAGTTTGCCCGAGAGCTTATCATCTCAATAACCTGGACGTATTAGCCGTGCTTAAAACCTAAAACGCAGAGAAACTATGGATCTATTATCAGTAAGTCTATCATTCTCCATCAACAGAGATACTTCCAATCAGGTAAACTCTTCACATTTTTCCTTTCGATAGTCTTATCGGCTGATTCCTAATATTTTCACTCCTATCGGTTGCTACTTATTGAAATGATCTATCTTTTCGAATGGGTTTTTGTTGTCTTGTCCTATTGAAGGGATCTGTCTCGCTGAATGGATCTCTGTCGTACTATCCTAATGAAAGAATCTAACTCCTTAAGTGGACCTTGGTCATCCCGCTCTACTGAAAGAATTTGTTCCACCTATCAAATTTGCATCGATGGATAGATTGAGCATACTCCTATTAATCAGGAAAGCATGAGTACAATGCCCCACGTCATTTACACTGTTAAGCAACTAGAGGGGATGAATAGTTGATTAAAGATATTTTTGTTGGAATTTTGGTGGTTTTGAAACTTTAAAGTAGTTTTGTATAGGGTTGAGTTTTTGAAGAAAGGAATACAATAGAGAAATTAAAAGAGGACACAAGAAGCTTTTATAGTAGTTTCACCCAACCCGGTATACGTCCACTTCCAGGCTCCCTCAGGATTTTCTATTAATAACCCACAATTACAAACTTGATTCACAGGTTTTTAGTTAGAACTTACCAAACTTGATTCACAGATTCAAGTATAAACCTTCACAAACTTGATACATAGGTTCAATTAAAAACCTTCCCAACTTGATTCATAGGTTCAAGTATAAACCTTCTAAACTTCATTCACGGGTTCAAGTTAGACCCTACACAGTGTTTATCCCAAAATACTAACCCAACCTCTCACAAGTTGTTTCTCTCTCTAAAAACCCAAGATGTGACTCACACACTGGTCTTGTATAATCACAGTATTGCAGCACAGGAGTTGTCTATAAGATGAGACTACACTCCTCAAAATAGACAATTTAAGCTTATAGAAGATTTCTACTCAAAGGAGGTGAAACAACAAAAGAGTAGAGTATAATGGTTTTAGAACAGAGTATTAAAGATTTTTTGGATATAGTTTTGAACTTTTATAGCGCACTTAGTATTCAAACTACAACCACTTTATTTCTCAAATGTTAGGCATTTAAAAGGCTCATTGAAAAGAGTCGTTCAATGGTTGGTGAGCTTTAAAAAGTTTCGCATTGATGTCTTCCATCAATTCATTTAATGTTTTTGCCGTTGCTCTATTCTGGTTTCTTGTTTCCCGTTGAGACTTTGCAATACATTGGTGGCACTTTTTGTTTCACCAATCCAGAGGTGACTTGCTGCATTCAAATGTTAGTTTAATATAGAAAAGATAATATGCAGAACAAGTCCCAAAAAGAGGTATCCGTTGCTGTCTCAAAATGTTTAAGTTTGATTTTCTGACAACCTTAGGTCGACAACATCAAGGGATACATCGACCTGATTTCAAAAGATTTTTAATATGATTCGTTATGTCTAGGTCGACATTACAATTCTACAGGTCGACCTATGAGGTATGTCGACCAATTTCAGTAGACATGTGGACCAATTTGATTTGGCAATCGAATTGAACAGTATTATGTCGATTTTCTGTGAATTGCTTCTAAGTAAGGGCTTGTCGACATATCTAACATGTAAGTTGACATGATTTTATTCGGTACAAAACTGGTGGACAAAGCTTTCTGAATTTGTCAACATATGGTGATGTGTCGACATACGTTAAGTTCAAGGTTGACACAATTTTAAAAGGATTAGGTTGACATACGTAAGTCATAAGTCGACAAAGCTGTATTCATTGAAAAATTGGTAGACCTGGTTTTTCAAATTGGTAGAACTGATAGGTGTGTTGACGTATGTTTTTAGTACGAGTCGTTGTGCATAGTATAGTAGGTCGACAGCTTTTTAGGTATGTCTACATCTCTTAATGCTTTGCTAAGGTCTGGGTTGACGTGTGATTTAATGGGTTGATCTGGGATTTGAGTTTGGAAGACCTGAATACTCAAGTAGGTGGACATGTATATGATCAGGTCGACATTGGAAGTATTCAGGTTGGCATACGTAAAAATTAGTGGTCCTGTGAGAAAAATAGGTGGACATGATGTTCAGAACAGGTGGATATGGAAAACAGGTGGACCAATTTTGATCAGATGGACCAATTTTAAGAGTAAGTGGACATGTATGTAATTTAGGTCGACGAAGTGTGAAGAGTGCACATTAGGTCGACATAAGTGTCGACAAGCTCACACTTAGTTAAACAATGTATTCAGATATGCATAGGTTGACATGGAGTGAAACAGGTTGACATGGGTGAAAATTGGTGAACATGAGAACTTTAATTGGTAGACATGTCACTATTGAGGTTGACTTATTTTTGGCTGCGTCGACAAGGCTTATGTTGATTTGTAAGTGATGCATATGTCGACAATGAGTTTCTAACTTACAATTTTCTTAAGGTTGTTGGCTCAGGTCGACAAGGGATTTTGGAGCAAGTCGACAACGGACTTTAGACTTATGATATTTTGTCATATTTTCTGGAGCCCTTTAATCCATTTAATTTTATTTTGATATTATCAAAACCTAATATTCTCAACACACACAAACGGGTCGGCCACATAAGCAGTTTGACAACAGTATCATGCAAGCGAACATACCAAAAAAACTTCAACAGATACGACAGATGACAAGTAAGTAAAGTAAGTCCCATTTATTTCCATACGATGAATACATGTTCGATTACATGAGTAAGTACATTCTACAAGTTTTTTAGTCGGACCGATTATATCAAAAGAAATACATAAGTGGCCACATAGCCTCGATCAATCGTCAACACTGGAGACTACAAAAACAGTAAATAGAGGAACAACGAAAAACAATCTGCAGCCCTATTGAGACAAGAAGACTGTAGAAAATGGGGCGAGGAGGGTGTGAGATGTCTAAAAAAATCTCAAACCCTCACACTTTATCAACTCCTCCCATCGCCCGACCAGAAGAGAACACAAGCCGAACGATGAACTTAACTCGAAAGGAGACTCTTTTATTAAATCTGAGTTAAGAACCTCGACAGAAACGTTGGCCGAGCCCATCGTGACATCCGAATACCAAATGACATGACGAGCCCTCATACCTACAGTTTCCACTTTTGACGAGACCTTATACCAACAGAAGCAACTCACACTACCGAGCTCTACAAAGTTGGAGCGTCCTTTTAAGGACCCCTCATAGAAAATGACTCTCATAAGAAGAAAACCCTTTGGCATGAGGAAACTCACTAAAGTAACGCAAGGTCCCACAGTCTCTATTTATAAACATAAAGAAATCTCTTCAAATCTCTAAGTAGTTAAAACACTTCTTTAAAAAGCATGCGAATTAAGTAGAAAAATTCGTACCGCCTCACCTTTCTGCACCGCATTAATTTTGAATTAGATCAAGTGGAATGTTAGATGCATTAACACCAGTGGAAAACAGAACAGTTGAGGCAAAATGAGAATTTACATTCCATCTGCTTTAATTTCGTATCAGTTATAGACGATTCGCATGATTTCAAGAGACACGTGTCGTAAACTTTTATGCCTTTTAAACTTCTCGAGAAGTGAATTTCACTCGTGACGTCTCTCCCATGAATCGACACCATGAGTACGGAAAAATGATGTGACATAATCCAAACAACAACCAGTGCAACATTCGGGTTCTCGAATGCTCGACGTGACACCCATGTTCACAAGGGGATCAGGTCTTAAGTCAAACAACAAACAAATCGATCAGGATGGCACGTCCGATCCACACGCACATTCGATAAGATTGAACGGTTATCCCCTTCACTCAACCAATGACTACCAAATATTTAAGGGACTGACCACTTCGACTCCTGAGCGGTAATATTCAACCGAATCTCATCTTGATTATATTTCCTATTTTGGTACGAAATGCATCTTTAGGATAAAAAAGAAATACTTGAGAATATAATCGATAAGAGAAAGAATCTCCCCGTATAATCAAACTTTCAAAATGATAACGATTTCAAATATTTGATGATTGGGATCCGAAATCTTCGGATGACCCCGTAAGGAAATTAAGATTGGAACGTCCTAAGTGTATACAGCTCTTACGATACTCCATATAAAAACTTTCGATACATCACAGTCAGGTAAGTTCTCAGAACTAGACATTCGACACACAAATCACAAGGGGATCCGTCCCTCATTTTTCTCTCAGTCTGTTCCATTCTCTCTCGAAAATCGCTCTTTTTGACTTAAGCATCGGAGCCTCCCTCACCGGAGCATCTTCCAATAGTCTTTTGTAGGTTTCAAATCTCTTCATTATGCATCTATTCAAGTCACAAGAAGTCGGATCTGTGGAGCCAAAATTCACCTCCAGCAGTATCCAATTAGGTGTTGAGTTTTTCTATTTTTTTCTTTTCAACAATAGGTTATTGATAAATTAGAAAATAAATAATAAAAAAATGAATTAATTGATGTGAAGTATGAAAATGTACGGATGTGAACCAATTGGCTATTTAGAACTAGTTGTTCATAGTAAATGAGACGAAACGAGTTCAACTCGAGCCATATTCAATCATAAGTTGGGGTTGAACATAGTTGAAGCTTGATGTCATGACCCAACTCAAAGAATAGGGAGATGAAGCTTGTTATGTTATCGCAATGCTAGGAAGCAGAAGAGTTAAAAATAGAGTATGGGTGATCACTTGCACTCGATAAGATGGGTTGATTCCGAACTTGCAATCAGATCATCACGGAAAGATCGGAAGTTAGGCCTATATCTTTTTAGGGGAGATTTCGACAGTCGAAGCCATTTCTGGATTTTGATTGGTTATTCCCAATGCCATTTTTTTCTCATTTTAATCGCGTTTGCCAGTGATGCTTTGATGGTTTGTGGAGTCTGTCTCTAATTTTCAATTGATTGAAGGATTTATTTCTCTTACTAAACCACTTTTAGGTTTTGGTTGTTTAAATTAGGGTTCTATTTTCTGAAATGCTTGAAGCTTAGTTATAGGAATAGGTCTCACTAATTCGAGTCCAATTCTTGTGGGTTTTCATTGTTTGATTTGGAGGTAGTTTAAGGTTGTAGCCTTGACCAAACAACATTCTCTTTACAAGTAGCTACCTTCAAGACAACATTAAAGAACAAAAGATTGAGGAAAGTGGAGAAAAGGACGGAGGTTCCTGACTAATCATCTATTGATTTAAGAAGTGAGAAATTTCATGGAATTAGTAGCCAATAGTGAATGGTTTTGCAATTGATGATGATAAGTAGACAATTGGCGGTTGAGATTCTCTTTTTATTTTTTCTTTTTTTTTGTTACACTAGGATTCGAAATCGGATCACTGGATTAGAGAAAAAATGGTTGTAACCACTAGACTGTCCTCTTGGAGACTAAGACTCTCTATGTTGATAATTTGCAAGAATCCATTGCTGTGTTAATAGAATAATAATTCAAATATAAATTATCAATATTACTCATAATCATAATTTAAATTATTTTGCTATAAATGTGTAATAGTATTCAATACATTTTCAACAACACAACGAAATGATGTAACAACTAGGAGGAGTGCATAGCGCATATGCATGGTGTGGATTTTGAATTTTATTATGAAATATTGGGTGATATGTTCATTTGTAAAAAAATTTATTAAAACATTAACTTAAATTTGAATTTATAAGATTAAAAAATTGAAATTTGTTAAAAAAAAATTATGACTATTTACAATAAATAATTATAAATGTTTGAATATTTTTTGAAATATTTGTTAAATTCATCAAATATATCAATTTAGATTTTGATAGAAACTATGTATAGACTAACTGTACTTGTATTAATTTATTTTGTAAGTGATAAATTGAAAATTAAAAAAAAAATCAATATCGAATAGATACAAATTATAGAAAACAATGAGAGAGAGTTGGTATTTTTATTCCACATTGAATAAATATAAAGAGAGAAAAGAGAGGTGTATAACTCAAGGCCCTTGGCCCACCCTTAATCAACCAAAGGTTTGGGCCTTGGTCAATCAAAGGTTTGGACGCTTTGCACACTTTTTTTTTTAAATATAAAAATATTTTTAAAATATTTTTTATTTAGTATTTTTATAAGTTTAATTTTTATAGTATTATAATATTATAGTATTTTTACTATATGCAAAAATATTTTTTATATAATAAAATCATCTATATCAAATATTTTTAGTATTTTTTAGTATAATTGTAAAATTTTATAATAAAAGTATTATTTGATGTGTTATTAACCATATAATACAATAATAAAACATGACCCAAAAGTTGTAAGTACTTTTTTTTAATATAAAAATATTTTCAAATATTTCATTACTTAATATTTTTATAATTATAATTTTTATTGTATTATAATATCATAGTATTTTTACTACACATCATTTATTTCAAATATTTTTAATATTTTTAGTACAATCATATATTATTATTTAGTATTTTTCAAAATATTTTTATAGTATAACATTATAAAAAGAAGAAATTATTGTGTTACAATATTATAGTATTTTTACACCATGATACTATAGTATTATTATTATAAAATTATAAAATTATTAGGAGGAGTACACAGGGTCGACCAAGGAGGTCTCTGGTTGACCCTGATCTGCATTATATAATATAATACTTTTAAATACTTTTTTTAATCTAAAAATATTTACAAAATATTTTTTTACTTAGTATTTTTATAATTATAATTTTTCTACCATTATAATACTCAAGTATTATAATATATGCAAAAATATTTTGCTTATAGTATTTTTAACATCATCTATTTCAAAATGTTTTGATATTTTTAGTATAATTATAAAATTTTATAATAAAATTATCATTTGCATACATAGTCAAGCTATATATTTAATATTCTTCCTCTTATTGACCTTCTATGCAGGATTCTTAACCTATAAGAACACTTGCCATTAATTGTTTTCAAATATTTTACTTGATTATTTTCACAAATTATGTATGCAGCAATAATATAGACTTATGGGTTGCAAATATAAACCCATTTAATTCCAAATGCAAGAAACAGGTTTGCCAAAATATTTCAAATTTTTCGTATTGATATCAAATGAAGTCAAACCTTACAATAGAATTGTAATTTAATCAAATTATGCATGCACATCATAGTAGCATTTCCATTTCAATCAATATATGATTAATTTTTGTAGAAAGAGAAATTTCAAAATTTGAAAAAAGAGAGAGAAAGAGTCCCAAATATATTGAATTTGCGTGGCACTAACTCTTATTAAACATGGAATGGCTTCCATATATATCATCATCATCATTATGCAAGAAAAAAGGAATGGCTTCCATGATCATCTGATGAGGTGCACCACTCTCTCCTCAACTAATACTGGCATTGGAACTAATTTGTATGCATATCCATTTACCCATCCTAATTGAAGAGAGATAGAAAAGGCTGCCAATCAATTTTAGTGTCTCATCACTTCTTCATTGCATCTCTCTCTTTCTCACGTCTACACAAACCCTAGAACCCAAAAAAAAAAGAGATAAAAAAATCAATGTTTTTGTTCAAATCACCCCAAATAAAAAAAAAAATGACAGATGACATGTCCAACGTACTAAGCAATAAAAGCCAAGTGGAGGATGATCAAAATTGATATGGCTAGGGGTTCTTGACGTTTATATTTAATTGTTAATAATAGATTTAACCCAAGATCCAGATATGTACCAGATAGGGTCATGATTTTAATATTTTAATATGGAAAGAGAGAGTTAATGAGAGTGAGAAAGAGAGTGAGAGAGAGAGAGAGAGAGGAGAGAGTGGCGTGGAGGAGAGAGAGAGAGTATTAATGAGGAGAGAGAGGGAGAGGGAAAGAAGAGAGAGGTGGGGAGGAGAGAGTGTGTGTGTGCGTACACGTTGGTTAATGAGGAGAGAGGAGGAGAAAGAATGGCAGGGTGCTCGCAAGTGGGTCTTGCCACGCCAAGTTGGAGGACGATATGGAGGACGACGAAAATTTATGTTTGATCACCTTTATATATATATATATATATATATGTGTTAATAAAATACAAAATTTTTTAAAATCTAAATATTTTCCTTCACTGTCCCTTATACTTTAAACAAACCCACATAATTCAACACTGCAGTGAGCTTAAAAAATTATACTCATTTTAGTATTAAACAGTACATTATTTTTACAACTCTCATAACTATTTTGAATAATAAAATTTACAAAAAAAAAATAATAATAATAATACAGATTTACAAAAATTTCCCCCCCTTTTAGATTCACATTTGGACTTATTATTTTTTCATATTATTAATCTCACCACATTATATTTTTATAGGATGCAGGGTCGAACAACAAAATGATCTGCCCAACCATAATGCTCTATGTTCTCTTTCTCCTCAACGTGCCACCACTCATATCATTAGTCATGTCCCAGTTTAAAAATAAGAAAAATGCCATCGAAAAAAAGATTAAAGTAAAAAAAATAAAAAAAAAAATAAAGAAAGAAGGAAAGAAAATGAATAGCAAGTAGCACAAAAGGCAAGACGCGACGCAGAGTTGAAATCTGTCATCGAGTTCCTCCAATTTGCACCTCTGATTCTGAACACCACACCTGAAACCTATTAATCCTCACTCAATTCTCGTGCTTTCAACTTGCTCAATTTTCTTTTTTTCTCTTGTAATTTATTTCAAATTTAACTCTCATTGGTTGATGAATGACTAAAAGAGATTAAGAAATTGTTGAACTTCACCCTCTCGTTCTCTGTAGAATAAATTCGAATTTGCCCGAATAGATAAAATTAATTTATAGATTGCACATGTTTTGGCATGAATTAACGAGGCTATCTTTTTTTTTTTTTTTTTTTGGGCTAGGGCATTTGGTTGTAATCAAATTGAATTAGAAATCGAAAACTTTGATATAAGTTTTTTTTAACCTATATTTTTATTTGGGTATCATAAATCTCTTATTTTGGGATTTTATTTTTAAATTTTTATTCTCATTTCATTAATCTAAACAACTCAAATAGGTTTGAAACTAATTCTTGACTCTCATTCTCTTTAACTAAGCACCCTCTTAATCTTATACTAGAATTATTCCATAGTTGTTTTTTATATTATAAAAATAATTTTGGCATAAAAATTATTTAAATCTTGTACTAGAATTATTAACAAATTGTAATAAATAAACTTTATAAAATATTATCAATAAAATGAGACATTTTAATAAATTGAATCTCTAGAAAATTTTATGTCATTAAATGTACAAATCTCTTATTATATTATAAAAACATAAGTGGGGTGGAGGAAGTGGGGGAGGAGTTGCCACATAGGATATGAACAGTTTGTAACTATTCCATTTTTTTTTTTGGCATTTTTTTCTTTGGTTTTGTTCTTCTTTTTTTTTACTTCTTTTTTCTCATCTTCTTTTTTTTTTCCCTTTCTTTACTTCTTTTTCTTTTTACCCTTCATCCTTTTTTTTTAACTTTTTTTTTTGTTTTTTTTACTCCTTTTCTTTCACTTTTTGCCTTTTTTTTTCACTTCTTTTTTTTTTTTTCATTTTACTGTTTCCAGTTTGTTGCTGTTTCTCTTTTTTACTTCTTTTTTTTTTCCCATCATCCTTCTTTTTTTTTCCTTATTAATCCATCTCCTCTTCTTTCACCACATTTTTTTCTACTTTTTTTTTGTGGATTTCACTATTTTCATATATATATATATATATAAAGTTAGAAGACTTTTTCCATATTTAACTACATATTTTCTTAAAATATGACACGTGGCCAGCAATGTTAGAAAAGATATGGAGGCGAGTTAAAAGATATTTTTATATCACCTTTATACTCAAATGACTCGATAATGATATATATTCTTTTAATTTAATTTAATATACAATGGTCAGTAAATATTGAGATAAAATAATTTGTTTTTTAACCCATCAAACTAGACATTTTTTAAATATGTATTTAATTTATTTTTAATTTAATTTAATATACAAAAAATATATTGTTTAAATTTAATTTAATATGCAGTGGGTAGTAAATATTTTCATATTAATAATCCTATAAAATCATTATTCAATTGTGAAAAAAATAATTTCATAAATAATATTTTTAAATATTTAATTTGATTTTTTAAAAAGTAAATAAATAAATTTTTTTAACATAAATATTGACTTATTATTATACAATTTAAGTTATGATTGTTGTCAAATTAAAATTTAGTGATAAATTGTAAAAGGAAGAACTCATGATTGATTAATATAAGATTTATAAATTTAATTTATACTCTAAAAGTACAAAAAATAATTAGAATGATTTCCTAAAAAATAGCGAATATTGTAAATTATTAAATTGTTTGACAAGAAAAAAAGCAAACAAACAAAAATAAATCTTTATATGTTTTGTCTTTTGTACTTTTTCCTATATTGTTTAAGACATCAAGTATAAGACACTCAAACATAGTATTTTAAAATTATAAAATATAAATTAAACTTTTCTATAATCAAATCTATTAATTATCATTTCATCTAAGTAGAAAAACAAAAATTGAAATAGACTATAAAACCTTCCATTTGTATTGTTTCTTCGATTATATTTGAACTTGTGACAATGGCTGAATGAAAAAGAGAGAGGGATACCATTAGAGATATAGACAATAATTACAAGCAAAAATATAAAATTTATTATTTTATGGTTTTATTTGATTAAAAAAAAACTTATGTTAATACATTTTTTTAATTAATAATAATTAAAATTGTGCTTTACAACAATAGTGATAAGAAATAGTCATCTCTTTCCAAACAAGGTGCAAGATTTTAAAAATTTTAAATCAATACACAAATACACATAGTTAGAAATATATCAAATAGTTTTTTTTTTAACAAAATAATTTTGAATTCTAATAATAATTATAAATTATTTAATAATTTTATGAGAAAGTTTACTTTCATTATGTAACACTGTATTTACATATTTTATTAATGAGTTATAATTCAATTAACGCTATTCCCCTTCTCTTAAAAATTTTAAATTCGATCATCTCTTATATACTAAAGAGAAAAAGTAACTATAGGTTTTCCAATGAAAAATTAAATCGTACTAAAAATTTTCAATAAAAATAATTTAAAAATTAAGAAATATAATAAATTTATAAAAATGTACTTAAATGTCAACAATTTAAAAAAAAAAATACTAAAGTTATATATATATATTATATACGTATATGTATATTATTCGATTTATAATAAGAAAGAGATTAAATCTACTAAAAAAAAGAATTAGTTTACAAAAAAAGATTAAAATGTATTTGCTATCAATAAAAGATTTTTGACAAGAATTATAAATATTATTTAATTAATATAATGTATAAGAATAATTATAATTAATAATGTATTATATAAATTTTAAATTTAATTATTCATTGATGTAAATAAAAATATTAAAAAATTACAAAAATTTTTAGGTCTCAACTGCACCTTGTACGGCCAACGCTCACCTAGTTAAAATTAATAAAAGCTCTTTTAAGTGTATCAAGGCATCATGAGATGTGATTTTATTAAATGCATAAATAAGTTTTGATACCAATGATTTGTTGGCATGGTGGGAAGTATACCTTATCCCTTAACCAGGTTCAAGCCTCCTTGGATACCGAAAAAACACCATTGGGAGAGCTCTCCCAATAATGAGACCGATAGTAAATCGATTCGGATTAATCAGAATAAAATCCCAGATATTGAATGATGACCAAACTAAGGTAAAAAAAAAAAAAGTTTTGATGCGGTTTGAATCATAATAACAAAATTTTGAGAGTAGCGATAATTCATAACATAATTTCAAAGGATTTGCAGTTAATGATCAATGGTTTTGCAACTGATGGTAAAATAGATTAATTGTCGCTCAAGATGCTTCATATAGAGAATTAATTGCAGTGTTAATATAATAATGATTTAAATATAAATTACCAATATAATGATAATGATAATTTAAATTCTTTTTACGATAAAAATGTAACATTATTCAACACATATTAAACAGATGAAATTTTAAGTTTTGTTTCACATGTGTCAAGACAATCTTAGATTCAACAACAAAATACATCAATTTTTAAATTTTAAATGTTTTTTTTTTGTCTCTAATATTTTAAACAAAAACCTCATAATTCAACAATGCAATGAAATTAGTAAAATATACTCATTTAAATGTTAAAAAATACATTATTTTTACAACAACATTCGTAAATATTTTAAACAATAAAAGTTACAGAAAAATTAATTACACATTTATAAAATTTTTCCCTCTTTTCATTTACATTTGGGCTTGTTATTTGTTTCGCCAAATCATGTTTTTATAGGCCGTCTTAATTTGTTTCCTCTCTTTCTCCTCGACATGGGACCACTTAAAAGGGTGTATTTGAATCGACTCGATCCAAGTAGTCTTGTGTTCAAACTAGAACTTGATTTTTTTATCCGACTCGAATTCGATAAATAGTAAATAATAGGGACTCAAAATTGACTTGACTATATAACAAATTATTCAAATTCGATTCGAATTTGATCTGAAAACTCGATTATTATTTTATATATTAATATATTTTATTTTATTTTTTATATTATAATCATATAAAAATATATATAATATATATTAATATATATAATCGAGTTATTTGTTAAATTTTTAAATTTAAAATTCTATTATTCAAAATCTACTACTTGATACATTACAAATTTGAATCAAAATTAATTTGAATTCGAGTCGAGTGATTAATCGAAATGACTCAAACTTAACTCGACCCCATATGATAACCTAGAATTACTCATATCATTGGCCACGTGTTAGATTAAGAATAAAAAGAAAAAATTTAAGTAAAAGAAAAGAAGAGGAGCCGCACAAGGGACAAGACACGCAGAGGAGAGAGTGAGCTCTAACCGGTCAATTTCTCCAGTTTTCGCCTCCGATTCCGACCACCACAATACACGTCAGAGGTACCCAAAACCTGTTAATCCCTCGCTTAATTTTTTCTCTTGTTTTTTTTTCTTCTTTGTTTTGAAGTGTTTCAAAAGTTCAGTCTTGACACTCACGTGTTTGATGAAATGACCAAAAGAAAACTATTAGACTGAGCTCCCTCAATTCTCTTTAGATGAAATTCTCCCGACGAGATAAAATTAATTTAAAGATTGGCTAATGCTTTGCTGTTCTCATCTCTTTTCAAGATCTGTCCAACAATGGCGGCCTCCCACTGTCTTCAATTGAATTGTAAACCATTAGCTAACAAATTTGGAAAATTGAGTCCTAATCCCATCGCCAAGGTTTCATCAATCCGCTGTTCTGTCACTACACCCAGAAAACGCTACACCGTCACTCTTCTTCCCGGAGATGGCATTGGCCCTGAAGTTATCTCGGTCGCAAAAAACGTCCTTAATCTCACTGCCTCTATTGAAGGTAGCATTAGCATGTTTTCATTTTACAATCTTCTTCAAAACCTACTTGACATTTAAAGATTTTTATGGATGGTGTTTTCCGCTTCAGGGATTCAGTTTGAATACAAGGAGAGGCCTGTTGGTGGAGCTGCATTGGATTTGACTGGGGTTCCTTTGCCTGAGGAGACCCTTTTGACTGCAAAGCAGTCCGACGCTGTTCTTCTCGGTGCTATTGGCGGGTATAACTAAGACTTAAACATCTTTTAAATTCTTGGATTTCATTGTCCTGTAAATATTTTGCATTGCAATGTATTGCCCTTTCCTTATTATGCTGGAACCCTAATTCTGTTCTGCTTCCTGGAGTTGGCTAATATGACGTCCTTGGAGAATAACTAGTACAGTGATGTCCTATTTTAAGTTTGATTTCTGATAACATCAAGTATAGCTTGGGTTATGCCATAATGTGGAATCTTGATGAAAGCTCAATGACAAGGATTTGGAGTATTTTGTGATAATAGCAATATTAGAGGGTAAAGTAACATGGTTGTCATGTTGTTTAGCAACATGACTAACATCTGAATTCTCTCACTGGTTGAAGTTCTTCATTCCCCTAAATGGATGCTTGATAGAATGAGTTGTTCGTTTTCCTACTATTTTCCATGAACCAAGTGCTTAAATGTCCTTCCGAAATCAATAAATGCATCCAGACAATTTAAATAATTTCCCTTTCTATGAATGCTACTCATGCAATTGTTGATGCTTTTGCTTTGAAGATATAAGTGGGATAACAATGAGAAGCATTTAAAGCCTGAAACTGGATTGCTTCATCTAAGAGAAGGTCTGAAAGTGTTTGCCAATTTGAGACCTGCATCTGTTCTGCCACAGGTAATCTATGTGTGAATTTTTTCTGCATTTTATTTCTAATTTTATTGGAAATTGTTAATTTTATATTTTTTTTCCTTTGTTATTTTTGGTGGAGGGGCCCTCGGATCCATGATCCACCGTCTAGTTTGGTTTGTATGCAAATTTAATCCATAATTCTGTTGAGGTGGTCAGTTTGAATGTCCTCTAAACCCAATGGTGTATTCTTGTTATGGAGATAAATATCATTTTTCAAAGAGAAGCTGTTCCAACATGTACCCTTGTTGTAGATTGGTAGGGGAGGGTCCTCCCTTGCTCCTCCACAGGTCACAAGGTGCAACCATCCATAAACCCCCTACTTTGGGTGGCACAATAAAAAGGAAGCCTTTGAAGAAGATGGGCTTATCACCTCCATTATTTTATGGGAGAAAAAATTTCCCATTTTGCGGGGTCCATCACTAGATTGGTATTTAGCATCATTTGTTGTTTCCGATAGTGGTTCTAGATAATTAGGAAAGATGGGTGGTTTATGAGCAGTATTGCGTTCAAAATGTTTAGTCTTGTTGGTCATGTCTACTAGATTTTCTTGACTTGGTTTTCAGACAGCAATTGCTTTTAGGCTTGGAGAGCTAAAAAAGGGGTTTTACTGTTGGTGGAATATTAGGTGGATAGAATGAGCTTTTTGTTTTAGAAATTTAAAAATTAAAAGAAAAAATGATATGAGAAATTATTGGCGAATTGCAATTTTGAAAAGAATAACATGTATGAATTGGTTACGCATTTTAATAAATAGAAGGAGCGAGAATTTTAAGTTCAAGTAATTAGTATTTGAAAACTTAGCTTGTTGCAAGTAAATAGATCTCAGGCCCTATATTTGGTTTGATTTGACTAATCCTTCGGAGGGCCAAGGGAAAAGGATTATAATCAATATATCTTGTAATTTAGGAATGAGAAATCCCTTCTTTTTCTTTTTTTTTTTTCGTATGCTGACGTGGATAGTGTTGTTGGTCTGTACTTTGGTTACTGCATATAGATTAATGAGCATTTCTCAATGTAAGATATATGGTTACCACAGACCAGTATCTAGTCTTGGGTCTAAGGGAGAATTATCTTCTTAACCAAGTGTGCGCTGAAATGTTATGTGTGTCCTTGCTATAATTTCATTTATAATACCTTACTTGCATGATGTTTGGCTATTGCATCTGTGTGTATATATGCACAATTTGTTTTTAAAGGAACGTTAACTTATTAGCATAGTAACAGGACTTTGGTGAGTTAATGTGCAGATTTAGTGATAAGGTTGTATTGGTATAGGTCTGCTTAAGGAAATTATTCTTCTATATGGCTAAGACCCATATGATGTAAATAGTAGGAACTTCTGTTAACCAGGCTCTGAAACAGACAAAAGCTTCAAATGCTCAAGCTTATGAAGGAGTGTGTTGGTAATAATTTGTGGAGAAGGGTAAGTAGCATACCTTGCTCATGGGGCTCATTTCCCCCTAACCATGATTTTCTTTTGCTCCAAGGCTGAAAAGTTCGTAAAATGTTGAGGGAATTATGTTTGCATTTAAGTCTGTATTATGGATTTTAATTTGCATTCTTAGAAGCCTATGTACCTTTCTCTTGCATCTTTTATCTCATCATCATCATCATCATCTTCTTCTTCTTCTTGCCTTTCCCAGCTGGTAGATGCTTCAACCTTAAAGAAAGAAGTTGCTGAAGGTGTTGACTTAATGGTTGTGCGGGAACTTACAGGAGGTTAGTGCTATAAAAATTTATATGCCTTTACCCTCCTTTTTTTTTTTTTAATTTTTTTGGGTTATTTATTTTGGTTCTTGCTTTTTTGAGATTAGGAATTTATTTTGGGAAGCCAAGAGGCCTTGGCACAAATGAAAATGGTGAGCAGATTGGTTTTAACACTGAGGTGTATGCATCTTTTGAGGTAGACTACCTTCTATAATTTCAGTTTAGTTCTTTTCACTTTCCTTTTGCTGGGCTATTTTCATTTTAATTTCGAAGTTAGCACAGTATAGTGTTGTAGTCTGCATCAACTTGCTTGTGTTAGAGATGGAAGAAATTTGGCTCAAATGTGAGAATCAAAAGAATGAATTTCTAGGTCATAATTGTGCTCATTCTTATGTGATCCATTTACTCTCACCAGCAATCTTCAAATGCCTATATTGCTTACCATCACTTATTTTGCCCTTTCATCATATCTATCTCTTTGATGACATTGAGTTGGATTCTCATTATCACCTCAGTGCAAGATTTAGTCTATTGCTATTCCCTAGTAAAACCTTTTCAGAGGAGTACAAATCAGCGACATTGAAGAAAGGAACTGATTTGTAGACATTTTTTGATCAATCGTGCTGACATTTGAGCCAATTTGATTTAACACTGAATGTCTCTGGTTTCTTGCATGCAGCAAATTCCCATGGGAAATTAATCTGGCTTTAAGGGCAATAATATAATATCTCCTTCAAATTCATTCACCTTTTAATGTTGGTCTCTGCTGTTGGCATTGCTTTATTCTAACCTCTGCCGCATACCTCATATCCTCATTCATGTCTCCAATGTTTTTGTTCAAAAGCCTCACCATCATTGCTTACAAGATCTCAGTGGGACAAGGTCAAATATATCTTATGGAACTACAAATTCCTGTGACAATGATTCCCACTATTGTTCTCTTCTATTTGCTTGTCTATTTTTGGATGACTAAGTGCTGGAATACTTAAGATGAGTTGAAGTTTTTGGTGTTATTTAAAATGCTGGTGATTTTGATGTCTACTCCAGTAACAGTGTTTGAACCGCATGTAATAAACTTTCTTCTCTGAGAAGCAATTCAGCGGAATGTGTAGCATTGGAAGTCGTGAATATTAGACAGTGTGCTAATTAAGAATTAATCAACAAGAAGAATGGAGTTCTATACTTTAAAGGCCTAAGTTAACACACTTGGTTGATTGGAGTTTGTGCAGTTCCCTCACCTACTTTGATGCGGTTCTGTTGATTCTATAGGAGGATGGCCTCTTGTGAAAAGTGTTATATGAGTAGACACATTATTTAGTACTTTTAAAAGGTTCAGGGATCCCCATTGTGTGAGCAGTTGTAAGAGCATTCAGTACGGGTGAAAACTGAAAAGACTTATGTTGCTTCATTAAGATTGAGGCTGTGAATAACTCTTCAATGATGTTTTGGGAAGACAGTGAGAGTATTTCTAATCCTCTTAATAGGTTCTTTTCCTATATTGCTTGGGAGAGATCCATTTAAGTCAAGTCTATGAGTTGCATCTTGTGCAGAACTTATGCTATTGGGCGATGGTGCTGTTTAGTTATTCTTTTGTGTTCTTGTATAGTTTGCAGTTGTTTGGTGGGTAAAGTGGATAACTGTTGAGGGAAGATCGAAGCTGGGAGTTGTATTGCCACAATCTATAAGATCCCTAACAAATCACAATTTTGTGGTGGTTGGGACCACTTCCCTTGGATATCTATGGACTATTTTCTGCCAAAAGTCACCATTCTCTGCTTGGGAACCTTATTACATGAGTATACTCTGGACCACTTACAAAAAAGGGAATTTGTCTTGGAGACGTTCTCTTTGTGCACTGGAAATGAAGTCCATTAGTAATCTTTTCTGTTGCATTTGGATTACAGGGTCATGGATTATTTACAGGCTGAATGAACGTCTCTTCGGGTGTGGCATGTCTGGTTGGTGAGAAACTCTAGCTTTGGAAAGGATTATTTATGGGCTTATACAGAGGAAAAATATGAAACAAGAGGCTTACTTTTTTATTTATTTTTACTGGATAGACACGAACCCTTCAATTTTCCTTTGTCCTGGATTTTCACATTCGCCTACCTATTTTTGTTGGTGTTACTGATGTACCTTAGCTGTGATTTCTCATCAGTGTAAAGGCAGAAAATAAACTGAATTGCTTCACTAGCCATTGTTGCTATTCTTTATTACATTTTTGCTGCTTTGTATGGTTAGCATAGGTAGAATCTTGTGTCCTAGCTAGTGCAATGTGCATGTCTTGTTAAAGAGAATGAGAAACTAGTAATTTGTTGTAATCTTTATTACGGTTCATCTGTAAATCACAGATGCATACTTGGGTCATGGTACATTGATGAAGATAGCACCACAAAATTGAACTATAGGAATTGGACATGTTTATTACTATATGTTTGTAAGAGAGGGTGTGTGTGCATACAAACATACATTACGCACACACATATGTATGTAATACATGAGAAGAAAAAGTCATATGTGTCAATGTTTTGATACTATTATCAGTCGTCACTATTTCTAATAATAATATGTTAAAATGCAACTTTAAATTGATGATGGAAAATGATACAGAGATAGGTGTAGGTTCTCTGTGGGACTCCTTTGTAGTTTGGCGCATCCTGCTTGGTTCTCTCTTGTATTCACTACCCCTACAATGGAAGCTCTTTATTTATTTATTTTTATTTATTTATTTTTTAAATTTCTATTCGATTACTTGATGAGAAATGGTCTTCTGTAGTATAGATTTAACACAACTTTTTCATGAAAGAAATCCTTTTTTTTTTTTTTTTTTTTTTTTTTTTTTTTGAATCATTAAAGTCTTGTTGTCTACTGACATTTGCATTCTCCTTGGCTGTTTAAATCAATTTTGAGTCTGTATATTTTGCGTAGAAATTAGGTAAAACTGAAGTGAGTTGGTCACATATGACCATTTTTATTCTGTCTGAATGTATAGCCATTCAGGCTTGCCTAAATTTATCACAATTTTCACATTTATGTTTTGCTTAAATCATGCTCCCTCTGCCCCATTTTAAGTGACGAAATGATCCAAACATATGTCCTAAGATAATGCATTAACTAACTCAAATCAAGCCCCTCCATTTACTTTTGAGGGGTAAGATAGTAGATATATCTGTTATCTTATTGACCATGTAAAGATTGATACTTATCTTGGAACAAGAAAAAGCAAAAGAAATTGTCACTTTAATTGGAATAGAGGGAGTAGATGGCAAGAACCCAAGTTTCTGGGACATAACTGAAAGGAATAAGAAAAAAATTGATAGGGAAATGGAGGGTAACTGGGTTGCTTGCCAATAAACAAGCTGAATATCATATATTAGTGACAACCGGGGAAATACACCTCGAGAAATGCTGGATACAAATATGAGGGTCTTAAGTCATTTGTCCAGCAAGAAAGGATGTTTTCTACCATCTCTAGGCGTGTTTGCTTCTCACCATCTAAATCAACCAAAAATAGAAAGTGAATCATGACAAATACAAAAGAGACATGCACAGATTATGAGGATTAAGAGATGTTATATAATGAAAAACAAAATTTTATGTTGCCTGTCGCTGTTTTACCTGAATGAATCTTGCCTGTCATTTTCTAATATGTATTTTCTCAACTAATTGTGCACGTCTAAAATTTATGATACTATTTTGTCAAATTAATTATTTAAATTTGGTATACAGATTGATCGAATTGCGCGTATTGCATTTGAGACAGCTAGGAAACGGCGCGGAAAGCTTTGCTCTGTAGATAAAGCTAATGTTTTGGAGGTAAGTCGAGATTAGCATCCCTTTGCTTAGTAAAATACCTAAACTCATTCAAATTTGTCCAAAGAAGGGAAGAGAAATAATAAAAACCCAAAATAGTCTGTTACAAGCATGATATGTAGAAACTTTTTTATGTTTACATTACATGGAGAAACACATGCTTGCGAGATATAGTTAGGTTCTATCTTCCATTCTCTTGGCATGTGGAGGGCATTTAAAATGCATGGGTGAAGCAAAATACCAACCAACTAGTGAACTGGGAAAGATTTGAGGGAAAGAAAAAATCACTTGAAGTCGAGGAAGAAGAAAACACTAATATTTTTGCCTATTTTTATTTAAAACCTGGACTTTAGCTGGAAAATGACAACTAAATATGCAACAGGGAGATGGTGGGGTTCTGTTTCAAGGTAGAGCTTCCTTGGTGCCTAGTCAGGGTAGGCACCAAAGGTATCTTGTCTTACTGGATGCCCATAGAGTGAAAAATTTTATTTGGATATTAGCTTTCCTGACTTTAGTTTCATTTCTAGGTTGGTCTCAAGTGCTTTTGGTGTTCTTGCAATCTTGTCGCCATTTTCTTTTTCTTTTCTTTTTCTTTCAGTGTTACGTTCTTTTCTTCTTTAAAACTGTTAAAAAGAAAAGATTTTTGATCATGGGCCCATTTACACAAATGAATCAGTTTTTCATGGAAGGTATTTGTGGAACTTGTAAGGTACTTGGGAAGGAATAGAAAATGTTATATGCAAAAGGATTTCCTTTATGATGCACAAACACATGTCAAGAGGAGCAGTGTGTGTCTTACAACTTATAGGACGGCATGCTTTTAGGACACTTTGAAGGCACTCATGCAACACATATATGATCACACTCCTTTATTCTTTCTGTAAACCTGACCCTGATGACACTTCACAAATAGACGATGGCAAAAATTAATTTAATAACTTTACAGCATTATCTCATACAAATACAAAATAAGAAAGCAGAAAAGTAAGTAATGTACATACAAGATAGAGGTGTGCTCTTGTAGCTACCTCTTGGTGCATTTGGAAGGAGCAGAATGTTACGATCTTTAGAAATCAGATTGTTGGTCTTTCTCTTCTGTGGGACAAGAATTTTTTTTTTTTTTTTATTATTATTAGTTTTTATTTTTTTGCTTCTCTTTGGGCTTAGTTTTTAGGAGTCTTTCAACACTATAGTTGGAGAATTTGAACAGGGATTGGAAAGCGCTCCTTCATTGGTTTTTGTTTTTGCTCTTGGCATCTTTTGCCTCGGAGGATTTCTCATTCATTGAGCCTTTGTCCTTTCTCTACCCTATCCAAAAACAGGTTGGTTTGTGTGTAAATGAAGACATAAGTGAGGGTTTTTTCCTTTTTTTTTTTTTTTTTTTTTTTTTTGGGGGGGGGGGGGTTGGTGATCATTCGATCAGTGGATGTTTTATATGTGGACTGTGCACATTTTTTGTATGTGTGTAAGTCTCCATTGCATTTATGCAATTCATTTGTTGGCTATTTTGTGGCTTGTGCCCTGTTTATTCTTCATAAGATAGGACCGTTTTCTATCTCCATATTGTTAGATACCTCTCCTGCTTAACTACAGCAGCCAATCAAGAATTTTTGAGAACATTTTTCTTTGTCATTACAAATGGAAAGAGATAGATCCCAAAGAAAGGAAAATCAAATTTGATGGTTTATTGAAAATGTATGATTATGTTGAACTATTTCTAAGTTTCAGAGAGATGGTAATAGTCTCTGCACATGATAGGAAGTAGAATCTTTTTAAGATATGGTAATGACTTATGAGTATTATGCATGCCTTGCTGTTACTTCATCTGGCTTTCCTAGGTTTGCTGAGGCAACTTGTTTGCTTCTTGTCGCCCTCCTGTCCTTTTTTACCCCCCTATAAATTGAATTTAGCTACTTCTTCCCCCCCCGTCTTCCTAGTATGAGTTGTATACATAAATATTTGTCTTAGTAAATAAATAAAAATAAATAAATTATAAGGGAAATTAGCTTTGTGATTTGCTACACAAATAAATGATTATTGCTTCATGAGGTTCTGCTTGTTTCATACTGCAGCCTTTTATTCTTATTTTTATTCATTTAAGAACCCATAAATTATAGTTAATCATCACAACATTAAGTCCAGTTGCTAATGTGCTATTGGCTATGGGCATATCATTGTTTTGTTAAATGAGCAGGCATCCATGCTCTGGAGGAAAAGGGTGAACGCAATTGCCTCAGAGTTCCCTGATGTTGAACTCTCCCACATGTATGTTGATAATGCTGCAATGCAACTTGTCCGCAATCCTAAACAGGTTTCTTCCTCCGGCCCTAAATATTGTGGTCTCAACTGTTTCTGCCTCTAGGTTTGTTTGGTTAAGGAACCAAAAATGTTCATTGTATTTGGCAGAATTGCTTGTCTTACAACTTTTTACTATTGAGTATTGCAGTTTGATACAATTGTGACGAACAATATATTTGGTGATATTTTATCTGATGAAGCCTCCATGATCACCGGAAGTATTGGAATGCTTCCATCTGCAAGCGTTGGAGAATCGGTATGATAAGTTTTTAGTCTATTTTAAAGAAAATTTGTTTCCAATTACTGAGGAAGTCACCGAACTGAAATGGTTCAAAGAAAGGGTTAATCCTCTCTTGACATTTTTATATGCCATCTTCATCTTGTAGGGACCAGGACTTTTTGAACCTATACATGGTTCCGCTCCAGATATTGCTGGACAGGTTAGAATTTCAGAATTCTTTTCGATTAGTCACTCCTGTTCTTATATTTTCTTCTTTGTGCTTAAAAGTTGGACCTAATTCTTGACAATGGAATTTGCGTTTTTATCCCCAACAATTGATTTGATGTATAGGACAAAGCAAACCCATTGGCGACGGTGCTTAGTGTGGCTATGCTTTTGAAATATGGACTTGGGGAAGTAAATGCAGCAAATAGAATAGAAGCTGCAGTATTGGATACTTTAAATAGAGGCTTTCGAACGGGCGATATATACTCTCCTGGAACTGTAAGTTACATTAACTGGTCAAATGAATTCCTCTTGTTTTACGATCAAGTGCCGAAACCGCATTTGGGTGTATCATATACTCCTGCCCCTTTGACCCTACCTAATTTAGCTGGCTTGAAACATTGATAATGGGTTAATGCTTCATAGTTGATAAAATGCCCATGCTACTTGGATTTTCTTAACATGACAAGGAAACAGTTACAGTCCTTGCATTTTTCTTTTGGGTCATTGACCTGTAATTGATCATTTCAGCACTGCAGGGCTTTCTTTCTCATGTTAGTGTATTTTATTTCCTTTTTCTTTTCCAAAAAATGGAATTATGTTTTGACCATGAAGCTGCCTTTCTCTTCAGAAACTGGTTGGATGCAAGGAGATGGGTGAGGAAGTTTTGAAATCAGTTGATTCTCAAGTCCCTGCTGCTGTGTGAAATTCAAGTAGCCCATTCCTATTTATTTGGCATTTACATTACTTTTGTTATTGGTCAGGGGTTTTTAAATTTTCTGGGCTGCTGTTGTTGTTGTTGTTGTACATTAGAAAAATGATGTTTTCTAGTAAGCATGAATTCCAAATTAAAAAAAAGAGAGTCAATTATGCTTTTTGTCAGCTTAGATGCAGAAGCTATTTCAGCAGTTGGATTAGTCATTTTTATGGACACACCTTTTGTTTTTAATTTTAAGTTTATTATTGTGATTGATAAATAGATGCATTACCGTTGCTTTTTCATCTGGGCGTTACCACGAAAGCCCTTTCTACCATGAAGTATTCCATTTGAGTCGTAGTTGTCACCGGTTGGACGAGTTTGTCATCGGTGTCCATGTTTTTGAGGTATATGGTTTATGTTTGCTAGTAGTTTGGGCCTCGTGATTTACAAAGGGAATTTCAGTGCTATTGCTTGTTGGCTACTACCTTGGTGATCTGAAACATTTGGCTTTGTATCAGCCATGCCATGCTGTGTGTTCATCAGAAGACTCGCCATTTGCTGCTGCACTCGATAGCCCTAACCCTAACCCTAAGACGTGATAGTGACAACAGAATCAACAGCAATAGAGAACACAAACTCCAGAGAGAGAGAGAGAGAGAGAGAGAGAGAGAGAAATGCGAGTGCTACCAATGAAGTGCTAATAAACTATAATTGAACCAGTATTATTTATTTTTTTAAGAGGTCAGAGTTAAGTTTTTGCTATGTGAAAAAAAGAGAGCGCGCTACCAAATGTGTTTGTATTTGTAACTAGGGGGAGAAGGGAGGTCTTTTACATAAATATAAAATTTAGGGAATTGTTTGTATTCGATTCTATGTTCAGTATTTTTTATATTTTTTACGAATCAAAAAAAAAAAAAAAAAGAAAAGAACTTTTATGGTCAAAATCTTTATAGTGCAACTGTGAAGGGGATCAATATCAATACTGCATAGCCACAATATTTGACCATAGTGTGGCAACGGTGCTTAGTGTGGCTATGCTTTCGTAAAGAAAAATTAGGACATTCTCTAAATTCAAGAAAAAACGAGAAATAAAAGGGCATACGCTGTAATTATATAAATAACTTTTCCATGGTTTGAATCCAACCTGTAAGAAGAAAATGTGGTGGATGTCTTTACGGAAGGAACAATATGCAGAAAACTTTCATGGAAATGCGAAATGGCGCCCGGCAATTTCTCATTCCATTAGCTGCCTAGTCATTACAATAACAACAATCTAAACGTTAATTACAAGTTTAGCTAACTAGTCATTCCCAGCAAAAAATTTTAACTATCAAATATTCATTTAAATATTAGTATTAATTTTGGTTTCTAAAAGGAGGTAATGAAATTATCATAATGTGTAGATAAAATCGTATGGTTTCTGATGTACAAGAAAATTTAATTGTTTTTGTAATACAAATAAATTCATTAACTTAACAATTATAAAACGTAAAAGTTTTAAGTTATACCGCGCGTGTACACACACACACACACACACACACACACACAGATATATATATATATATATTGCGCAACAGAGGCCGATGGACTTGAACTATAAAAATAAAGAGTAATTCTTCTCATACAATAACTAAATAAATCAAAATATTGCGAGGATTTAAAATTACTCTTTTGAAGGAAACTTTAGGATGTGTTAATTGTCGGATTAGGGTTTGCACTCATTTGGACTAATAAGAACGCTTCACATATAGGAGTAAAGTTTAGGGTTGTAACTTTGATTTAAAATTTTATAAGATTTGATATCTATAAATTGCCATCACTTGCAATCTTAGTTTATGAATAAAGGCAGGATTTGAAATTCAAATGTTTCCTATTTTTTATTAGAATCCCACATGTCATTTATTGCATGGAGTAAAAACATGAGTAACCCTCGATTAATTTCTCCAATCACTAGCACTACCCATGTATAATGATATACAATAGATTTGATTTAACTCTGAGAAGGTAAACACAAGTGACTTTTGAATTGATAAATATTAGAAAAGGAATATGGAAAGTGAGGGTATGGGTGGTCATGTGGTAGTTATTGAGCATTTATTAAAATTTTGTGATTTTAATTTTATCTATTTAAACATAATATACAAAATTGAAAATCACAAATTTTAATGGCTCTAATATTCAGCATTAAATATCAAATTATTGTGTTATCTTTTTTTTTTTTTTTTTTTTTTTAAATAATCAACTCGTATCTAGATTCATTAAGTATACAAATTTGAAAATCACAAATTTTAAAGGCTCTAATATTCATCATTAAATATCAAATTAATGTGTTATTTTTATTTTTTTTAATTAATTGGGGACATGGCCCAAGGCCCAGTCGAAGAGCCAACTTTTGAAAAGCCCGTAAGGGACAACGACCTATCGATGCCCGAATATCTTTTATGATTATCCACCGAAGGGTCTCAATCGCCTAAACTTCTTGAATAATAGGGTCTTAATCGCCCCGCCGACCGATGCAATCCTCCAAGCGGAGGATTATCGTCCTGATCGGGTATCTATCCGTTGGTCTATTGATCGAACAAGTCCTGAAGATCCTTCATCAGTCAAACGACCGATTGATAGCTAGCGACTCAAACAATTCTAAAGGAAGGTCAAAGTATCCTATTAACTACTATATCTTATTGAGAGCAGCATCTTAAAGATATTTCAGTTAAGGAAATGATCCATCCAGAACTCGAAAGTTTCCCAAAGGATAAGGATCTCAATCAATTCAAAATATTGGATCCCCAAGATTTTTGGATCAACTCGACAAGAAAAGTATGGTTGAAGCACCTCGACAGCGCACGACTCTCATAGGTATAAGAGATCTCAAAACCCTCCAAGCCAGCTACGCCATCTGGACTTAGACATTGGGCACTCTAATCATAGGGAATCACTCCCTTGAACTTTCAGTCTGTTTTCTTTCATTAGAAAATCGCTCTTTCTGATTTGTGTGTCGAAGTCTCCCTGTCGGAACCCCCTCCGGCGGTTTTTGCAGGTACTACATCCCTTCAGCGACAGCCGCTTGAGTCTACAAGGAATCGGTATCTGTGGAGCTATAATCCACCTCCAACAGATTGGCGCCGTTCGTGGGAACAGACTAGGGCAACTTCTGTTATTCTGACAACTATGCCTCCGAGAGTTAAAGCATCCTTGAGAGTCGTCCCTGCTCTAGAAGGGCACGCCTCTAGGTCCGCCGAACCTATCGCCCCTCCGACACCTGATTATCCTATTCATGATCACGTGTTTTCTCCCCGGTTTTCTCCCCGGCCATCCCGTTTGGAGCAAATCCTACAACCTGTGGCTCAGGAGCAACCAGTCATGGCCTCAGTTGATGTGATCATCAAGGCTGTAAGAAATTTACAAGATTCAATTCAAATTCTAGTTAGGTCGGTGACAAAAGTTCGAGTTAAAGGGTTCAAAGAAGCACTGAATAATTTAATTCAGAGGGTTTTACCATAAGAAATTGGAGGCCAATTGAATGCAGAACCAAAAGAGGTCTTAATTATGTTCATACAAGCCCAATTGGAAGAATAAAGTGCTAAAAACTACCCAAAACTAAGGGATGACAAAAATAGAAAAAAATTAGCAGTAAAGATTTGGTCAAAATAGTTTGATTTACTTTATTTAGTTTCCTAATTTTTATTTGTAATTTATATTTTTAGTTTCATAATTTACAATTATTTAGAGAGTTATTAAATTTTTAGTTGCTAATTTAGTTTTTACCTTTAATTTATAAATAGACCTTACACATTATGTAAAATAGAACTTTTGACAACTTTTGAGAGAATTAATAAAATTGTGAGATTTTTTCACACGTCTTGTTCTTTTGAGAACTGTTGAACTTATTCAAGATAGGAGTTTTGTTTAGTTCTTTGACTTATTAATCTAGATTTCGAAGCACCTAGATTGTGGTATCATTTACTTCATCTTTATACCAAGATTCTTGTTCTAGTGAAAACGAGTTTAAAGTCATATATCTTAGATTCTTCCTCCTTTAGAGTAAGGGTTGAGATCTTTAATTCCACCGATTCAAATAATTCGTTAGGATGATTTTTAAGCTAAATTAACTTGTTCGTGAGTTCTAGGGTTTCTATACCCAACGGGTTCACATCAGTTGGAATCAGAGCCATTTCGGGTTACCCTTCGAATTGTTCATACTTGTCCATAATTGTTCATACTTGTCTATAATTTTTCATCTTTCTTTAGTTTTATTTGTGTTTTGGTTTTGAGATTATCTCTTATTTCAATTTATCACAAAGAACAAAATTCTTCGTTGGTGGGTTTAATTAATTTATTTATTTTTTGGTATATTTCATTATTGATTTTTTTTTTCTTCTTGTGCTGCCGTTTCCAAAAAAAAAGGGGATGTGAAAAAAATTGATTAAGAAAAAAGAGACAGCTTCCAATTTTTTTCCTTTTGTTATTCCTTCATTATTTTTTCTCTTTCCTTATTTATTCACATTCCTTGTTTTCTTCATTTATTCACCTTTTTTTATTTATTCCATTCCTTATTTGTTTCTTTCTTAATTTGAAATTTTTCCAAATTCGCTACTTTCCTTATTTCTCACTTATTTTCCTTGTTATTTTCATTCTTTGTTTCACTTGTTATTCTTTTTTTGAATTTCACATGACAATTATTTTTGAATTAAGTTCAAAGAGTTGTTAGTTCATTAAGATGGTAAGAGACATGTTCGATGGATTGAATTCATTGAGACTTTTTCCAAACAAAATGTGGTTACGGATGCACCTTCACACTGATGACGATTTGGAAACAAATCGCTGTCAAGAAGGGGGAATGATGTAATCATCAAGGCTGCAAGAAATTTACAAGATTCAATTCAAATTCCTGTTGGGTTGGTGACAAAGTTTCGAGTTAAAGGGTTCAAAGAACCACTGAATAATTTAATTTAGAATGTTTTACAACAAGAAATTGGAGTCCAATTGAATGCAGAACCAAAAGAGGCCTTAATTATGCTCATACAAGCTCAATTGGAAGAATAAAAGGCCCAAAACTATCCAAAACCAAGGGAAGACGAAAATAGAAAAAAATTAACAGCAAAAACTTGATCAAAGTAGTTTGATTTACTTTATTTAGTTTCCTAATTTTTATTTGTAATTTATATTTTTAGTTTCCTAATTTACAATTGTTTATAGAGTTACTAAATTTTTAGTTGTCAATTTAGTTCTTACTTTTAACTTATAAATATGCCATTACACATTGTGTAAAATAGAACTTTTGACAACTTTTCAGAGAATTAATAAAATTGTGAAATTTCTTCACACGTTTTGTTCTTTTGAGAATTTTTGAACTTATTTAAGATATGAGTTTTGTTTAGTTCTTTGATTTATCAATCTAGATTTCGAACCACCTAGATTATAGCGTCATTCATTCCATCTTTATATCAAGGTTTTTGTTCTAGTGAGAAACGAGTTTAAGGTCATATACCTTAGGTTCTTCCTCCTTTAGAGCAAGGGTTGAGATCTTTAATTCCACCAGTTCAAATAATTTGTTGGGATGATTTTTGGGCTAAATTAACTTGTTTTTGGATTCTAGGGTTTCTATACCCAACGAGTTCACATCATCAGTGCCAGTGCCAGAACAGGCGAACCAGCCCCAAATGGAGAGATTAGAGTCGAGACTCCAAAAAATGAGTAAACAATTGGAGGGACTCAGTCGAGCTCTCAGGCCATACGGCCACTCATTTGCAGCAGAGTCCGAATATGAGCGACCGCCAAAACGAGAGTTTCCTGAACCATCGGCGGTCTCCCTATATGACCCTAAGGATCTAAAAAAACAGATCGAATAACTCGTGGCCACCGAGCTTAAAAGAGCAGGTGCAAGGGGTAGAGAAGATCCCCTACACCCTCTAGGTGAATCGTCATTCGATTCGAAGATCTCTTCAGAACTAATGCCGAGGGATGTCCTTTTACCTCCCATGGAGCGGTATGATGGAATAAATGTGTCGTTAAGTTAGGATAAAACTCCCTGAACGGGCGGACATAGCCCTAACTTCTAAAGTTCCTAATCAAATGGCGGGTCTTAGTCGCCCAAATTCTTCCGAACGAATGTGTCTTTAAATCGGGATGAAACTCCCCAAACGGGCGGATACGACCCTAATTTCTAAAGTTTCTAATCGACCGGCGGGTCTCAGTCGCCTAGATCTTCCGAACGAATGAGTTGGGATGAAACTCTCTGAACGGGTGGATATGCCCATAACCTTGGAAGTTTCCAATCGCACGTCAGATCTTGGACACCCTAGCCTAACCGATCGGGCACGACATCATAATGGGGTGAGTCCACCAAATGAGTGGATATGGTCCTGATATCAGAGGTCTTTTACCATATGATGTGTCTAAGTTACATCGACTTCATCGAACAAACGAAATAAAACATTCAAAGGTTTTTCGCAGAAAACTATTACACCTCAGTGAAGCATGGAGAAGAAAAATTTCCCTATATCAGAACGATACATAGTTACGGGGGAGCAGAAGGAATGATAGAAGCAACCAGGGTAGAATCCGGATCCATCGACCCCTCAAGAGGAGGAAGAGCCTCATACTGGTCAACATGTCAAATAATCTCCTTTGCACACCTCAGACGCTCAAGCAACCTGTGTTGGGAAAGCTGGAGGTCGGTAGTATCTTTAGCAAGCGATGCCTTGAGAATGACCATCTCTTGCTGAGTACTTCAAAGAGATTTCTCCCGAAGACGAGCTAATGTCTCGGTGGCTGTTAACCTTGCCTCCCGCACACGCGCCTTCGCTTCCAGTTTCTCACAACGTTCTCGAGCCGAAACTAGGTCTGCCCGGAGACGCTTGATCTGCCTATCTTTCACCTCTTCGATATTTTTCTCATGGTTTTCCAGAGCATCCTTCAGAGCTAACACTTGGCCGCTCAAAGGGACAACTTGCTCATCGCAATCTTTTCTCCGTCTCCTTTGAAGCTCGGTCAAGGCCGAGACCTGGAAAGAAATATACTTGTCAGAAATAACAAAACCAAACATAGTTTGAGCAAAGAAAATACTTACCGTAAGACATAAAGAGTGAATGGTCTTGTCAACGCAATCCAGAGGCATCGTTCGAAGGGCGAGTTTCGGAGAAAATTCGAACCGTTTGGCCAACTGCTGTGTTGCTTGGGAATCGACAAAGTTGAACTGACGACCCACTACACAGACTGCTACTGATCTTTCCTCGAAATCATCCTCCTCGCTGGTGAGAGACCCAACCGAAATAGGTGGTGGGATGCAGTACTCATCCTCAATATCTTGCAAAAGATATCGGGACCCTTGAGGAGATTGCTCCAATGATCCTCCTAAAACAGGAGCAGAAGCATGTGTTACTGGGGCTTTTTCCTTCCGCTGTGAATCCTGGGCTGGAGCACTCCTAGTCGTCTCAAAGGGTCCCTCGTCCTAAACATTTCCCACCTTGATCTCGAAAGGTGCATCAAGAGTTGCCGGTTGACTCATCGATTGGCCCTCTCCCATTTCAGAGTGTTCTAGGGGAAGCTCCTGCCCTCCGACCTCAGTCAGCTCTTCTTCTTCAGCAAGTGGGTTGTGCGATCGAGCTCTTGGCCTTTTCTGCTGGGACTCAGGGGCAATCGACTGTTTTCCTCTTCGCATTCGGCTGTATCTCCCGCTCTGTGGAGATCTCATTGAGAAGATAAATATTTACAACCGACACGGAATCAACCAACTCCATTCTCTGTCATTCCAGTAAGAGAAGATTGGTAATCTGTCTCGTTTCATCCAATAGCAAGCCAGATAAAAGAAACATCTCGTCTTCTACCAAAAAGTCTATCTATAGGCTCCTATGATGGGTCTCACAATAGCGGGCGACAGTTCGCAAAAAACGAGAATAACGAAGGAGATCAGGGATCTTCATGTTCAAGAAAGGCGCTTGGTTGGCATCTGGAAGCACCGGAAGAAGACCTCTGTTCAGAAACCTTACATAGAAGAACTTCTGCATCTAATGTTTGTCTTGAAATTCGCTATAGAAAAATCTTCATTGAGATTCCCGATAGGTTTGGAGCTTATATCAGTCGTGGGTAGAACCTTTGGAGCTGCACCGTCCCAAAGAAAAGAGGGCCCCCAAAATCTCTGAGTCAAAACGAATGCAAAAAAACCCTAACAGGGATATCAAGGCGATCACAAAACGTCAGGCAGATGCTTGGGATGAGCAGCGAGGGATAAATGTTCCAGTATCTCAAGACCTTTGCCAGCGGACCCGTGTACGGGATCTTCAAACCATACTTGACACACTGCTTGTACACCGGAACACAACCCTCGGGGGCATGATTTGCTCTGTCACCTTCACTGAGCAACATCAATTCGAAGTTGCTTCTGAGTGACATCTCCCTTTGACTTTCATCAGATTCTCTTCGGTCATGATACTCTGAATGCTGTCTATACCGCGTAACAAGGAAAATTTTTTCGACATTTTGTCTGAAAGGAGAGGTTTTCCAAGGAAAAGTTGAAAGAGCAATAGAGGATGTTGGGGTATGCGACCCTCTGATGAGTGTGAATCCTTATGAAGCGTATAAAAGACGATTCGCGGAAACCGAAACTATGAGAATCACATTAAAAAATTCAGCGTCTTTCCAACAATCATTACTCGTGACACCTCTTTGTCAAGAAGGCCATGAGTCAGGGGCAAATGATGGGACATGACCCAAGGGTCAGTTAGAAAGGCCAACTTTTGAAAAGCCGGTAAGAGACAGCGACCGATTGATGCCCGAATATCTTCTATGATTATCCACAGAAGGGTCTCAGTCGTCCAGATTTTTCGAACGATAGGGTTTTAGTTGCCCCGTCAACTGATGCAATCCTCCAAGCGGAGAATTATCGCCCTGATCGGGTATCTATCCGTTGGTCCATTGATCGAACCAGTCCTGAAGATCCTTCATCGGTCGAATAATCGATCGATAGCTAGCGACTCAAATAATTCTAAAGGAATGTCAAAATATCCTATTAACTACTGTTTCTTATTGAGAGCAACATCTTGAGAATCTTTCAGTTAAGGAAAGGATTCCTCCAGAACTCGAAAGTTTCCCAAAGGATAAGGATCACAATCAATTCGAAATATTGGATCCCCGAAATTTCTGGATCAGCTCGATAAGAAAAGTATAGTTGAAATACCTTGACGGCGCACAACTCTCACAGGTATAAGAGATCTCAAAACCCTCCAAACCAGGTACGCCTTCTAGACCTTAGACATTGGACACTCTAATCATAGGGAATCACTCCCTTGAACTCTCAGTCTGTTTTCTTTCATTCGAAAACCGCTCTTTCTGACTTAAGCGTCGGAATCTCCTCGTCGGAGCCCCCTCCGGTAGTTTTTGTAGGTACTACATCTCTTCAGCGACAACCGCTCGAGTCTACAAGAAGTCGGTATCTGTGGAGTTATAACCCACCTCTAACAATTGGTATTTGGAGTCATTTTAACTAATCCAATTTGAGTATTATCGGGTGTAATTTTAAAAAATTCTTTTAATATAATTTTTTTATTCTTAAATTTTAAATTTTAAATTTAATTAAAAAATTAATATTCTTAGATTATTCGGTAACATGTTATCTTTATTAATATCACGGATATGACAGTGAGACCCCATGAAGACTCTTGCGGGCGGGCCGGCGTTGTTTAGAGAGGTTTGGAATGTATTAGGCCTAAATACTAGCACGGTCCGGCCTAAGTCCGACTTTTGTGACTTCTGGAGCTGTCCCAACCCCGATTCTTGATCACCTTGAAGAGGGTCGGTCTAGTCCGGAACTCACCATCCCAAGCACAGTTCATGAAATTGGGGGGAGAGAGAGAGAGAGAGAAGAGAGAGAGGGAGGGAGGGGGGGAGAGAGAGAGAGATGCTTTCTTCAACTATTTACGGACTTCGATCAAACTCTCTTCTCACTCTAGCTCAATTTTGCCTCAGTTTCCACACTTTACCTCAAATTGGTAAACCCTCTTTTGAATCCCCAAAACCCAAATTTCCCAAAGATGAATTTAAGTCAAATTCTCCCAAATCTTGTAACCCTTCAAACGTCACAGTGCTCGAAACCCTGTCGTATTACCGCAATGACTGGAAAAATGCCTTGGAATTCTTCAATTGGGTCCAAAGGGAATGTGGATTTGAGCACACCACAGACACTTACAATCAAATGATTGATGTTCTGGGTAAGTACTTTGAATTCAACACGATTTCTGATTTGATTAAGCAAATGGCCAGGAACCCACTTTGTTATCCCAATCACACCACATTTCGCATTGTTTTTAAGCGATATATATCAGCACATTGTGTGCAAGATGCTTTAAATTTGTACAATGGTTTGGATGAATTCAATTTGAAAGATGAGACATCTTTTTGTAATCTCATTGATGCATTGTGTGATTATAAGCATGTGATTGAAGCTGAGGAATTGTGTTTTGGGAAGAATCCGATTATGGGCAACGCTAACTACGGTACTAAAGTTTATAATATGATTCTTCGCGGGTGGTTTAGGTTGGGGTGGTGGAGTAAATGTAGGGAATTCTGGGAGGAAATGAGTAGGAGGGGCGTTCGACGTGATTTGCATTCTTATACGATTTATATGGATATAATGTGTAAGAGTGGGAAGCCATGGAAGGTTGTAAAGTTGTGTAAAGAGATGAAGAAGGAGGGAATTCAATTAGATGTTGTAGCATATAACACAGTGTTAAATGCGGTTGGTCGTTTGGAGGGGGTTGATTTTGCAATGCGGGTTTATCGTGAGATGATAGAGTTCAGGTGTGCACCCAATGTAGTTACTTATAATACTTTGATAAAGCTCTTGTGTCAAGGTGGGAGAGTTAAGGAAGCATATAAATTGCTCGACCAGATGTCCAAAAAGGGATGTGCCCCCAATGTAATTACTTATCATTGTTTCTTTGGCTGTCTTGTTAAGCCCAAAGAGATTCTTAGGTTATTTGAAGGGATGATTGGAAGTGGCGTTCGCCCGCAAATGGATACTTATGTGATGCTAATACGAAAATTTGGTAGATGGGGGTTTCTTCGACCGGTTTTTGTAGTATGGAGGAAAATGGAGGAGCTTGGGTGTAGTCCTGATGAGTTTGCGTACAATGCACTGATTGATGCTCTTGTAGATAAAGGCATGATTGATCTGGCTAGGAAGTATGATGAAGAGATGCTAGCTAAAGGGCTCTCGGCTAAGCGTCGGGTGGAGTTGGAGACAAACAGTTGACTGTGAGAAGGCATATGTGGTCTTTCAATTATCAAAATGATTATCAGATAATGCATTTCCATGACTGCATTTGGATGGTTTTTTCAAGTTCTTGCACCAGAATAGTTCAATCAAAATGAATGTGCTGAAATGAACCTCACTTTTTGTTCATGGATGTGACCCTAAGATGTTATCATGGCAATTATGGATATGCATGCTAAAGGGCCAGTCAAATGAGTCAGTCCGAGAAGGCTTCTTTCTGCAGGAATCCTAGAGGGAATGTTCCTTAAAGCAACCTGGATGCTTTAAAATTTTAAGGTCTATCCTTGATTATGTGGGTGGATTTCTGCAATACTTGTTGATTTCTGCTGCCGATAATTGTGATTGAGAACATGCTGTAGCCGGGAGGCTTTTAAAGTTTTTAGGTCTTGTGCTTGGACGCCTTGGTGGGTAATTGCAATATTCACCAATTTCACTACTGGTAATTATGAATTAGAATGACTTGAATTTGTTAAAGATAAAATTAGTTGAGGTAACCAGACGAATTCCATCTTGTTGTAAGTTTAATAATTTAGCATGGGCTATCCAAATGGTGCCTTGTTCGTTATTTTTTCATTGAATATTTATCTTATTTTGTATTATTATTATTATTTCTTATTTTTGATTATTAAGTGGTGATCATACTTCATATTACGTTGTCTTTCTAGTTTCCTCACTTTTACTTAATGATTTTAACGATCTGCTCTGCATGTCAAATCACAGGTGCAATTGCTTTATGTATACATTACGTGCTAGTGTATAGGAACTACTTACGGGGCGATTGATATCGAATTGGTGTTTATGTGTGTTTTGCCATTTAGGATCTATGACGACAGAGCGAACGAGCGCTCAATAGAGAGAACCCTCATATCTCATGCAAGAAAAGAAATAAAATAACTTGTATTAGTTGAAATTGTTTAGTTACAACTTAGTAACAAAGTTGAGTTTATAAATTAGTCTAGTTGATATCCATATTTATAACATCTATTGAATGCTAGGACAAAATACATGAATAATCCTAGCAGCCAAAAGGATGAAACACATTTTGTTTATTTCTAAAGCATAAAAGGTTCTTGATTTTGGCAACTTATACATGTATGCTTATCATCTCAGTCATCAGAAGTTGATGAGACTTTTATGCCTTTCCCCATTTTGCATATCTTTAACAAGATTTGATCTTTCAAACTTCTTATTAGATGACTTAATCTGAACAAGACTTCCTATAATATCACCTCTTGAAAGCTTGTCCCCAAGCTTGAAGTCCGAAAATGCATGATGAAAATCTTCCAAAAGTTTCCGAGAAGATTCTTCGGGAGGGAGGCCATCCCGCTAAATAAATTGATAGTTCTGGACAACCCCAGTTGAGATGAGAATGCAAAATGGCCATAGGAGTAGAAACGACTTTGCTATCATCCAATGGTGGTAAGGCTGGACCTTCAGTGGGTGGTTCACCTACAAACTTCCCACCCCACTTTCACTTTTGCTAATGAACTTCAGCTCAAGTGGTATCTCCCATTTCCTTCTTTGTAATAGATTCAGATTTGAGTCTCCAACAAAAAAAAAATAAAAATGAGGGGATATGAAAATCAGTTTGCTATTAGGCGGAAGTTCCAATTGGTATGCCATCGAACCAATGTGACGTAGGCCCCGAAAGGGCCCATAGAATCAGGGTGCTAGCTTTTGAGTATGTTGCCTCGCCATAAATAGCGGGTGATAAGGCTGCAGTTTGAGCCGCACCCGGTCAGCCGCCTTAAAAGAATTATCCCGATGGCGGGCATCATGAGACTGCTTCATGTGCGTAGGCCTGTTGTAAATGCTCCCTTACTGTTTCAAATAGCATCTCACTGTAGTAAGGCATGATCCGCTGTGTCCAACTTAGCAAAGGCAAAAACATAAGATGATCTGCCCATGCACCACCTTAAATGGTGTGGTATGTAAGGAAGAATGGTTGGATGTGTTGTAGCAATACTCAGCCCAAGGCAACCACTTGAGCCATTGTTCCGGTTGATCACAAACAAAGCAACGGAGATACATCCTGCTGGTGCGATTTACCACCTCAGTTTGGCCGTTTGATTGCCGATGAGAGGCGGATGTGGATGCCAAATTTGTGCCGCTAAGCTAAAAAGTTCTTTTCAAAAATTGATTTTGGTGACCTACGTAAACAAACAATATGCTCAAAGAATGCATGTGTGACACAACGGTGTAACGATTTGCTAGAGGAATAAAATGTGTGTCTCAGGGGCATTTCAAACAGTAGAGTTTCTCCATTTTCATCCTTCCTTCGGCGGTTTGATTCCGCTTTGTTATATCTTCTTGTATCCAAAAAAAAAAAAGAGGAATAAAATGTGCATATTGGAGAGACGGTCCAGTGCCACAAGTAATACCGACTTGCCATTGACGTGGGATAGCCATCGATGAGGTCTATAGAAATATCCGATCAAATCAATACTGGGATATTCAGGGTTTGTAGTAAACCGGCCGGATGCTCCATGTCCAGGAATCTTTATTGGGCTGTTCCCCCCGCCATGTGACGCCTTCCTTCTATTCTGAAAGTCATAGCGAGGGCAGTAAAGTCCCCCAAAATAGGCTCAAGGTGCACAACCACTTGTCTCCCAATATGACATCAAAACCCACCAATGTTATGAAAAAAAGTCAGATTTTAAAGTACCACTCCCATGCGCAACACCAATCCTTTACATATACCTGCGCTGTTTACTTTTTCTCCGCTGCATTCCAAGCTGCTGTTTGCAAGGCAATTTAAGGCATGAGTGGTCTCTTGACTAATGAAATTATGAGTATTACCTGAGTCATTGAAACCCAGACTGGTTTGTCCATAATAGTGGCCCGTAGTTGCATGGTTTGGGAATTTCGGAAGCCAGTGATTGCATGCAATGAAATTACTGGTTCACCAAACTCTGTTTCTTCCGATTCTTCGTCCGCCCTGGTCACCACTAGTTCCACCAAAACAGCCTTTTGAGCATGTGTTCCAATTTGAACGGCTTGTCCGAGTTGAAACACAACCCCTCTGCACGTTGTTCAGCCATCTTGGCTCGACTCGATCACTTAATGAACAGAGTTGCTGGTTGTTCATGTCTTCCTGGGCCCAAGTTTGTGCCTATAACAGGCTTAGATGGTCATGATGGTCGTGGATGATCTTGACTTCATTTTAGTGCCAAAATAGGTTTTGGCAGGCCGGGTCCCTATAGTGAGCTTCTTGGCCAAGCTCATGTCTGTCACCAAGTTCGGGGGGCTTTGCAATTCAATGTCCACCCGTGGCCTTTGATAACCCGTCGTGAATATATCCACCAGCTGATTTTGGTGAACCGTATTGGCCCTTGCCAACAATGATTGGAGTTGCCTCTGATATTCCTCGATTGTTGTGATTTAAATTAATTTAATTAGTTCTCCCCACAGATCTACAGAGTGGAGGCCCGGAACGTAGATGAGAGCTGCTTGAATAGTTCCCAGGTCAATGCGGGCTCTTCCAGTTCTAAATGGTAGAACTATAGTTGTGCCTTCCCTGTGAGATAGAAGGAAGCCAACCCAATTTGGTCAGCAGCCGCTATTCCTTACTCAGGCCTATTTAGCCATCCCAATATATCTTCAGTCCCATCATAAGACTGGAAATCAAGTTGTGCATACCTGGGGATAAAGGCTCCCTTTGGTCGATTCTCAAACCGTCCTTCCTATGCAAGCACCTGCACCTGATCCATTTGCGCCACTGTTTTCTCGCTTCCTTCTGGAGGGCAATGGGTCAGGGACCCACCTTGCAAAGCTACCAACTGTTGCACCAAGTTGTCCAAGCGCATGGACAAGTTTTAGCATTTGTTGCACTCCTCTCGCTCAGCCTCTCTTGTCCATTTGTTGGCGTATGAATTCTGCAAGTTGATCTTTCAACTCCGCTGAATCTTCAATGACATTTGGCTTTGATACCAAGTTGTTTCGTGCTTGCGTATAGGATCTAGTCATGGGATGATTGACAAAGGATTGATATTTGTTTGTGTTTTGTCCTTTAGGATCTATGATGGAAAAGTGAATGATGGCTCAATAGAGTGAACCCTTCGATGATGTGATGAAACAAAAGAAATAAAACAATTTATGTTGCTTGAAATTACTTATTTGCAACTGAGAAATTAACATGGGTTTATATATTAGTCTAGTGTAAACCTACATTTATAACATATATTGAATGTTAGAACTAATAAACAGCACAAAAAATTTGGTGCAAAGTATGTCCCGTTGGAGTCCACCACGACTGATTGAAATTGGAACAGATTCCTGACATACTTGAGCTATCAAACTTGACCCCCTATTCATATGAAAAAGAAAAGAAGGGGAAAAAAAAAGATCAATTTGACCCCTTACAAGTTTATGGTGCTGATGTAGCTCAATCACTGATAAATTCTTGGAGAACAATTTCCAAAAATAGCCCAACCTTTTTTGGACACTTGGTCTTACATGTTCCATGCTGCTAATTCTGAAGTGTTTGAGAAGTGTTTTAGTTTTTAAGATATATATGTTTTAAATTACTAAAATTATGTTTCCCACTGGTTAGGAATGGTTCAAAGAGGGTATGTATTGTGTTAGGAGCATCTGGTAGGTGCGTCTGTGTGATTTTCTTGAATAGATGGTTTAGTAGGTGTTGGAATTGAGAATTTTCAAAAATACTTCGATTTGCCCTTTTTTTTTTTTAATTTACTTTAGTTGGTAAAGTGTTTGTCAAAAAGGAGTGAAAGTCCTTATTTTTTGGTACTTGTATCAGAAGAAATTGGATGTGTTAGTTGGGTAGGTAGACCAGTCCATAGAAAGAATATATTGTAATATGTAGTTGATGTGAATGGAGAAAAAAATAGAGTGCTGCTTCTAAAAACCTTTGTGTGCGTCACATTCTTCTTCTTTCTTCATCTTCTATGACTTATAACTGATATTTTGACATGGTATCAAAGCTCTGAAGGATCTTAAAGGACCTGACAACAACCTTAAAAAAAAAAAACCAGTAAGGCTTCCTCTCTCAAAGACCCCAAAAGGAAACCAAAAACTTAAACCCTCATGGCCTTCAGCAGTACTTCAGGACTTGCACCTCCGGTCTTCAATGGTGAAAATTATCAAGTTTGGGTTGTCAAGATGAAAGCTCACTTAAGAGTTTTCGGTTTGTGGCAGTGGGTTGAAATTGAAAGGAAAGTATCACCCCTGGGTAACAATCTGACCCTAAATCAAATCAAGGCACATGATTTAGAAGAAACTAAAGCTCTAAGAGCTTTGGCTTACATTCATGCTGCTATCTCATAATTGATTTTCACCTGGATCATGGCTTGTGAAGCACCTAAAGAAGCTTGGGACAAGCTCAAGGAGATGTAGATACGGAGTGAAAGAACTAGGCAAATGCAAATCCTGAATCTGAAGAGAGAGTTCGAAGTCTTAAGGACGAAAGATAGTCTATCAAGGAATATGTAGACAGACTCATAGATGTTGTTAACAAAATCAAGCTTCTTGGGGAGGATCTAACAGACCAAAGGGTAGCGGAAAAAGTTTTAATAAGGTTACTTAAAAGATTTAAGTCTAAGATCTCTTCTCTAGAAGACTCAAAGGATTTAACTAAAATTTCCTTGGCTGAGCTGGTTCATGCTTTTCAAGCTCAAGATCAAAGGAGATTAATGAGGCAGGAAGACAGTAACAAAGTGGCTTTCCTGGCAAAACAAAAGGGAAAAGCTCCCTAGGGCAAAGAGAAGAAGCAATTTGGTGAAAAAAAGAACAAGCAGAAGATTGAAAGTCAAGGAAGTAAAGGTGGGAATAAAAAGATATATCCATCATGTTTTCACCGCAAAATGAAGAACTCTCAGAGAATTATTGCTGGTTTAGACCAAATGTGCAATATAGATCAGCAAGGGCAACAAGCTCAAATGGTTGAAAATTAGTAGCAAGAGGAGCAGCTGTTTGTAGTCACTAGTCATGCCTATCAGAAACTTGGCTTATTGACAGTGTCTGTACCAATCATATGACTTCTGAATTGAGAAATTTCAGAGAGTTGGATAAGTCATATAGTCAAAGGTCAAGATTGGGAATGGAGACCTAGTTAATGTCGAAGGCAAAGAAGTTGTTGTAGTCCCAACCCCATCACGCATCAAACTTATCTCAGAAGTCTTGTATGTGCTTGAGATTTGCTATCCTCTATTAAGTGTAGGACAAATGCTAGATAAGAATTATTCATTGCTCTTCCATAATATGTCCTGCAATATAGTTGATAATGTTGGTTACGAGCTGATGACAGTAAAAATGAGAGATATAAGCTTTCCAATCAAATGGAAAGAAACTAACTTGCATGCCTATACCACTATTGTTGATAAGTCTATGGTATCGCACAAAAGATTTGGCCACTTTCATTGTGCTTCTTTGAAACACTTGCATCACAAAGGCCTAACTCTTGGCTTACTTGCTACCAGCAATGAAAAAAATGTTTGTCAACTCTGTCAACTAGGGAAGCAAAGTAGACTGCCGTTCCTTGTTGACAAGGCGTGGAGAGCTTTTGATAAATTATAATTGGTACGTACTATGTATGTGGACCAATAAGGATATCTTTATTAAATGGAAGCAGGTATTTCATCTTATTCGCAGATGATTATACAAGAATGTGTTCGGTATACTTCATAAAGCAGAAATCAGAGGTGGCTGATGCATTTTAGAAGTTCAAGGCCTTGGTGGAAAATCAAGCAAATAGCATCATTAAAGTGCTAAGGTCTGACCAACATGGATTGGTTGCAGTGGGAAAGGTTCTACATTCTGTCCCTATGGTCTTGAGTTCGAGTCCCCGTGGTGGCGTAAAAAAAATCGCGTTGGGAGACCTCCCCCCATTCGTGGGCTCGACAGAAAGTCGATTCGGTTTAATCGGGGCAGAGCCCCGGCCGGGTGGTGGCTAAGCCAAGACCAAAAAAAAAAAAAGTGCTAAGGTCTGACAATGGGACTGAATACACTTCAGAAAAGTTTGAGAAATTTTGTGTCCAAGCAGGACTTCACCATTAGTTGATTGTTACCTACTCCCCTCAACAAAATGGAGTAAGTGAAAGGAAGAACTAAACTATTATGGAGATAGCAAGGTGCCTGCTCTTTGAAAAGCAGATGCCAAAGCGTTTTGGGTAGAAGCTGTCAATACAGCTTTATTTACTCAATTGACTTCCAACCAAGGCAGAAAAAGATAAAACTCCATATGAGGTTTGGTATGGAGTTAAACCTGCTGTGGATCACGTCAAAGATCTTGGAAGCTTATGCTACATTCATGTTCCAAGTGTGAAAAGAGATAAGTTGGATCATAAGGTTGACAAGGGAATTTTTGTAGGATATAGCTCTACCTTTAAGGGCTATAGAATTTTTAACCTGAAGACAAAAAAAGTCATGGTTAGAAGGGACTTAAAATTCAATGAAAATGCTATATGGAATTGGGAAATACAAAAGATTGAAGTTGCAGTAAATAATCAACTTGGGGAAATCATAGCCCAAACTTTAAATGAATTAGAAGATGAATCTTGTAGTGACACTATTGATGATGTTCCAATAAGAAAACTACGCCACTCAATGAAGTTTATGAAAGATGTAATGCAACATTATTGGATGAATTGCAATGGAGGAGGAGCTTAAAACGATAAACAAAATGGAACTTGGGAGATAGTAGAGAGGCCTAAGAATAAAAAAATAATTGGTGTTAAGTGGATTTATAGAATCAAATACAATCCAGATGGTTCTGTAAATAAATTTAAGGCCAAAAATTGGTTGCAAAGGGCTATTCTCAAGAGTTTGGTGTTGATATTTTAGACACCTTTGCTCTAGTTGCGAGGTATGATACCATAAGGCTCCTAGTAGCTTTGGCAGCATACTTGGGGTGGAAAGCAAAATTGGGGTGAAAAATCTATCATCTTGATGTAAAATCTGCCTTTCTAAATGGTATACTTGAAGAAGACATCTATGTTGAGCAGACAGAAGGATTCCAGGTTTCAGGCTATAAAGACAGAGTTTACAAGGGTGAAATTTTCATCTCCCAACAAAGGTATGTTGAAAAAATTTTGAAAAAGTTTCATATGGATAAATGCAAATGAGTTGGCAGATGCTGAATGAGAAGTTGACAAAACATGAAGGTTGTGATAAGACAGATGCTTTTGTCTACAAAAGTCTAATTGGTAGTCTGGTATATCTATCTATAACAAGGCCAGATTTAATGTTCTGTGCAAGCCTACTTTCAAGGTTTATGCACTCATCAAATCAAATTCACTTTGGTGCAGCCAAAAGGGCTTTAAGGTATATCAGAGGCTCTTCAGACTATGGTCTATGGTTTGTTAAGAATGAAAGTGGTAATCTTCAAGGATATGCAGACAGTGACCGGGCAGGAAGCATTGATGGTTAAAAAAGCACTTCAGGTTATGCCTTCTCATTAGGAAGTGGTGTTTTCTCATGGCATTCAAAAAAGCAAGAGGTGGTGGCCCAATCATCAGTAGAAGCCGAATATATTTTAGCAGCAGTAGCAGTAAACCAAACAATCTGGCTTAGGAAACTATTATCAAATTTGGGGCAAAACCAAGGAGATTCCACTGTGATTTGGGTTGATAACAAGTCAGTAATTACCATAGCTAAAAATCCTCTGCAACATGGGAGAACAAAACATATAAATGTGAAGTTGCATGCAATCAGAGAAGCTGAGAAGAATCTTGAAGTCAATTTGATACATTGCAACTCAGAAGATCAACTTGCTGATGTTTTAACTAAGGCTCTTTCTAAAACCACGTTTGAAAAGTTAAGACTAAAGTTTGGAGTATCTAAGAAAATTCTCATGGAAGAGTGTTAGAATTGAGAATTTTCAAGAATACTTCAAAAAATATTTTGTCACTTTAGTTTGTAAAGTATTAGTAAAAAAGGAGTGAAAATCCTTATTTTGTGATACTTGTATCGGAAGAAATTGGATGTGTTAGTTAGGTAGGTGGACCAGCCCATAGAAAGAACATATTGTAATATATAGTTGATGTGAATGAAGAAAAAAAAAAGTGCTGCTTCTAAAAACCTTTGTCTGCGTCACCTTCTTCTTCTTTCTTCTTCTTCCATGACGTATAACTGATATTTTGACAGGAGGCCTAATTTACTGGGTTCAAGTTTTAGAATCTAAAACTTGCTTTCCAGCAACCAATTTGTCTCCAAGTCATTTTTATAGATTCTTGGCTTGTAGAAGGCCACAGACATGGTTTGAAAAATTTCCATTCCAGTTCTAGTTCCTTCGAGTATCTGGTGTTTGCACGAATAAATTTATCCAAAATCTAAGACAAATTGAACAGACCAAAGTAATTTGAAGCTCTCACCTTTAATCCCTAGTTTATCCCTAAAAATGTTGATATTGGTTCATTTGAAAATGGTTTTGGATCAATCTCTTTTTTTTATTTCCCGTCTAAATGGCACTAAGAAATAATGTACTTTGAAGATCTGGAAAATGTGAAAATTCGGAATCTGATTATTAGTGATCTGGCCAGATGACTACTCAGTAAAATCTGTGTAGAACCCACTAGGTTCTATAGCTAGAAGACTTACATTATCTTTCTCGGAACCTAACATTTAATTTGTATGATTGATTAGTTTCTTCTGCAGTTGGTGGTGAGATCTTCGTTCTCCCCCCCCCCACATCCTATTGTTCTTGAGTTACAAGCTTTCCATGTCATGTAGTCCACTCTTGTTAAGGAGAAGAGCTTTAACTTGCTCCACCAAGTGTGAATTTTGAGTGGGCCTTGGTGTGATGGTAAAATTGCTCCATTTCGACCAGTAGATCGTGGTTTATATGATACCGAGTAGTGATTCTCCTTGCAATAAGAAGGTTGCATATATATGATGAACGACCCTCCTTAGAGCTTACAATGGTGAAACCCTTGCTCAATGTGCTGCCATTTTTTGTTGCTTTAATTTCAGCAGCTAACGACCACATACATCAAGTGTTTTTGTCACATGTGATGAAAGATGAGGTTATTAGTGGGACTAAATTCTATCTCTAAATAAAATTGTTTTGTATGTTTGCTGAGGATAACATTATGGATGCTGTCTGTCATTTGTACAATGATTAGTTGTTCTTATGTGGAGCTTGTATTATGTTGAGTCTGATAAGGGGTTGAAGAAGGTTTATCTGTACTAATGTCTAGAATTTTGTCAAAGATCCTTGGCTATGCTTGGGCAAACAAAAAAAATGGAGCCTTTGTTTCATGAATTTATGGAACATGGATGAAGCATTTGGAATGATGTAGATGCATAGATAGATCAGAAAGGAGATTGTTGGATGAATGCTTTTGGTTCCATGGCAATAGGTGAGTTGATTGCACTCAACCAGTGGCTCATTTCTCATGGTGACTAGCATCCCTTTTAATATTCTGCCTTTATTTGACTTCGGAACAGCTTGAATGTATGGGTTTTCAGCTTCAGAATCATAGCTGGCTTGTGATGTCATCAGCATCCGACTAGAATTGGTTGCTTGGCTGTAGGTAAATTATCAGATATTAATTTTTCTTTATGTTTATCTCCACTTATTGTTTTATATTGGTACTATACCAATCGGTATTCGTATCCATACTCCGACTAGTCCAGTACAAGTGCTTGTCAGGCTTATTTTAGGGGTAACTTTCCCAACGTAGATTTTTTCATTTCCAAGTTTTATACCCGAGATTTGTTCAAGAGATCTAGCACCCTTTACCAGGCCAATTGTCGGTTGATCTCCACTTATTGTTTTATATGTGGAAGTGTCTTGACAACTAAAGGTGTCTTGCACGACACAGTGGCATATGAAGCATTCATTGCGTATGTGTCATTGGATGTAGCCCTATATGTTGTTTATTTTCTGGATTGTGATTCATGAAAGTGCCATTAGTAGATGAGATGACCAGCAAAGGTAGGCATGCATACCATAATTTTGTTAATCTCTGAAATTAGTACTTGAATTCTATATGTTTTTACTTGCTCTTGTGCTTTGTTGTCACTGAATTATCAAGTTTACTTCTTTCTTAGATAATGGCTTTCTCTGAATCTTTTAACAGCATTGAGACATCTGATGCTATTCCCTCTAAGTTGGTTGCTGCGTAATGCTTATTCTCAGAATAAATGTTACCTGTGATTGATTAGTAGATTTTGTTATCAATGAGACACAATATACTTTGTCCATAATTGTCATTATAATTGCTTGTACGTGTTTTCTCTCTCGAACGATTATGATTTTACCCATGAGCCAATGTTCAGATGTTGTTGGAAAAAATTAAGTGTGTTGAAACATTTAAAACATAAAATTTAAAAATATGAATAAGAAAAATCTGGTTTGAAAAAAAATTCCTAAAAAGAAAACATTTTCTATTTTATTTTGAAGTTCAGATGTAAAAAATAGGCCTTTACAGTTTTTTCTCTAAAAAAGGATTCTTTTGAAATATTTCAAAAAAAAAAAAAATGTTAACTATGAATAATTAACTATAGTTACAAAATATAACCCAAAAAAAAAAAAGAAATAAAAAAGATATATTAAAAATCTCATATTTCAACACTCCTTGAGATTTTTTATCGAGATACCAAACTTCATTCTGAGATCTTCAAAGTATCTTGGGTAAGGCTTTTGTTAGGATATCTGCTGGTTGCTCCTGAGACTAGCAATGCACCATATTGATTTCCTTATCCTTCTCAACCTCTCTTATAAAATGATATTTAATTTTAATGTGTCTGGTTTTGCCGTGCTGCTCAGGATTTTGAGCAATGAGTATTGCTGATTTGTTGTCATATAGCTTAATAGGCACCTTTTGCTCCATTTTGAGATCTTCTAAAAGTTGTGTTGTTGTTGTCGTTGTCGTTGCTGCTGTTGTTGCTATTTTTTTTTTTTTTTTTTCAACCAAATTGTTTGATTTTCTGCACCAGCGGCGGCATTGTTGTTTACTTCAGCTGTCAGCTGTGCTACCATATCTTGCTTTCTTCAATAGTTAATCAAGCTTGATGTGCTTTTAGATTCATCAGTTTTGCCTGTCCGGTCACCGTTAACATAATTAAGTAATTTAAAATTTGTAACTGGATAGTACCATATTCCAAAATCTGTACTTTCTTTTAAATACCTAAGAACTATATTTGCAGTACCATAATGAGATTGATTAGGGGATTGCATAAATCTGAAGAACAAACTGATTGCAAATATAAAGTTAGGCTTTGTTACCGTCTGATGCAACAAGCAACTGACTAAACTTCTGAAATTTATTGCATCAACCTTTTTATCTCCATCTTCCTTCAATAGTTTGAGGGCGAATCTTGTTACAACGGTGGTGTTGTTCTTTTGGTGATCTTAAAGTCACAGGTTTGAGTCGTAAAAATGGTATCTTTACAAAATATAAGGGGAAGACTATGTATATATACGTCTATCCTTCCCCTATCCTAGCACTAAGTAGGGAAGCACTCTATATAAGGGGAAGATTGTGTATATATACGCCCATCCTCCCCCTATCCCGACACTAAGTCGGGAAATACTTTGTGCGCTGATTGAGCCATTTCTTTTCTTCAATAGTTTTTTATTGACAACAAAAGGAGTGGAAACTGATTTGCATCTTTCCATATTAAATTTTTTTCAAAATATCTAAGGTATATTTGTATTGGCCACAATAACGCCTTCCATAGTTTGAAAAACTTCAATTCCCAAAAAAAAAAAGTATCATTTCTCCCATATCAGTTATCTCATACTGCTGCTTCATATGTTGTTTGAATTCATTCACTACTGAAGAATCACTACCAAGCACCAGCAAATCATCCACATAAACATGAAGAGACATAATTAGAATTCGACTGGAAGAAAATATTTTAACATAGAGAATTACATGAACTTCTTTTTAATCCATTCTTGCCAAAATAAGTATCAATTTTTGTGTGCCAAACTCTTAGGGTTGGCTTTAAACCATAAAGTGTCTTTTTCAGCTTCTATATCTTAATCTCTAATCCTTTACCGATGAAGCCTTCTGGTTGCTCAACATATATTTTAGGATCTCCATTCAGAAATGCTAACTTTATATCTAATTGTTGGATTTTCCAAATGTTTTGAGTTGCAATAACAATGAGAAGTTTTATTGTGTCAAACCTTACTACTGGAGTAAATACATCTTCATAGTCCGATCTATATTGTCGGGCATATCCTTTAACAAGAAGTTTGGCTTTATGCTTGTGAAGACCCATGTGAATTGAGCTTTCTTCTGAGCACCTACTTTACTCCAATGACATTCTTATGTGTTGGTCTATCCACAAGTTCTAACAGGGTATGGTCATTTAATGTGTAGAAACCTATGGGGTAATTCTTATATTTTTGAACAAATATCAAGGGATAACAAGGTTATCTATATATAGTGGTTATGATCCCAGATCACACGTAATTTTCATTTTTTTTGGCATTCCATCATCTAAAGAGAAAACTAAAAGAGAAGTTAATGGATTCTCTTGGGAAAACGTGTAGATCTAGAAGACCAATCACAGGGCTCTAAACAACAATTGATCATTATGGATTCTGATACATTTTTGCTTATAGATTTAATAATTTTTTGATTATTTAATATGAGATCTTAGAGATATATATATTTATATTTATATTTATATATATATATATTTATATATGACTGTCATCAGAGGGTTATTTTACTAACAAATAGTACAGAGCCATCTCATGTTGAATCTTTGAGAAATAATTTTTCAAAATATTTGTTTGAATACGATTATGGTTATTTGACTTTAGATCCTTTGAATTATATTCATTTCTATGTATATGTATATGCATATATGATTTTTGATAGTTGGATTTAGTTTTCTGGATAAAGAAATATTAAAGAAAAATTTTATTTTCCATCTTATTCGATTTTATTTTAATGGATTAAGAAATCAAATTAGTTTTTATTAAAAAAGTTACAGTTAAGAAAATTAATTTGATGGCTGAAATATGGGGATTGCTTCACTTAATTTGTGGCTACATGTTTTGGGTTAAGGAATATGCCATTTTAACAAAATTAAATCTACACATATTTGCTTAAAATTGAGATTTTTTTACCCAGATAATTCGTGATTGGCTGGCAGTCATATTTGACAATATTGTATCACTGTCAAGACTTTTAAGTATCATAAGACGCTATAGCTCTATCGATAGAGGTTTTTATTATTATTATTATTATTATTATTATTATTATTATTTTTTAAGCAAACAGTCCAATATTAGTCTATGGATAGAACGAAATGGTAGTTATAAAACTTTTATGTTATTTTGGGCTTTTAGGTTTGGGCCACTTATGGGCTTAAGACTCATTAAGCCTATCAGGATAATTAAAATAACATATTGTCAAAGTGATTTTTATTGTAAAAATTAATTTATTTTACTATATAAATAGTTGTGTGAATCCAACTTATGTAAATATTGACCGGTTCAGAGGAAGATTCATACTTAACAGAATTACATGTGCATCCATGGTAATAAAAACATGATGATTATTTGATTTTACATACGAACTATAAATCGGTTCAAAGGAAGGTTCATTGTTTGACATATTCTTATTGTCAATATTTGATTATTTGATTACTACACCAATATTCACTTACAAGTTAATATTTTTGTCCAAAAGCAAAAAATTAATGGAGAGCCCGATATCTTGAGATAAAATTTGCTTTTATTTGAATTTATTTAGTTTTAAGATTCATGTGAGCTTGTTTTGTTTATTTGGTATTCTTTCAGTTGTCAATACTCATGCTAATATTACTGCCAACATCTTCTAAATTTCTATGCTAAATGGCTCTAACTTCAAGTCATGGTAAGAGAACCTTTTGATAGTTATGAGAGTCATGGATCTTGAACTTGCATTAAGGGTTGATTCTCCACCACATGTTACAAATAAAAGTACATTTGATGAAAAGAGAGACAAGGAAAGGTGGAAGAAATCAAATCACATGTGAATGATAATCATGAAGAGAGCTATTCCATAAGCATTTAGGGGCACTAAAGATGTCACACCCCGATTGTTGGATCAAGTACGCGACAACGGCTGCGTTACCCCAGGATATGGATAAGCCTAACCCATACACTAAAGTACCGCAAGGTATTCATTGATATTTATCTATTTTTCAAAATAATTTAACAAATCCAAATAAATAACATGCATTCATCACACAATTGAATAACTAGCCTGGTTTGTCCTTGTTCAAAAACATGCATGCATAAGATCAGCCCAGCCATTGAAATCCAAGTACATGTACAAGACCAGTCTAGCCATTTCAATCAAATCCACATAATATAAAACAACTCCCTATTCAAGGGATTCAAACCTACTCAATTAAAGATAATTTTTTCAAGTTTAGTTTTGGAAATCAAATAAATTCTCAATTTACGTACACAAAAGCAAATGAAATTCAAAATTCAAAATCAATAAAAATAGAATTCAATTAATATTTCAAAAACAGTTACAACTAACATCTTCACAAGGGTTCACTAATATCTCAAAATATAATCAAAAAAATTGATACCCGAAGAGGTACACAAAATATCTTCGGACCGGATCAAGGCAAGAGGTAACCTTTAAACTAAACGTTCTTTGTAAAAATGAAATGAGAGAAATGAGTATAAACAATACTCAATGAGTGGAATAACATGTTATATAATAAATGAGAGATGAGTGTGGATATACTAAATAGTATTTCCAAATTCTTTTTCTTCATAATCCAATACATCAATGATCATTATAAAAGTCAAGATTTTCAACTAAATCCAATCTCATAATAAGATAAAATTTTATGCATCCAATATATTTTATATTTTCCAAAATATGGGGCATTCAAAATCATTATTCTCGACAAATGTCTACCATGACCTAGGGCAGAACCGTCAAGGGGTTTTAATAATTTTAATTCACAAATATCCCGATCTTTGGCATTGGATGTGGTGTTTCATTGGTGGTGTAACCAACATACGACCTTATTTACATTGGTCATAGAGGCACCGCACGTGCTCGACTACCTCCTATGGTTTACTAACCCCATTACGCACCCCGTCGGGTCACACCGTGGAGGGAAATGACTAGTCATTTAATAGAAATTTGGACTCTTATCCCAAACCAATCGTATGCACCATTTCATAAAACTCATAAATCCATTTCATGTGTCAAATTTAATTCAATTATTTCTCAAGTTAAGTTATACTCAATATGACATAAAACAAGGTACATTATTTATTTACAATAAATAGAGTGCATAATTATATCAAATCCATGTATAAGAATATTCCACATGTACAAAACATTTCAAAAATCATTTGAAAATCATTTTAAAAATTAAGTAAAATATTTTACTCTTTTAAAACATAACATATAATCCACTTAGCTCTTGAGAGGGTTAATACTCTCAATTGGCAATTCAAAGCTAAGTTAATTCTTTATAAATTTTCAATTGTCTCAACCTAGTGCAACAAACACCATTCCACCGTTAATCATAAATCGAATTTGGGATTAAATAAAATTTTCCCTAAATTTTCCTATTCTTAGATTTTCAACATCATCAAATTTATGTCCAAATCCTTTCAATAAATATTATAACCTAGGGAAACAATCTTCCATTCAATATTTCCCCCAATTTTATCATTATACAAACCCTATATCTAAACCCCCAAACTTAATCCTTCCAATCTCAACATAATAATTCAAAGACATGATTAAGCAATTCAAATCTAGTTAAGAGAAGAAGATTACCTTAAATGAAGACACCAATTTCATTCTCAAGTCGAGTTACACTAAAATCCCAAACTTTTCTCTCTACAAAATCCCAAATTTCAACATAAATTACAATTTCATGTAAGAACAACACAAATATAAGTTAATAGAGGAAATTTACCTCTATGGGGACCACCAATTTTACCTCTTGTTGAGTTACACCAAAACCTTAGGTTTTTTGGCCCAATATATGGGTTTTTGCTCGAAGTTGATTGCTCTTAAAGAGAGCAAAGAGAGAGGGGGAAAGAGAGTTGTCGAGAGGGAGAGAGTGAGAGGAGAGAGAGGGGTTCTTAGGTAAGAGGATAGGAGAAAGTAGGGGGATGAGTTTTTGTTTTTTACTTTTCTTCTTTTCTTTCTTTTCTTTTTTTCTTTTTTTTTTTTTGTCTTTCTCTTCTCACTATTACAAAAGATTACTATGGTTAAGTATTTTCTCATGTATATTGAAAAGAGATTTGTTAATAACGAAAAGACTAAAATAGGTATGCTTTTGACAAGTCTTATTTCAACAAGGTATAAAGGTAAAGATAATATTAGGAAGTACATCTTAGAGATGTCTCATCTTGCTTCCAAGTTGAAAATACTTAAGTTTGAACTCTTTGAGGAATTGCTTGTGTATTTGGTTTTGATATAATTAGTGGCACATTTTAACAATTTAAGATGAGCTATAACTATCAAACAGATACTTAGTCTTCGAATGAGCTCATTTCACACTATGTTTAGGATGAAGAAATGCAGAAACAAGATAAGACTGAGAGGGCTCATTTGACCTTAACTTTTAAAGGCCAAGTCAATGAAAAATAAAAGGAAGAAGGATAAGGAAGCTACAAATATGACACCTCAAAAGAAACAACGAACAAATTTGGATAAACAGGAAGGTGCTGGTTGTTTCTTCTGTGGAGCTGAAGAGCATAAGAAAAAAGAGTATATCAACTATCACGCATGTTGTGCTAAGAAAGGTATACTTCTTAATTTGATTTGTTCTGAAATTAATTTAATTTTAGTATCTATACATACGTGGTAAATGGATTATATTGCAATAATTTACATAAGTGTGTCTATACAGGGTTGCCTAGGTTGTCGAAAGCTAAGAGTGATGATGAAATACACATCTACATGGGTAATGGAAAGAAGGTTCCGGTTGAAATAATAGGAAAATTTAGATTATTGTTAGAGATTGATTTTTTTTTGAATCTTAATGAGACATTTATTATACTATTTTTAGATAGAATTTGAGTTCTATTTCTAATTTGGACAAATTTGGTTATTTTTGTTTATTTGGAAATGAAAAATACAGTTTGTTTCATGACTCAAAACTGGTTTGGATCTGGTTTTTTATCAAGATATGATAATTTTTATTTAATTGATACAATTGATTTATTTAACGAATTCTTAAATAGGTGAATAATGCTTAGGATCATTTGCTAAGTTTCTAGAAGAATACATTATTGTCCCACAGTATAATACTATGTCCGGTTCACCAGCAATGAATGGTGTTATTGAGAGATGAAGTAGGACACTTAAGGACTTGGTGAGGCATTTTATCTTACCAGAATCACTTTGGGGAGAAATGCTTAAGACTGTAGTATATATTCTTAATAGGGCTCAAACTAAAACAACTACCAAAAGGCCTAGTTTAAAACGCTTGCATATTTGGGGATGTTGAGTTAAGGCAACACCTTATAGGCCTAATGAAAGAAAAATAGACTCAAGAATAGTGAGTTGCTATTTTGTTGGATATTCTGAAAGATCCAAGGGTACAAGTTTTACGATCCCATAATTAAGTTGATTTTCAAGTCGAAAAATATTTGGTTCTTTGAAAATGTCGAGTTTGCAGGGAAGATACATTTAGGAACATTGTCTTTAAAGAGAAATATATTGATATTCCCACATGGGTTATTGGCCTTAATTAGGATTCCATTCCTGATCTTGTTCAAGACACAATAGAACAAGACAATGTTGGAGAACCTCCCATTCAAGAAGTTGCTCAAGAAGAACAAACTTTACCACCTCAAAAACTTATGCCCACTAGAGAAAGAAGAAGTACAGTACCAAAGAATCACATTATATTTCTTTGCAGTGCTAGATGACCACATTATATTTTTTCAAGAACATGAGGCTGACATTTGAGTGATGAAAGATTATCTGATCAACTTCAATGAAGCTATAGAAAGTTCTAACTCTCAGAAGTGGATTGATGCCATGAATGATGAGATCAAGTCCACGAAGGACAATAACAAATGGGATCTTATCCCATTGGTAGAAAGTGCAAAACCCATTAGTTGCAAATAGATTTTTAAGACCAAGAGAGATTCGAAAGGTGATGTGGAGAGATGTAAGGCTCGTCTTGTCACAAAAAACTTTACATGGAAAGAAGATATCGACTATAAAGAGATTTTCTTTTCAATTTCTTCACAAGATTCTTTCAGGACTATAATGGTATTGGTGGGGCATTTCTATCTTTAATTACATTAAATGGAGGTAAAGACAATGTTTCTAAATAGTGACATTGATGAAATGATTTATATGGTGTAATCAGAAAATTTTATGTCGAGAGATCCAAAGAATATGGTTTGCAAACTCAAGAAACACATTTATGGATTCAAGCAAGCATCTCGACAATGGTATTTCAAATTTCATGGAGTGATTATCTCATTTGATTTTGAGATGAATTTGGTCGATGATTTCATATATATATTTTTTGTAGGGGCAAGTATATATTTTTGGTTTTATATGTTGATAACATTTTGCTTACCAAAACAATATAGGCTTATTGCATGGAACCAAGAGATTTCTAGTTAAGAATTTTAAGATAAAAAATCTTGGTGTCACATTTATTGTTTTAGACATCTAGATTTTCCTGGATTGCTCCCAAGGTATTCTCGAATCACAAAAGGGTTATATTGAAAAAGGTTCTCAAGAGATATATATGACTTGTAAGATTGCAAACCAAGTGATACCTCTGTGGCTAAGAGACACAAGTTTAGTCTTAGTCAATGTTATAAGAATTATTTTCAGGAAGAGGAAATGTAGAAGATTTGTTATGCGTCAATAGTCCAGAGTCTTATGTATGCTCAAATTTGTATAGGTCTAGATATTCCGTATGTTACAGGGATATTGGGCAAATACTTAAGTAATTCAGAAGTAGACCATTGGAAAGCAGATAGACGGGTCTTGTGGTACTTACAAAGAATAAAAGGATACATGCACATGTAGCAGACGTCAAATCAGTTTGAGATCGTTGGGTATACTAACTTCGATTTTGCTGAATGTCAGGGTAGTACGAAGTTTATGTCAAGTATATCTATGTGCTAGTTGAGAGTGTTATATTTTGAAAGAGTGTTAAATAGACTCTTATAATCTCTATACTAAACAGTTTATTATAGTCTCTTATACCATAACGACAGAATTCTGACGTATTATGAAGTATCTAATCACAGAATGTGGCTGTGGAAATTTGTCATGGGACTGCACATAGTGGTTGTAATTGATAGACCATTTAACTTATTTTGTGACAATAAGTCAACATTTTTATATTTCAATAATAACGTGAGCTTGACGAAGTTCAAACATATAGATTTCAAGTTTCTGGTTGTCAAGGAAAGAGTTCATAGTGGATAGTTGTTTATAGAGCATGTTCATAAAAACTCTATGGTTACAAATCCATTTACTAAGGGATTGCCACCCAAAATGTTTCATGATCACACTACTCGTATATGTATCATTTCATTTAAGGATATTCAGTTTTTTGCGGGAGTTTGTAATTTTTGGATGCTTTTATAATATAGACACATTTTTATTATATTAGTTTATGGATATTTTGGGGTTATTGTAACATCAAAAATTTGGTGTTAAAAAATTTTCATAATATTTTTCTTGTAAATTTTACGGGAGAAATTAGTTATGATCGATTTTGGCTTATAAATGAAAGTGTAACACCAGAAAGACCCATTGTAGTATGAACACTAAGATGATTGTTTGAGATTCCTATATTTTGTATATTATGGGAGAATAGTTAATTTAAAATTTAAATGTGAATTTTGCTCCTTAGGCTGTTAAGGAGCCCTTAGATGCTTTTTCGGTAGATCATTAATTTTTAAGTGATCGATTATTAGAGTGGTCGGTACTTGATAGAGTTTGATTTTGTGTTCGGTGATGGGTAAAACTTGAGTTTTTATTAGGATTGATCTTCTCAATAGGATTTGATTTCTCTATGAGAAATAGAGTTGCTTGGTAGAGCTTTAACGATTGGTGGATGGTTTTCTACATTTTTTTCAAATTTTAGATTTCTGATCGGTGATTGTTACTTGTTCCATTCAAGGGTATTGGTAAAATCCCTGTGGGTGTCGATTCTGAAACTCATCGGTACATTTCACTATCCTATCAGTAATTGCTCATCGGTATACCCATTCCATGAAGGCAAAGCTATTGGTACCTCTATTACCTTCGTATACTTATTGGTGATTTCTACCGATGGCTACCTTCCGGTGGTTTCCATGGAGCTATTGGTTTTGGCTTGCAAATATAACTTCTCCCCAAGTGGAAAATGTGTGACGGCACATGCAATCTTGAGACTTGAACCATGGAGCTCCTCAAGTCCCAAAAAGTACTTCACCGCTAAGCCATTTAAACCCTTCAATAATATCATAAGCAATCTATATTATATTCTCTAGTTATTACTTTTTCTAGAATGTGAGACCCCTCATCGGTACAACACATCTTCTCAATTTCTCCTATCAGTACACTATATTTCCACTCAAATTGGTGGTCACTTGCTTGCAAATTTGAGATACCTTGAACCTGATGAGATTTGTACATGATCGAACAACATTTTCAATCTCCAATTGGCACCCTCCATTTCTTGCACTGTCGGGCAATTTCTCTTTGTCACTTGAAATTGGAAATTTTAAATGACTCTCCTCGGTTGACAGCAAGTTCACATTCCTGTTGGGTGTAAGACTTGCTTTTAATTTTTTCTATTTCCTTTATTGCCTTCCCCCACTTAACATATTTCTCCATTTATGTGTTTGGTTGTGGCCACTAATAATTTCTCATCGGTCACTTGCAAATTTTCCAAAATCCCTTGTCACTTGTTGGCAAGAAATGAGATTTGAACCCTTCGCTTCTCATCCATCCAAAAAGATTTTATCCACTAAGGCATTAATCCCTCTATTTATATGTTACCTAATTTATATTATATCCCTTGGGGATATTTCAAATTTTTGTTTCTTCTAATTAATTTTTCACAAATTAGCACTCTTTATTTAAGCCTTCTTTGCTCATCACTAAATACATCTTCTCAATCAAACAAGGATTCAAGTACTTAAATTTATCCTAATAACCCAAGTGGACATATTGAGCACTTATGCAAATTTGAGGTAAAGGAGGGCAACTAAGTAAATATTGAAAATGGGTTTGAGAATAAAAAGGGGAAGTGAGACAAGACTCCAGAACATACATCTCCATTCACTTTCTCCCTTTTGGTTCTCTTTTCTCTCTTTCAATCTCTCTCTCTCTCCAATCTCTCCCTCTAGAATTCACCCAATTCACACCCAAAATCAATTGTTAAATCTTCCAAACACCCAAACATCAGCCCTAGAACAAAACTCTAGTGAGAAATCTAAGAAATTTTAGAGAGAGAAAATCTAAGGTTTCGAGAAATTGGGTCATGGAGGAGATTGGTATCTTAAATAAAGTTAATAACCTATTCCCATCATATATTTGAGTTAATTATGGTCGTATTGATGATTTATACAAATTTTGAGAATTTTTGTAAAAAGAGAATAATTAGGGATTGTTGTGACTCAATTTTGGGAATGAAATGGGTACTTTATCTGAGGTAAAACATCTTCCTCAACTTTGACCTATATTATTTATGCAAGTGTTTGAATTCTAGAATAAGAATGGAAGAAAAGTCATGAATAATACATGCTGGACAGTTTGAGCTTACTATACTTTTTCATTCATAACTTTTTCTGCACGTAGGCAAACTGAGTAGGGCTTGTTGCTGCTAAAACTAGACTCCTAGAGCTTTAAAATTAACATATTGCAGTAGACATTTTGATGAGAATTTAATTTTTGGTGATTTTTCAAAGAAACAACTTCTGTAGAAATTTCCCGTCTTTTGTCCTATTCTAGCAGTAAGATTCGATGCGATTTTAAGCTATCCTTTAGGTTGAATTAGGCCAAATTTTAAACATCAAAGTTGTAGATTTATGTCTTCTCTTTAATTTGAGACCTAAAGCATTCAAATTGGAGGTGTGTAGTGAAAGTTATGATCATTTTTCTGGGACTACACAAAATTAAATTATGAAGTTAGGTTTAATACATTATGGATTTGAATATTTTAATAAAATATTGAGAAGAAGCAAATTAGCAAAATGTTGACATATGTTTTAGTAATTTATTTGATACTTAATGTCTTAGGTTAAGGCATTTGAAACCCAAGGAGGGATTAGATTTCGTTTGGTTTGGAATTGGGAGTGGATACCCTACTAAGAGGAGAGTAGATACATCATTAGGCTATAAATGTTTTCCTCTAAGGACATTTTGATGATTTATACATTTATAAATGTTAATTATGGTTAGCTGGGTTTATAAATTTTGATGATGATTTATACATTTGAAACCTTTAAAGACATTTTGAGAAGTCATGTGGATGATGACCCACTTAGTTGGGTTCAAATGTGTTAGCTTTCCTCTAAAGTTCTGAAGTTGTGTGCTCTAGTTGCTTAGATTGGGCAAGGAGAAGTGATGTTGTCAACTTGGGAAGCTTGATTCTCTACAAAACTAAGACAAAGACTCCTTTTTTAGAATCAAGCCTATGCTGCTTTTAAGATGATGAATGAACTTTGGCATGTGTTAGTGGTTATTTGTATTGAAAGATGAAAAATATAGTATGTTGGATTTATAATCTGTGCATAGAATATATGAGCATGATGAATATGATGTTGCACAATATTTTCCTTGATTCTAGGCTTGAATTGAGATACTTGGATGATGAATTGGCACATTCTGCTTACTAGCTGCATTATTTCTTAAGAAATGAGATGTTTAGCATCTTGTGACTAGAATTTATGATCATAGACTTGTGCATGTTTATATATTGAAACCAAGTGGTGTTAAAAACTCATTTCAACATGCAAAAATCAAGGAGATAGATTATTGAGACTCTAGGATGGCAACTAAATTTGGCAAATTTTATTTGTTGGGTTGTTGTATTGCATGTACTATTACTTTAAGCCTAATGTGAGCCTATATATCCCTAGAAAATATATATATTAAGTTAGGGAGTCAAGTTCATGTGTTGCATAAAAAACTTCTTTGTTTATGGGTATTAAGGGAGATGTTTATCTGTGAGACATATTTCCTAAGTATTGATTTGCGAGATTAGCCAATGTTTGCTAAATATCATGTTTTGACTAATGATTGGGTTATGAGAAATTTAGGGGTAAATTGATTTACCCTAACCCTGTAAGTAATTATAATTGGAATCGGTGTTCAATATCTTAGATTAAGGCATTTGGAATCAAAAGAGGGGTTGGATTTTGTTTGATTTGAAATTTGGGAGTGATTACCCTCCCAAGAGGTGAGTGGATAGTCCGTTGTGTTATAAATGAGAAAAATTATTTCAAATTCTTTTATAAAGGATTTTGAATGATGTTATATACTTTTGTATAGATTTTTGTGATTGTACGATGTTTGAAATAAGAATTCGAAATGTATATGCATTCATTGTATTTATGAATGAATTTGTGCCACATTTTATTTGAAATTATATTCATGGATACGTTGATATGATTTGGTAATCTATAGGTTGAAATTATGACACATTGAATGAGATTGGGATATTTGTGAAAGAGTGGTGCATGTGTGGTAAATGACTATAGTTATTCCCTCTACAGAGCGACCCGACGGGGTGACGTGGTTGGGCTTTATTGGCGAGAGTGGTAGACGCGGCCCCCTTTGCCCCCGTCGTACTATATCTTGTTACACCCCGGTGAGTTACGAGTCAACGTCAAGGAAGGGGGGTATAGTATTGTGAACAAATAAATTGAAAGCCCCTTGGCGGGTTTTTACCCTGGTTCGGCCAAATCTTGGTTGAAAGTGGTTTTTTTAGGGAGACCGCAGGATCTTTGAAAAATGTGAAATTTTGGATGCATTTCTTTTAATTATCACGATTATTTGGATCTGTTTTAAACTTGATAAATTATTTGAAATGCATGCTTTGATATCCCCACACTCATCCCTTATTTATTGTCATAACTATACCATTGCACTCCACTCACTGAGCATTTTTATACTTACTCTTCTTTCTTTCATTTTTCAGAGGAAGTTTAGGTTTGGAGATCTAGTCGATCTCAGATTGGATTTTGTAGAACTCGAGTTAGTTTTTGTGGAGTTTCCTATTATTGGTACTAGTTCTCGCTGTGGTTGAGATTTTGAGGAGATTAGTTATGGGCCTATGTGGAGGATATCTTTTTGAAATTATGTTTGAACTCCATTTTGTCAACCCTTTTGGATTTTTAACTTTAAATTGATACTTGAACATTTATGTTTTTTTTTTTCACTGGACTTAATGTTGAAAAGGTGAAGATTTTATTGGAAATGTTTTATTGGCTGGGTTGACCATATGGATGTATTGGATTTAGAGTGACCAGCTTGGCCTTATGCATGTCTTTTGAGATAGGGATGGACCGAGTGGGTTTTTTTAGATTTTGTTGTGTTGTTTTGGAACAGGATAGATATCGATGATTGCCTTGTGCTACCCCGGTGTATGGACAGAGATTACCCGTATGTCGGGGTGACGCGACGGTTGTCGCGTGCTCGGTTCGAAAGTCGGGGCATGACAATTTAAATTGGACACACCACAATTACAAAACATTTCAAATCAACTTCAAAATTTATTTCAAAATAGATTTCACAAATCATAGTTAAAAACATTTGTTATTTATACTCAATATAACCATCCACTCATAGTGTACAGGAGGGTAATCACTCCCAATTTTTCCCACAGCAACAGTTTGGCCTTGATCAGTTTTGTCTAGATCCTATGGGTCATCATTAAATAACAAAAATCATCAATATTTATCATCCCATGGTAATCCATAATTCTAACATTCAAAACCCTAACTTTTCTCTCACTTATGGTGACATAAATTCTCCAAATTTAGTTCATCAAATTTCAACACAAAAAACTCCAAAGTCACTAATGAGGAAAATAAACCCAAGTTAAGAAAAATAAAATTACCTAAAATTTTGTCACAAATCTTTCTACTAGCCATGTCATCGTCAAACCCTAGATTTTCTCTCTCTAGAAAACCTCAAATATCTCACTAAATCTAATTTTTTAGAGATTGGGTTATGAATTTTTGGAGCGTTTGGAGTGTGGGCTTTGTGATATTTTTGATCGATCTTTGATGGAAGCAAGAGAGATGGAGAGAGAGAGTGTGTTTGCAGAGAGGAAAGAGTGAAAGAAGAAGTGAAGTTTTTAGCTTTCATGGGTTCTGAAATCTTACATTTACTTTTTATCTCCAACTTATTTCACTTATTTTCTCAGTTGCCCTCCTTCACTTCCAGTTTACACAAGTGCCCAACATGCCATTTTTCTTAATTTGGAGACTTAAGCCAATTGGTTCAAGTACTTGAAGTTTTTATTTGTTGAGAAAGGGTTGATCGGTGATGAGTAGAGAAAGTGAAAGTGAAAATTGGAGACTATGGAAAAACATATTTAAAGTAATAATTTTCTTTTTTTTGGGGGGGGGGAAGTTGGGGGTATTTGGGTTTAATTCCCATCGATTACCGAACAGAGGAAAGGCAATTGTTCAAATCACAATCTGAAGGAAAGTGTTCTCCACTGAAGAGTCACATTTGCAGGGAGTCTCACATTTAAGTGAAATATAATAGAAGAAATAATAAATAATAAAATATGAAATATGTTATATATTATGTATATCACGATTGAAATATTTAGATGGTTTAGTGGAAAGAAACATTTTGGACCACTTTGTGTTCATGGGATCAATTCCTAGTGGCTGCAATCGACCAGTAATATTGAGAGCAATATTGGCAAGGCATAGAGGATGTGGAAAGTCAAAGTTCAATGCAACCGATGAGAGAAGGCAGTTTGTGATTAATGTGTATGTGTGTGTATACAAATGGGGGGTGGGAATTGGAAGAGCAAATTGAAGTTGAATTGCATAAGTGAAGTGCCAAAGAGACACAATGGACTGTTCGGTCAATGCGCTGACACAATGTGCTATTCAGTCAAGTATAAATTCCATTGGGTGCAAGCAATGGTCAAGTATAAATCCCATTGGATGCAAGCTGTAACACCGAAAATCCGGTGTTAGAAATTTTGTTAAATACCTTTATAATATATAAAAAAAAATTAAAAAAAATTTTAAATTATATTGATTTTCAATTCTGGGGTATTAAATTGGAATTTTTGTTATATTTAAAATGCCGTGTCCTCGATTCGTAGCGAATCCTATTTTATAAAAATTAAAATTTTGTAAAAAGAGGGTATAAATATACATATGAATAATTAATTAATTAATTAATTAATTATTTATATATATATTACAAAAAAAAGAAGAAGACAGGAGAGGAGGCACAACGTTTTGGAAATATATATATGAATAATTAATTAATTAATTAATTATATATATATATTACAAAAAAAAGAAGAAGAGAGGAGAGGAGGCACAACGTTTTGGCCAAAATGCTGCACCTCCCCTTCCCCCATTTCGATTAGGGTTAGAGACCCTAATCGAATCTATCCCTCTCTTCGTCTCTCTTGCTCTCTTTCCCGAATCTCTCTCTCCCTCGATTTCTCCTCCGCCGTGCTCTTCCCTCTCCTGCGGCTCTCTCCACCCCTCACCGGTGGTTTCCTCCGACCACCGCCACCACCTAGTCATTCCTCTCATCTCTCCCGCGTCTCTTTGTCTCTCTCTTGATTCTCACTCTCCGCCTCCGACCACAGCACACGGCCGCCCTCCTCTCTCTGTTTCTCTCTCTTTCATGTGCGAACAGTTCTCTCTCTCCCTCCTTTGTTTGCTTGCACGGTGCTCGCTGTGAGCACTTCTCCTTTGCAACCTCTGTTGTGGTGTTCAGCAGCAGATTTTGAAAAACCCTAGGCCGACTGCGATTCCTTCTCTGTGTAGGTAAGGACGGACTTCTGATTACTAGTTCTAGGGTTTCGATTTTTCTAAGTGATTGAACTAAATTACAATACTTTGTTTCGGTTAGGAGGCACTGCAAATCACCGATTGAACTGAGAAGGCATTCGAACAAGGGTTGCGAAGAGTGAAAAAAAACCCTAGGTGAGGGGATTTCTGATCCTTTCGATAATTGAATGAACTTAGGGTCAATTTAGGGTGAGCATACTTGTACATGTCTTGAAAGTATGTTAAATCATGAATCGAAAAAATTAGGGTTGTGTAAATTCAGAAGAAATTGAGAAAATTGTTAGAAATTAGGAAAATTGAGGAATATTGAGAATTTAAGATCATTAGGAATGCAAATGATCTTGAAATGATGAAATGAGAATCTTGGTTCATGAAATTGAAGGATTAGGTATGTGTTAAATATAGGAAAGTTCATAAATCCTAGAATTTGGGATGAACTAATAATGAAATTGTGATTATTGGTATAAGATAACCCACTTGAAGGTTGAGAAGGGTTACTTTGGATTAAATTGTGGGATTAAGAGTAGATACCCTCCTAGAGGTGAGTGGATACATGTTTATGATTTTAAATGAGAAAATATTTTGTAATGATTTTATAAATACTTTTATAATTGATATTCAATTGTTTTATGATTGTGGAATGTTCCGAAAATGAGATTACAGTTGAAATATGCATGCTTGTGTTTGAAATGGAAATAATGTGTCATATTATTTGAATTATGTTGAACATGTTTTGAATTGAGTTTTAGAAATGAGAATTGTTTGAACCATTGTTGGCATGTTGATTTCATACTATGATGTTGCGAAACGGTGCTGTGTGCATGGTAAATAACTATAGTCATTCTCTCCACGGTGCTACCCACGGGGTGACGTGGTTGGGTGTTTATTTGGTTGAGAAGGTAGTTGCGCTCGAGAGGTGCTTCCAAAACCCTCCCTTCGGACAGCCTGGTTGCACCCCAGGGGAGGTTCGAGCCAAAGCCAAGGTTGGGGCATATGTATGTGGTTGACATTAATTGAAAACTTATTGGCGGTTTCACTATTGGTCGGGGCCAATTCTTTAGTGGAAAGATTTCGGCAACCCCATGATTTGGGAAAAACAAGATTTAATATTGGATGCATATAATAAGTAAAAATATGATTTTTTTTTTATTTTTCTGAAATTCTTGATTTGTATTTGATGCTTGATGATATACCTTGCTCTTTATAAATTTGAATTTATGAGTTTGAGATAATTATTTGACATATTCACAATCACCCTCATTTATCTTTATAACATGTTATACACTCACTGAGTATTTGTAATACTCACCCATCTCTTTTAAATCTCTCAGAGGAAGTGATAACAAGAAATTTATTGAATTTATTATTGTTATCTTGGTTTGAAATTGAATTGTTTGATGCCCTAATGGTTGGTTTTATTGGTTTTTATTTTTAGGAGATTGAATTTGAAGGTTTGGAACAAATTGGGCTTAATAAAGCAATTTTGGAGCTAATTGGGTCAAGTCATTTTATTGGGTTTTGAAGAAAGAGGAGCTTGAATTTTAATTTCAACATTCTAGTAGAGTTTTTTATTTTTAGTAAAAAGTTGTTTTTTTAAGTAGGAGTAAAGTTTGTAATTTTACTGAATTGGAAAACTTCTATATGGTCTAGAAGACTAAGAGCAGGACAAGTGTAACTTTTAATTTTGTCACACCACTATTTACATTAGAAGAAGGCAGGATCAGCAGCATTTTATTTTTCTTTCCAAGAGATGTTGGCGGCTGCAGTTTTTTAACAAAGTAACAATAGAGGGACGACCACCGTTGATGTTACTCAAAAGGAATGGACCAGCAGCCATTATTTTCTTTCCAAGAAAATAAGAAGTTGCATTATTCTTTAAGAATTTCAAAAAATAGGCAGGGGCGGTTACTATTTCTTTCTTATTTCCTCAAGAGAGTTGGCGGCCCATTCCTTTATTATTCTTACGCAAAAGGTTGTACATTCTTACATTAATATATATAGGAGACGGCTGCATCTTCCGGAGTGACAAGAAGTTAAGAGCTCATATTCTCCCATTAGTTTTTTTTTTTCTTTTCTTTAGGAATATTAATTTTCTTTTCTTTTCTTTCTTGTGTTGATACTCTCCACCACGAGTAGCTAGTTCTTTTATTCTGATTCAAGGGGAATTTTAATCGATTGTTTTTCATTGTGAGGTTAGGTACTTAATTTAATTTCTTGCCTTTTATTCAAGTATTCGTTGATTTTTGATTTATTTTTAGGAAAATCTAATATTGGTTAATCTGACAATTTAATTCAATATTAGTTTTTTCATTGCTATCTAGGAATTCAGTGATCCATAATTATCATGAACGAATGGTACAAGTAGCAATTAGGTTATTTTTGTTTATGAGTCTTTTACCGGTATTCATATAACCTAGGGAATCAAGGGAACAAAATTGAATAATTGTGGCTATCCCAATTGTTTATATTTTGGTTTAACTGTTTTCACAAAACGTAATGCTACCATTATATTGATATGGAAAGCTATCATACGCAGTCGACTAATGAAAAGTTTTGATTGGATGCTAGGTTTGGTCAATTAAATTAGGAAAATACAAGATTTATTACGGCTATTCTAATAGATCTAAGGTTAAATGTTTGAATTGCAAGAATAATATTGTTAACCAATGATCAATAAGAAAATTGAATATATGAACCCTTGGATCGGAGTTTGGTAAATTGAATTTCTTCCTTAAATTTTAGTATTTTGCATTATTGATTTGTTTCTTAATTTTAGGTTATTAATTTTTATTTTAGCAAATTGTTGAAAACCCCAAAATTTACTTTTAATATCAACTAAGAGATTAAATTAATTAGTTCCCTAGTGATTCAACCTGGTAACCACTATTGCTACAGTTTGTTGTATTGGGGGAATCAGTTTTAATTTGAGGGTTTCGACAAGCCGACCAAATTTTGGCGTCATTGCTGGGGAACTACACTAATTTCTTAGTTTGTGTTTTTCATTTGTTTTTTGATTTTTGAAGAGGAAAAAAAATGATGACAATTCATGAAAGAACTTTGAAGGAGTTAACTACACCAATTTGAAAACAACAATCCTTGTACATCGGGCATCCAACTCATGAGATAAGTCACTCGGATCTTGAAAATCAAAATTTTGAACTAACTTCTTTGGTCCGTCAGTTGGCTGTAGGGCAATCACAGGTAGTAAAGGTTTGTGGCATATGTTCAATTCCTGGACATCCTACGAATATGTGTCCAACATTGCAAGAAGAATCTTTTCAACAAGTAAATGATGTAGAAGGATTTCCTGGTCAACCTCAACACATGTGTGATCTTTTCTCTAACTATTACAATCCTGGATGGAGAGATCATCCAAACCTAAGTTATGGGAACCAAGAAAGACAACCAAAACATCCATCTCAATTTTTTAATAGACCATCACCAACACCTAAACAATCCTCTAATTCAGGTATGTCTCTAGAAGATATTGTAAAAGCTCTCGCAACTAACACTCAATAATTTCAACAGGAAACGAGAGTTAGCATTCAAGAAACAAGGGCAAACTTACAAAACATAGGAAATCAAATCTGTAACGTCGACTTTGCAGTGCCGTACTTTTGTACTCCCGTTCATAAATTAAATAAAATATTCCTTAGTCTATATACATAGAGAGAAATTTTAATTTTATTGATTTTCGATTTTGGGGTTTTTAATTCAAATTTTTGGTATATTCAAAAGTATCCGTATTCCAATTTGTGATGTGAAAAATATATTTTCATTTATTAATTTAATTATTTACTCAATTATTTATTTATAAATCTATTTATCTAAATAAAATAATAATAATAATAATAATAATAATAATAATAATAATTAAAAAAAAATCGAATTAGGGCTTAAAGCCCTAATGCTTCCCCTCTCTCCTTCTCTTTCTCTCTCCACCTCTTCACCTTCTTCCCATGGCCGCCTCGTCTTCTTCCTCCTCCGCTTCCTTCCACCATCACCGCCACACTCCACCACTGCTCACCGCCCTACTCTCTCTCGGTTCTCTCTACTCCCTTTCTCTCTCTATTTCTCACTATATAGCTCTCTGCGATCTCTCACTCTCTATTCCCCGTTCAATATTTCGCTCTCTCTCTACTCTCTTTCGACCACGATTTCTCACTCTTCCCTCTCTGTCACTCTACTTCTCCCTCTTCTCGCGCGCGCGAATAGCCTTTCCTCTTCCTGTGCGCGTGACTGCAGAACTTTCCCCCTCCCCTTCGCTCGCTCTCTTGCGTGCGTAGACTTGCTGCAACCTCTGTTGCAGCGTAGCGGTAGACATTCGAAACCCTAGGCTGTGACAACACTTCATCCTCTGCGTAGGTAACTATTTTCTAATCCTAGCTTAGGGTTTTGATTATTCTGAGTAATTAGACCTAATTAGTAAATCTAGTTGCAATTAGGAAGCCCTGCAGATTTTGGAGTGAATTGAGGAGACATTCGGACAAAAGCTATGAACCGAGAAAACCCTAGGTGAGGTAAATATTAATTCTTTCGATACATTGGATGAAGTTAGGGTAAATTTAGAGTAAGAAGTATTGTACATATATTAGGATGTATGTTAGATTAGAATTGAATGCGTTATCCGACATTCTATGTAATTATTTAGGTTAAATATAAGATTTTATACAAATCGACCTGTTCTGGATGATAGATCATGTTGAATTGGTTTGAATGGTTTCTCTTAGAGTTTAATTTGAAGTATGCATAAAAATAGTCAGAAATTGGGATTTAAGTTTAAGGATTGATTTAGTATTTTTCATTTTAAGTTATCCTGCATATAGGAAATCAAAATATAATTTTTGTATTATGAAAATAGACTTCAATACCTTGAAAGTGACATATGGTTTGAAGCAATCGGATGAGAATTGAAAAGTGTATGATTTTTCAAAGATTTTTCTATTTTGTAGGAAATTTATTCAGTGCAGACTTATTTTTGAATTTGAACGGTTTTAGGGTTGAATCAGGCTTGATTTCTATTTTGTTATTTAATTATAAATGAAATACAATTGATGACATTAGAGTATATTTAAAAATTGAAGAATTAAGGTTTGTACAAACTTAGGGAAAATGACAAACCCTGAAATTAGTTGGAAATCTAATGACAATTGTGATGATTTAATTAGGTTGATATATTTGGAGACTTGAGGAGTCGAATTGGATTGATTGTGAAAATAGGGAGTGACCACCCTCCCTAAAAAGTGAATGGGACCCTAATCTCTTGGATGAAATAGTGAAACCTGATTTTAGCTTGTTTTTAATAAAACATGCTTTTGATATGCATTGTCTCGACGTATGGAATTGAAATTCAAATCTGTTTTGTGATTATTGGAGTGTCGTACTTATGTTTTCAACGATTATGCATCCATTTTTGAAATGAAATGAAATTGTGCCGTGATTTGAGAAATGGAATGTTTTCTATTCTACCATTGCATTGGTTTGTTCGATTTAAATGATTTCGATGAAATGTATTGGCACGCGGATTTGAATTATTTTGAGGATATGATGAGATGATTTGGCTATGTGGGTTAGATGCCTACTAACTTGAGATGATATGATGATATGACATTATTTGATTGATTCCGTAGCTACGAAGGGACTTTGCAGAGGCACGAGTTGCCCGGATACGCTTCTGCAGGAGGTATCTGCAAATGTCCAGTTTATATTTATTCATAGGCACGGCTAGTTGAACCCGCATCGGGGGAGGACGGGTGTCCATCACCGTCTAGCACCGTACGTGGCCCTATATCGAGTCGGGGTAAGTAAGAGTTAAGCCCACGGCCAACGTCGGGATAAAGAGCTACTTTTGAAATACTTTGCATAATAAAACCCCCGATGCGCTTGTCCTTGGTCATGGTTGACCTTTGCCAGGATCCTTTCAGCCTGCTCTATGACCTACTTGATTTTAAATGGATACATATATGTATGATATCGTGTGAATGATTAAATGAGTTCATTTTATCAAACATATCATGATTTATTGCAAAATTTGAATTATTGATTACGAATGATATTATTTGACACTCCAATGTTCACCTACACTATTAATACTTGAGATTAATCCCCTCACTCACTGGGTATCTGCCTTGATACTCACCCCTCTTCTTTCCTCCCTCAGACAAGATTGTTGTGCTGGAACGACACTTCAGACTTTAGAGATTTTAACGGATTTGGTTATTTGGGACGGTGAGGTTTAAGTTTAAGCTAAGATTTAAATTTCGCACTTTATTTCAACCCTGCGTGGTTTGGATATTGAGGTTCGTAGTTGACCGTATACTTAATTTGGGATGACTGTATAATTTATGTACCTTATCTATGAAACTCTTATTTTTCATTTGCATTAAGGCAATTGTAGTGTTTGAATGTTAACTTGGGAAAATTTGTTGTAAATTGTATAAAACTTAGGTCCGCTCAGTGTGGCGGCTGCTCATGCTCTAGTTGGGCATGACAGTAGAGGTCTGTTGCTAGGATTGCAGGTAATTTACTTAGCCTGACGTTGTTCTGGATGTCTGTTGTGGTTGGTGGGTTGTTGTGAGGCCGGGATGACCATTTTATTTTATTTACAGGACGATTTTAAATTATACAAGTTTAAACAGGTTTATTTGTACATGGGAGACCTCCGATTTATGGGAAGGTTCTGTCCGATTTTCTGTAAAAATACAACCGACATTCAGGGTAACGAGTGGCTGTTCACGACTCCGGTTCGGGGCGTGACAGTTCGACTGGTATCAGAGCTCTAGGTTGAGAGCTGTGATTGATAAAATAGTTTTGAAAATTTTTCCAAATATGATTTAAAAGTCCTCAATGCATATGAAAGTTTCATTATAGTCATGAGATCCCAGTACATGGTCTTAGGCATATGAGTTGTTCTTTTTAGGGGGTTAGATATGGTGCGTATCTAACCTAGCATATTAGTTCTATCCGTTTTTAAACTTATAAGTTTATTCATTTTAGGGGGTTAGTTATTTCGCAACTAACCCTAATCTTTGAATCATACCCAATTAAAGTTCTTCCATTGTAAGGTTATGACTACTAGACGAGGTACTAGATTTGTACTTGAGACATCTAGAATACCTGAGGATGTTTCCTCATCATGTGTACCCTTCTACCACTTTCTCAGCCAGCTATTATAGCCACGGTTCCATCACCATCATCAGATGCATTTAGGCAGGTGTATGATGGTACACCTCCCATTGGATTCAGATGCCACCCTCACTACCATTGATGGCAGCGTCGACACTTATGGCCGTGCCTGTTCCTACCTACAGGACCTACTCATGTGGTGCCGGATCCTCCACCGGTAGCCGTTCCTTTTATAGTGTCTAGTTTGAATAATACTACCTCCTCTACACTTAGGCGCATCTACGAGCTGACTCAGCTGGTCAAAGAAGCTCGTCAGTTAGGTTATACAGACTTCTCTGGACTCGGTAATGCCACAGCGGCTAAGCATTGAGTCAACTGGATTCGTCAGATCTTGACAGATCTAGGGTTGAGTGAGGAGTATAGGCTGCGGGTAATAGAGAGATTATTAGATGATGAGTACCCTTGTAGAAATTTCTTTGAACTAATATCTTGACGCCTAATTAGGTTGTAATGTAAAAGTCACTTCAAGGGGAAATGATGTAGTGTAATATAATGGTTGTTATGCTAGGGTTTTATGATCCATCAACACAAGTACCATATGAGAATTTTTATTTGTAGAGCTCATGTTGGGATTTAGTACATGTAAATGATAAGGCGTTAGGCTCTTTTCATTTTATGAGATCTTTAAGTAAAAACGATATTTAGAATACATGATTGTACCTATATTGACTCATGATGATATGATATGTTTGTAACAGACCAATACAAATATCTGCCCACTTGGTCCAAAGTATTTCCCGTCTAATATGGGCGTTTAACTTCTTTATGTCAGCATTCTAGTATAAGTTTCTGTATTCATCTCTTGCTAATGAGGAAGCGGACAGAATTAATAAATATCATTTACATGAAGATATAATCATGAATATTTAGCTTGTAGCAGATATTAGAGCATATGTACATCTCTTATTGTGCCATTTGAGCATGCTTCTTGGTGATTTGATATTTGGTAGTGTGAAATGCTACAAGTCATTTGTCTTATGGCGTAAGTCAAAATCAGGTGTAAAACACGTGATCATTGACTCCTTGTGACAAAAGATAAATATCCCAAGATATCGACTCATAAGAAGATTTTGTTCTATCATTTCCATGTATAGTGTCTAGAAGTAAGAGTTGATAAAAACTTTATATGGGCCCTGGTAGGTGAGACTAAAAGGATGTCAAGTGCATCATAAATTCAAAGGACCTCTGAAAGTTGGATAAGGAAACTTGTGGAACTATTAGGGTAAAGAAGAGCCATTGTGGCATATAAAGATCTAAAATTTAGTTCTTGTTGGCAGTTATATAGCAATATGAATAGGAGGTATTTAATAATAGATTCAAAAATAGATGAAGAGTTATGCAGATGCCCCACTATGGTTGCATATGGCTAGGTTAAGATGATTAATGTGGATATACTTTAACAGGTTAGAAATATTATGGGTGATTAAATATTAGTTTAAATTCTAAAACATTGATGGCAGTAAAATCGTGAGAAGATTGCCCTTATAAGGAAATTTATGACTCGTAGCCTTTGACTTATTTGGTTCTTTTATTTCTTGTTGAGCAGATGTCTTCATCGTGCTTTTGCCTTTGAGTAAGGAATTTCCTCATATGTCACCTTTGTTATTACCTCCTTTGTTCCAACCATTGATACTTTTAGATAGATAAATAAATTTTCGCTATGGTAAAGTGTTGGTTTTGAAGGAGTGTTTACCTAAGAACTTCATTGAGAGATCTTGAGAACTTCACTGAAAAATCTTTCTAGTTTTGTTAACACCTTATTATAGGGTAAGACATTTTGATGATTGGACATAAGATTATATTGATTTTGATTGTTTCTATGTATATTGTTTTCATAGATGATTGGTGGAGGTTGATCTCGATCTGACATTGGAAAGGGATAGGAGAAAACAGAAATTGGAAATTGTTATCATTTAGTATTTTCTTAAAATTTAATTCAAATATTAAGCGATCATGATTGCATGATAATGAATTTAAGGAGAAATGATTTTGATGTCTTGAAGTATTCATGGTGTTACTAATGATTGTATACCTTGATTGAAATTGGTGGAAATTGTCATTTGATTCTTTTTCCCTGGACATATAGTATTACTCATTGGTGGTCAACTCATTGAGGTTTTGAGTTGAGTTGTTTCCAAATTTAGAGATATTTGTGTCAACTCGTTGATAATTTGGTTAACTCCCTTATAGGAGATGTGAATGGACGGCTATGTTGCATGTGAATGGGTAAATGAATTCAAATTGATTTGTGAAATAAATTTTGAAATAAATTTTGAGAGAGATTTAAAATATTTTATGATTGTGGTGTGCCTCAAATGAATTTTGTGATAAATCCATGACTCGTGAATTGAATATTGATTTGTTTGCACCATGTTACGTTTGTATACACATATGAATTGCGAAATATTGCTCTATTTTATACATTGAATATGAATTGATTTTGGTATTGATTGTGGTAACATGGTGCTGGAAAAAGACTAAGTCTTGCCACGGATCGAGGCCATGGAGGCAGCGTGGCTAAGGCTGAGATAGAGAAATTTTGCTTGGTGGTAGGCGAGATGGGAAGCCTCCACAAGCGGATCCCGTGATAACGTGGTGGCACCCCACGGAACTCTGGGCCAACGCCAAGGAAATGAGGTATTTTATTAAAAATTGTGAAAACAATTCCTTGGCGGATCCTACCGACTACCATGGGTAGGAGGATGGTTTTGGCAAACCCCAAAATTATTGAAAAGAAAATATAAAGTGTTTATTAAATTAGAAAATATGAGTAATGGAAAATTTGATGTGAATTTATGTTTTTTTTTTTACAAATGATTTTGGCATTATACAGGAGTGAATTTCTATATGTGTTTGGCACAACTACCTTCATCAGTCATTCATGCTCAATATGCCATTGTCGTCTATTCACTAAGAAATTTCTATGCTCACTCCAGTCTTTCCTAATATTCTTTAGAAGAATCTTAGATTCAAAACATGAACTTTGATTTCTAGCAACGACTAAGGTCAAATTTTGAAAAGCACATTTATACATAACAAGTAAGATATGCATAACAAGTAAAACATGATAGTATTATTATAAATGAGATTTACAATGGTAGGTACCTGTGATGAAAATGATTCGCTTCAATAGGTTTTTATTTTGTTTGACGAGTTAATGTTACTTTAGATAGAATGATTGATAGTTGAGAGATTTTATACGATAATGCCTTGAGAAGATCTATATTTATCTAGGTGATGTTTTGTTGATTTAATCATTTTGGTGATATAGTTTTGCCTAATGAAAGGTTTACTTGTAACCCTAGGGAAGACTTATTGCTGTTTATGTTGGGAGCCTCTTTCATATAATAATAAGCAGCTGGATTTTTAGAAAGAAATTGAATGGGGTGGATCCAGAATTTTACCACTATTGGTGACCTTTTATTTTAGTAAATTGTTCTTAAAATACTCAAACATGGAAGAATAAAGCCTTGATTTTGTTATTTAGTAAGCATAGACCCTTAAATTTAATGATAGCTCAATCAGTTAGGGTAAATGAACTAAAGGAATTGAGGCCATCAAGTTGTTATGGGAGAAATCTAAGTAATTAGGCTTTTTATTTCTCCAATTTCCACCGGAATGGAGCCATTGGGTTAATTAAAGTCGAGTGATCAAGTTGAGGAAGAAACCTGGGGGCGTGAGGAGGCTATTAAGAGACAGTATCCCAATGTGTTTGCTGTATAGTTTTCTTTTAGTTTCGAGGACGAAACTTGTTTTTAACGGGTTAGAAAATGTAACGCCGACTCTGCGGTGCCGTACTTTTGTACTCCTGTTCCTAAATTAAAGAAAATATTCCTCAGTTTATATACACAGAGAGAAATTTTAATTTTATTGATTTTCGATTTTGGAGTTTTTAATTCAAAATTTTGGTATATTCAAAAGTATCCATATTCCAATTCGTGATGTGAAGAATATATTTTTCATTTATTAATTTAATTATTTACTCAATTATTTATTTATAAATCTATTTATCTAAAAAAAATATATAATAATAATAATAATAATAATAATAATAATAATAATAATAATAATAATAATAATAATAATAATAATAATAATTAAAAAAAATAAAAAAAAATTGAATTAGGGCTTAAAGCCCTAATTCTTCCTCTCTCTCCTTCTCTTTCTCTCTCCGCCTTTTCACCTTCTTCCCGCGGCCGCCTTGTCTTCTTCCCCCTCCACCTCTTTCCACCATCGCGGCCACACTCCACCACCGCTCACCGCCCTACTCTCTCTCGGTTCTCTCTGCTCCCTCTCTCTCTCTCTCTATTTCTCACTGTATAGCTCTCTGCGATTTCTCACTCTCTATTCCCCGTTCTCTATTTTGCTCTCTCTATACTCTCTTTCGACCACGATTTCTCACTCTTCCCTCTCTATCACTCTGCTTCTCTCTCTTCCCGCATGCGCGAACAGCCTTTCCTCTTCCTGTGCGCGCGATTGCAGAACTTTCCCCCTCTCCTTTGCTCGCTCTCTTGTGCGTGCAGACTTGCTGCAACCTCTGTTGCAGCATAGCGGTAGACATTCGAAACCCTAGGCTGTGACAACACTTCATCCTCTGCGCAGGTAACTGTTTTCTAATCTTAGCTTAGGGTTTTGATTATTCTGAGTAATTAGACCTAATTAGTAAATCTTGTTGCGATTAGGAAGCATTGCAGATTTTGGAGTGAATTGAGGAGACATTCGGACAAAAGCTATGAACCGAGAAAACCCTAGGTGAGGTAAATATTAATTCTTTCGATACATTGGATGAAGTTAGGGTAAATTTAGAGTAAGAAGTATTGTACATATATTAGGATGTATGTTAGATTAGAATTGAATGCGTTATCCGACATTCTATGTAATTATTTAGGTTAAATATAAGATTTTATACGAATAGAGCTGTTCTGGATGATAGAATCATTTTGAATTGTTTTGAATGGTTTCTCTTAGAGTTTAATTTGAAGTATGCATGAAAATAGTTAGAAATTGGGATTTAAGTTTAAGGATTGATTCAGTATTTTTCATTTTAAGTTATCCTGCATATAGGAAATCAAAATACAATTTTTGTATTATGAAAATAGACTTCAATACCTTGAAAGTGACATATGGTTTGAAGCAATCGGATGAGAATTGAAAAGTGTATCATTTTTCAAAGATTTTTCTATTTTGTAGGAAATTTATTCAGTGCAGATTTATTTTCGACTTTGAATGGTTTTAGGGTTGAATCAGACTTGATTTCTATTTTTTTATTTAATTATAAATGAAATGCAATTGATGACATTAGAGTATATTCAAAAACTGAAGAATTAAGGTTTGTACAAACTTAGGGAAAATGATAAACCCTGAAATTAGTTGGAAATCTGATGACAATTATGATGATTTGATTAGTTTGATCTTTTTGGAGACTCGAGGAGTCAAATTGGATTGATTGTGAAAATAGGGAGTGACCACCCTCCCTAGAAAGTGAGTGGGACCCTAATTTCTTACATGAAATAGTGAAACCTGATTTTAGCGTATTTTTAATAAAACATGCTTTTGATATGTATTGTCTCGACGTATAGAATTGAAATTCAAATCTGTTTTGTGATTATTGGAGTGTCGTATTTATGTTTTCTACGATTATGCATCCATGTTTGAAATAAAATGAAATTGTGCCATGATTTGAGAAATGGAATGTTTTCTATTCTACCATTGCATTGGTTTGTTGGATTTAAATGATTTCGATAAAATGTATTGGCACACGGATTTGAATTGTTTTGAGGATATAATGAGATGATTTGGCTATGTGGGTTGGATGCCTACTAGCTTGAGATGATATGATGATATGACATTATTTGATTGATTCCGTAGCTATGAAGGGACTTTGTCGAGGCACGGGTTGCCTGGATACGCTTCTGCAGGAGGTATCCGCAAACGTCCAGTTTATATTTATTTATAGACGCGGCCGATTGAACCCACATCGGGGGAGGACGTGTATCCATCACCGTCTAGAACCGCACGTGGCCCTATGTCGAGTCTGGGTAAGCAAGGGCTAAGCCCACGGTCAACGTCGGGGTAGAGAGCTATTTTTGAAATACTTTGCATAATAAAACCCCCGAGCGCCTATCCTTGGTCATGGTTGACCTTTGCCAGGATCCTTTCGACTTGCTCTATGACCTATTTGATTTTAAATGGATGCATATATGTATGATATCGTGTGAATGATTAAATGAATTCATTTTATCGAACATATCATGATTTATTGAAAATTTTGAATTATTGATTACGAATGATATTAGTTGACACTCCAATGTTCACCTACACTATTAGTACTTGAGATTAATCCCCTCACTCACTGGGTATCTGCCTTGATACTCACCCCTCTTCTTTCCTCCCTCAGACAAGATTGTTGTGCTGGAACGACACTTCAGACTTTAGAGATTTTAACGGATTTGGTTATTCGAGACAGTGAGGTTTAAGTTTAAGCTGAGATTTAAATTCCGTACTTTATTTCGAGCCTACGTGGTCTGGATATTGATGTTCGTAGTTGACCGTGTACCTAATTTGGGATGATTGTATAATTTATGTACCTTATCTGTGAAACTCTCATTTTTCATTTGCATTGAGGCAATTGTAGTGTTTGAATATTAACTTAGGAAAATTTATTGTAAATTGTATAAAACTTAGGTCCACTCAGTATGGCGGCTGCTCATGCTCTAGTTGGGCATGACAGTAGAGGTCTGTTACTAGGATTGCTGGTAATTTACTTAGCCTGACGTTGTTCTGGATGTCTGCTGTGGTTGGTGGGTTGTTGTAAGGCCGGGATGACCATTTTATTTTATTTACAGGACGATTTTAAATTATACATGTTTAAACAGGTTTATTTGTACATGTGAGACCTCCGATTTATGGGGAGATTCTATTCGATTTTCTATAAAAATATAGCCAGCATTCAGGGCAACGGGCGGCTGTTCACAACTTCGGTTCGGGGCGTGACAAAATCACTCAACTAGCCACTTCGGTTAGTAATTTTGAGGCTCGAGTTTCAGGAAATTTACCCTCACAAATGGCGGTGAATCCCAAAGAGAATGTTAGTGCAATAACGTTGAGAAGTGAGAAGGAAGTTAATTCGAGCTCTACTACATGTAAGAAGGTGGATGAAGGGAAGGATGTGGACAAAGAAGATGAACGCATGCATGAAAATTCAATCAAGGTAACATCCAAATTCTCTTTGTCTAACACTTCTAGTGCAATTGCACCACATTTTCCTAGCAGGTTGGAGAATTCAGAGAATGAAGTTAAAAAATTAAGAGGTGATAAAATAGGTGAGAATGTGTCTGATGTGATTAAGAGAACTTTACCCGAAAAGTGTGTCAATCTAGGTATGTTCACTCTTCCTTGTGTTATTGATAAGAAAAAAATTGAGCATACCATGTTAGATTTAGGAGCACCTATAAATATCATGCCTTATTCAATTCATAGTGCTCTGAAATTGGGTCCCGTAAAAGAAACTGAGGTTGTTATTCAGTTAGCTGACCATTCTTATGCTTACCCAGAGGGGATTGTTGAGAATGTTTTGGTGCAGGTTAATGAACTAACTTTTCCAACTGATTTTTACATCTTAAAAATAGAAGGAGACATAATCATTGATTCAGCTCCACTTCTATTAGGAAGACCATTCATTATGACATCAAAGATTAAAATAGATGTGGACAGGGTACTCTCTCCGTCAAGTTTGACAGCGAGATTGTTAAAGTTATTATTTTTGATCCTATGAAGTACCAAAATAAATGTCAATCAAATTGTTTTGTTGATATTGTTTATTTAATTGTGCAGGAAATTTGTGAAGAAAACTATGATATTGATTTTGAATTGAATACACAATTAGATATGGAAGGGAAGTTATATGAACCTCCCAAATTGAAGTTGAAGCTTCCTTTAAAAAAAAAGCGTCGAGCATAAAGACGTTAAACAATTGCGATTGTTGGGAGGTAACCCAATATTTTTCTTAAATTTGTTTAGTTGTTATTTGTTTTCTTAATTAATTAGGGATATTTGATTAGTGTAATTTGTTTCTTCTTTTAATTTTGTAGGTGCCCAAGATGACAATTTTAAAGAATGATCCAAGTCGAGACACGGTTAGAGCATTTCAATTGGGCAGAAGCAATCTTAAGGTTAAGGAGTGATCACACGATTTTTAAAAAGAAATCAGAAATTGGACAGAAGCAGTCTTTGTATTACCAAATGATCACGCGGTTTTCAAGAGAGGAATAAAATTTTTTTGGTAGAAGCACTCTCTCTCTTCCATATGATCATGCGGTTTTAAGAACTCTCATCTTCATTTTCGCGGTTCAATCTTTTCAAAGCCCTCCGCGACCTCACCATCATCATAGGGGAGTTTTCTCTCCTCTCTTTTTTTATTGTCCTATTTTTATATATTGCATTGGGTGATTTTTTAAGATTTGCTGTAATTTTAAAATTGTGTTAGTTTTTTTTTAGTTGCATGCTAGTTTTTTCTCTCCTTTCTCACATTTTGCATACATTGAGGACAATGTAGAATTTAGGTATGGAGAAAGATTTTATGCATCTATGTCATTTCTTCAATTTTTCTTGGAACTTCATACTCTTTTGATTTTTGTCTGAAAATAATTTTCGAATTAGTACGCATTGTTGATTTGAGTTGAAATGCAAGAAGGAGACAAGTGTGATTAGCGTTTTTAGATAATAAAATGTTTCAAACATCCCATTGACTTTGATGATTGAATTAGATGAAGATGAAGAACATTCGATACAATTTACACACTTTTGTAAGCTTTTGAGCCTTAAGAGCATATCATCAAATTGTTCTAACTTTTCTTCATGAGTGTTTATCAATCGTGTTTATTCTAGAACTTACTTTACTATACATTTTGAGACCACATTCATGAGTTCATGCATTAATATGATGGAGGCAATTAGGTTTACACATTTTAGCTATCTTAAAATTACCTTCTCGTGCATGTTCATCTCCTAGTGAACCAAATTGAGCCTTTATCCTTTTTTTTAACCGCACAAATTTACACACAGTCTTCTTTTTGCGCTTAACCTTCTTTTTGGTCCTCATATCAAAGAAGCATGTGTTTAGAGCTTAAATGAGTGGTTATTTGTAAAGGGAATGAGATAATTTTATGTTGGGGATTGTTTTTAGAGATTTATTTATATGATTTGGGGAAATTTATGTATGCACTTTTTATCCATTCTCGAGATTGTCATTCAAAAAAAGAAAATTTGAAAAAAAAAATAAAAAAAAATTCCCAGAAAATTCAGATGAGGGAATTTGAAAAAAAGAAAAAGAAAAAAAAAGCTCAGAAATTTTGATCGAGGAATGAGATGATCTTGCTTGGGATATTTTTCTATAGGTTGATTGTACTTTATATTATGGGATGGGTTGGTTAGTAGGTCCATTTTGTAATGTTTGACATGCTTCTTTGGTATGTATTACACATCATATTTATCATTTACCCTACCTTTACCCAAGCCACGTTATAACCCTTGCAAAGACCCCCGAATTTTTGTTTTGAGTTCATATATTCAGTGGTGGAGATTTGCTAAATAAGCAAGCCTATAGTAATATCATGCTATGTATTGATCTCGAGAGTTATTGATAAATTTGCTTAAACACTTTGAGTGCATAAACTGATTTCCTTGTGAGGGTATTGAATCTAGGTATATTGAATTCTGATAAGAATATTGAGTTGATAGGATGTCTCTATTTTCTTTTAAAAGTTATAAAACTATGATCACTTGCTCTCTGAATTGTTGTTTTGGTTTGAATGTTTCAATGTGTGCTGCTTGAAATTGTTGGATGATGAAATGAAGGAGGTGAAGAAGTGAAGAGGAGAATGGTTGTGTGACATTGGTATAGTGAATGCTTGAGGACAAACATTGGTTTGGTGTGAGGGAATTTGATAACATGAAATTTATCGAATTTATTATTGTTATCATGGTTTGAAATTGAATTGTTAGATGCCCTAATGATTGGTTTTATTGGTTTTTAATTTTAGGAGGTTGAATTTGAAGGCTTTGAACAAATTGGGCTTAATAAAGCAATTTTGGAGCTAATTAGGTCAAGTCATTTTATTGGGTTTTGAAGAAAGAGGAGTTTGAATTTTAATTTCAGTATTCTAGTAGAGTTTTTTATTTTTAGTAAAAAGCTGTTTTTTTTTAGTAGGAGTAAAGTTTGTAATTTTACTTAATTGGAAAACTTCTATTTGGTCTAGAAGACTAAGAGCAGGAAAAGGGCAACTTTCAATTTTGTCACGCCACTATTTACATTAGAAGAAGGCAGGATCAACGGCATTTTATTTTTCTTTCCAAGAGATGTTGGTGGCTGCAGTTTTTTAACAAAGAAACAATAGAGGGACAACCACCGTTGATGTAACTCAAAAGGGAAGGACCAACAGCCATTATTTTCTTTCCAAGAAAATAATAAGTTGCATTATTCTTTAATAATTTCAAAAAATAGGCAGGGCGGTTACTATTTCTTTCTTATTTCCTCAAGAGAGTTGGCGGCCCATTCCTTTATTATTCTTACACAAAAGGTGGTACATTCTTACATTAATATATATAGGAGACGGCTGTATCTTCTGAAGTGACAAGAAGTCAAGAGCTCATATTCTCCCATTAGTCTTTTTTTTTTCTTTAGGAATATTAATTTTCTTTTCTTTTCTCTTTTTCTTTCTTGTGTTGATACTCTCCACCATGAGTGGCTAGTTCTTTTATTCTGATTCAAGGGGAATTTTAATCGATTGTTCTTCATTGTGAGGTTAGGTACTTAATTTAATTTCTTACATTTTATTCAAGTATTCGTTGATTCTTGATGTATTTTTAGGAAAACCTAATATTGGTTAATCTGACAATTTAATTCAATATTAGTTTTTTCATTGCTATCTAGGAATTCAGTGATCCATAATTATCATGAACGAATGGTACAAGTAGCAATTAGGTTATTTTTGTTTATGAGTCTTTTACCGGTATTCATATAACCTAGGGAATCAAGGGAACAAAATTGAATAATTGTGGCTATCCCAATTGTTTATATTTTGGTTTAACTATTTTCACAGAACGTAATACTACCATTATATTGATATGGAACGCTATCATACTCAGTCGATTAACAATAAGTTTTGATTGGATGCTAGATTTTGTCAATTAAATTAGGAAAACACAAGATTTATTACTACTATCCTAATAGATCTAAGGTTAAATGTTTGAATTGCAAGAATAATATTTTTAACCAATGATCAAAAAGACAATTGAATATATGAACCCTTGGATCGGAGTTTGGTAAATTGAATTTTTTCTTAAATTTTAGTATTTTGCATTATTTATTTATTTCTTAATTTTAGGTTATTAATTTTTATTTAGCAATTTTTATTTTAGCAAATTGTTGAAAACCCCAAAATTTACTTTTAACATCAACTAAGAGATTAAATTAATTAGTTCCCTTGGGATTCGACCGGGTAACCACTATTGCTACACTTTGTTGCATTGGGGGAATCAGTTTTAATTTGAGGGCTACGACAACCCGACCAGGAAGCTTAGGTCTGCGATAGCAATTGGAGCTTGTGAAGGATTATTGTGCTGACTCGTTTAGGTATTCTAGTGATGTAGGGTTTATTTTGATTTAATCTGAAATCCATCGAAGGGAAAACTTGTACAATTTTTGGTATGGATTTAATCGATACTTGTTTCGTATATAGGAGTAAGTATTGGTAGAATCCTTACATCGTTTATGTTGAAACTTGTTCATTTTCATTTAAATTCTATTTTGGTAAAAATTTACTGTTTGACTAGGACATTTGGATTGAAATATTTGATTTCAATATTTACTTTCGGATTCATGAATTTTGTACATCTCATACCGTTTGGACTTTATTGATATTGGCTTGTTTTCTTCAGAAAAGTAGTTGTAAAATCCCATGACTATGATTTGAGACTTCATTTATTTTGATTTTGAATATCTTTGGAATGCTTTATTTGTACTGAGAATTCTGGAATGGTTGGGATGGCCACACTGCATGTATGCATGTATAGGAACCCCCTTCCCAAATATGTGTGCCGACGCATACTTGTGTGTATGGGGATAGACCGGATGGGTCCTTTGCATGTGTGCTGTCTATATGTTTTCTTATTTTGGATGGATTTGTGTATTGGAAGATTTATTGTATTGTTATGTAGTCTTGCGAAGCGTCGGTATATAGGAAGGTTCTGCCTGTGTACCGAGACAACGCGGCGTTTGTCGCATGTTTGATCCGAGAATCGGGACGATAACTTTATTGGTATCAGAGCTTAGGCTCACGATTTTAAAAGTTTGATGGTTTTGAAATGTTTCCAAATGTCCCGAAAGTTTTCTAAAGAATTTGAAATGTTTAGTTTTTGAAAAAGGTTTGGATCTTTTAAAGGTCTCCGGAGAATGTACAGAGTCTTCCATGGATTTCTTAGGAAATTAGAAATTTTATTTTTAGGGGGTTAAGTACTGAGTCTGATTCGAAATATACATTAAGTTAAGATTTTCTATTGTAGGTGCGATATTCCTCTAGAGAAAGAATGAGAAACTCGAATATGACTCCTCCAACTCTTCCTCTTTCTCAACCCGAGGTCACATCATCTTCGCATATGCCCCCTACAATGATGCTATCAGCTTTCCCAGTTGGAATTCCTGCTCCTCCCTTAACCACCCTCCAGCAGGTGATGGAGTGGTGGAATACTTACGGAGCTCGGTTACAAGCTCCATGTCAAACTTCCATTCCTCCACCGGGTTTTCCTTCGAAGCTCTCTTCTCCTCTAACTTGGGATAAGTCTCTTAGGGAACCCAACGAGAAGTACTACACCTGCTCATGTAGAGATCAAAAGCGGGAAGAATTTTTCAAGTTGATACAAGGAAAGAAAACGGTAGGCGAATATGATGCAAAATTTAAAGAATTGTCTAGATATGTCCAACAATTCCACAACTCTGAAGAAAACCTATGTACTAAGTTCAAAGCAGGCTTGAATAGGAATATAAGGGAGACAATGCCTATGACCATGGCTAGTACTTATAAAGATGTTTTGGAGTTGGCACTAAGAGCTGAGAAAGTGATTGCTGAATGGAGAAAAGTTACAGAAAGACATGACAAGAAAAGGAAGTTTGAATTTACTTCCAGTCAAGGTTCGAGGAAGAATAGAAGTGTAGGTCTCTATAGTGGTGTCTTTAATTCAAGATTCGTTGGCACTCCTCAAGGCCAATGCCCATCTCGTTTTGGGACTCCTATATCTAAAGCCACTTCTGGGAGCAAATTGGTGAGAGATAAGAAGGTAAAGTGTAGGAACTGTGGGAAGTATCGTCTTGGGTTTTGTAGGGCACTCAAAAGATGTTATAGATGCGGAAAAGAAGGAAATCTCCGCAATGCTTGCCCTGAGTTAGGTTTAGGCAACAAGGAAGTCAGTTGAGTGGTCCACAGAGTGGTCAATCAAATGTGTCTTCACCATTGGCTAGTATGGCTCCACAGAGGGAGACAAGGAGCAACCTAGTAGCTACATCCGCCCAACGACTGCAAACAAGGTCTCAAACAAGAACCCTTGCAATAATGAGTAAGGATAAGGATGCTCCATACAACTCAGACATAGTCACAGGTAAATCCCATTAGATCTAGATTTAATGATTTAGAAATGTTGATGCAAATATTTTGTGGCTAAGTACACATGATTAAATTTGAAGACATATTGATAATATTACATGATAGTGAAGTTGGGAGATGTGATTTCCATGATTTGCAATAGACTATAGTGATAGTATTATCAAAAAGGAGATCTTTAGTGGCTACTTGTGATGAAAACGTTTGGTATCAAAGGAACTATTATTTTGATTAATAGATTAATATTACTTTAGCCAGAAAGATTAATGGTAGATAAATTTTATAGAATAATCCCTAGAGGAAATTTATTGTCGTTTAGGACTTGCTTTTGATGATTATGTTAATTTTGTGTTATATTCATATGGTTTCGATTCCTGAGGGTTTGTTTGTAACCGTTGGAGCTTCATGTTTAGATTAATTTGAAGAATGATTATGATTGTACTGTTTAATGGGGGTGATTAAATATTAGTTTAATTCTAAAACATTGATGGCAGTGAAATCGTGAGAAAATTGCCCTTATAAGGAAATTAATGACTCGTAGCCTTTTGACTCACTTGGTTCTTTTATTTCTTTGTTGAGCAGATGTCTTTATCGTGCTTTTGCCTTTGAGTATGGAATTTCCTTATAGGTCACCCTTGTTATTACCTCCTTTGTTCTAACCATTGAACTTTTATATAGATAAGTAAATTTTCACTATGGTAAAGTATTGGTTTTGAAGGAATGTTTGCCTAGGAACTTCATTGAGAGATCTTGAGAATTTCACTAAAAAATCTTTCTAGTTTTATTAACACCCTATTATAGGATAAAACATTTTAATGTTTGGACTTAGGATTATATTGATTTTGAATGTTTCTATGTATATTGTTTCCATAGATGGTTGGTGGAGGTTGATCTCAATCCGACATTGGAAAGGGATAGGAGAAAATAGAAATTGGAAATTATCATAGGGATATAATAGTTGTGAAGTATTGGAACACAAGCAGGCAAGAATTTGGACTAAATGAGCGGTTGGTGGCACTATTTGGCTTGTCTTAGGCCCCTAGCACACTCGTGTGAATGATAACTTAAGTTCTAGGAGCATTTTAGAGAAGTGATATGTGGTGTTTGGGTGATGAATATTTGGCATATTTATGCTACATTCATAGGTCAAAATAATTAAGATCGATTAATATGGATATACTTCAACATGTTGGAAATGTTAGGGGTGAAAATAAAATTTTAGTTTATTTTGTTGATGTCTTCCCCTCTATTTAATGCCAAATGTATTACAACATGTATGTGGTTTATAGATAAGCATACCACCTATAGATATAGAACTAGTACAAGATTCTGTGTAGAATGAGACATGAAAATTGTTATCATTTAGTATTTTCTTAAAATTTAGTTCAAATAGGAAAGTTGTATTAAAAGCACTGTATGCAGATGGGAAGATTGTAATGTCTAAAGTGCAATAGTGATAAATATAAGAGGCACCAGAAGTGGTTATTACTTTGATAATTTGGGGTTATTAATGCGAACGCTAGGTAATATGCGGATATATGTGCTTGATTTGATTTGGATAGCATATTGGTGATATTGCATGATACTAAAATTAATTGAAAATGATCATGATAAAAGTATCTTGATTAAAAAGTTATCCAACTAAGGATTTGAGATTTAAAACTTTGAAGCGTTCTAATATTATCAGTGGATTAAGTTTTCTCACTTAGTCTAGGTGATGTTAAGGTTGATCTACATTTCATTATACATAGGTTTGATGATATATGGATTTATGTACCTCTTACACTAAGTCTTAAGACTGTGGCTGTCATATGCACAATTTTGATGGGGATTATTGAGTTTTAACTATTATTATCTCTAGGGATATATGTATTTTGGTTGCACTCATAGTTCATGCGATTAATCTTGGAAGTAGGGACAGATGAGATTTTCTACTATCGTTTTTCTCATATATCTTTCATTCTGGTACCTTATAAATTGTGTCTTTCTACCTTTGGATCTGCAATTGATATGGACATGACATAGTAGTGGCCATTTCTTATTTAGGGTCTCTTTCGAAAGATAATTTAAGGAATTTTCATAGTTTTGGAGTCTTGATAGCTTGGTTGTTGATTCTTGAAATTAAAGCATGTCAGTCCTAGCATATCATAAGAAGTATTTGCTAGATCCTTCTCATATAATTAAAACTCATCCGATAGAGTTGAATCTAGATCTGAGTTTCAAAGTGCAACCCGTGCAAATACTAGATCAGCAGCACCAACAATTGAGAAATAGGCAAATTCCTATGGTTAAAGTGTTGTGGAGAAATAATCAAGTGGAAGAGGAGACTTGAGAGACTGAAGAATTAATGCGGAAGTAACATCCACAGCTCTTTGATGTATAGATTGTATTTTGAAATTTCAAGGACGAAATTTGTTTTTAGGGGGTTAAGTGTTGTAACACCAAAAATCTGATGTTAGAAATTTTGTTAAATATCATTATAATATAAAAAATTAATTTTTTTTTAAATTATATTAATTTTGGATTTTGGGGTATTAAATTGGAATTTTTGTTATATTTAAAATGTCGTGTCCGCGATTTGTAGTGAATCCTATTTTATAAAATTTAAAATTTAGTAAAAAGTGGGTATAAATATATGTATATGAATATTTATTTATTTATTTAATTATTTATTTATATATATATAGTACAAAAAAAAAGAAGATGAGAGGAGAGGAGGCACAACGTTTTGGCCAAAATGCTGCACCTCCCCTTCCCCCATTTCGATTAGGGTTAGAGACCCTAATCGAATCTCTCCCTCTCTTTGTCTCTCTCGCTCTCTTTCCCGAATCTCTCTCTCCCTCGATTTCTCCTCCATCGCGCCCTTTGCTCTCCCGCGGCTCTCTCCTCCCCTCACCGGTGGTTTCCTCCGACTACCGCCATCGCCTAGTCATTCCTCTCGTCTCTCCCACGTCTCTCTCTCGATTCTCACTCTCCGCCTCCGACCACCGCACACGGCCACCCTCCTCTATCTGTTTCTCTCTCTGTTTTCTCTCTCTTTCGCACGCGAACAGTTCTCTCTCTCCCTCCTCTGTTCGCTTGCGTGGTGCTCACTGTGAGCACTTCTCCTCTGCAACCTCTGTTGCGGTGTTCAGTAGCAGATTTTGAAAAACCCTAGGCCGACTGCGATTCCTTCTCTGCATAGGTGAGGACGAACTTCTCATTACTAGTTCTAGGGTTTCGATTTTTCTAGGTCATTGTATAATACCGAAAACTCAATGTCGGATATTTTGTAAACATCTTTATAATAAAATAGAAAATTTCAATTTATATTGATTTTTGATTTTTGGGTATTAAATTTAAATTTTAGGTATATTTTAAGATGCCGTATTCACGAATCATAATAAACCTCACTTTTATGAAATTTACATTTTGATGAAATGTGGGTGTGAAAAAAATATATATATATATATAATGCATATGTAAATAAACAATTTATTTATTTACAAATTTTTATATATATATATATATATAAAAGGAAGGCATTGTGTTTTGGCCCAAAACGCAGAACCTTCCTTCCCCCCCACAATTACGAATTAGGGCAATAAGCCCTAATTCTCTCATCCTCACCCTTCGTCTCTCTCGCTCTCTCTCTCCCTCTCGCAATTCTTCGTCGCCTCCCTCTCTCCTCTGCCGCGACACCACCTCACTCACCGTCGCCACTGCACACCACCACCACCATCACCGTCACTCTCTCGGTCTCCATCGTCTCTCTTTCTGTTTCTCTCTCTTTCCCTTTCGATCGCACTCTCTCTCTCTCTCAGTTTCACTCTTCCTCTCTGTCTCTCCCTCTGTTACCCTCTCTGTTTCTCTCTACGCTCCCTTTCCCGCACGAACAGAGAGCTCTCCCTCTCTTTCCTCTCTTCCCACGCGCGAACAGGGTTTCTCATTCTCTCTTCCGTGCTCGCGATGGCAAAACTCCCACTCTATTCCTCTTCTGCTCGCTCACAGTGCTCACTGTGAGCACTTCCCTCTGCCGACGACCCAAACCAGTGGTCATTGACCCTTTGAAAACCCTAGGCCACGGGTCTGCATAGGTGAGAATGGATTTTCCAATTCTAGTTCTAGGGTTTGAATGTTCTTAGTAGCTAGGTTCAATTTCTAACAATTGCTTCAAATTGGAAATGTTACAGGTTTGAGATTGAATCCAATGGCGAATGGAGGCTAGGTTTGCGAACTGAGAAACCCTAGGTGAGGGATTTCTGATCCATTCAATTAGTTGATTGAATTTTGGATAAATTTAGGGTAAGAAGTATCGTATATATTAGGATATATGTTAGATTTGATTAGGATGTATTTTTTTTTGATATCTATATGTAATTAGTAATGTTAAGTATAGGACATTATATGAATTAGGCTATTTGATATGAAAGGAGTATATTAGAGGATGAAATGAGAATTTAGAAATTGTGGAAGTGCAATTAAGGGTATATTAAATGAGGAAAATATGAAAACGATTTTGTGGGATTTTATTTGATAACAATTGCAATATTTGATTAGATTAATCATTTGGAGAAGTTGAAAGAACTCAAATCGAAATAGATTGATAATTAGAGAGTGAATACCCTCTCTAGAGGTGAGTGGATGGTTCATTGTATTTATGAATGAGTAACATGTTTTAAAATCGCTTTATAAATGATTTTGAAAGGTTTTATATGTTTTATATAAATTGTTTTGTGACTGTGGGCTGTCTGAACTGGATTGTGAAGTATGAATGCATCCATTGTATTTAAGAATGATTTTGTGCCATACATTATTTGATATTACTCTATGAATTGCTTTGGCATGAAATTGTTGATTATTTGATAGAAAATTATGGCACATTGATTGTGAAATGGATTGATTGAGAAATAAAGGGTGCTGGATTGTAAATGACTATAGTCATTCCCACTACGGAGCAACCTGACGGGATGACGTGGTTTGGGGTTTGGATGTGCGGGGGAGTTAGACGTCCCTCCCTCTGTCAAAATCGTACTATATCTGGATTGCACCCCGGTGAGGTATGAGCCAACGCCAAGGAAGGGGTATGTTTTGAAACATTGGATGGAAAAAAAAAACCTCTTGGCGGGCTTTTGTCTGGGTTCGGCCACCCTAAGGCGGAAGTATTTTCGATGGGACTCCAGGATTTTCTGAAAAGATGATTGATATGGATGCATATTTTGTAAATTATGATTTATTGAAATGTTTTATGCATATGAACTGCTATTTATGAGATATGCTTTGACTGCCCCACATTCACCCCTTGGTTATGAACACAATCACACCATTGCACTCCACTCACTGAGTATTCCCCAATACTCACCCCTCTCTCCATATTTTTTAGAGGATTCTTAGTTCGAGGATTGGACGTTAGAGCTTGCGAAGTATTTTTGCGGATTGTATAGGTATTTGGCAAATGCAGGATTTATGGAGATTCATAGTTCTCAAAACCATGGAAAGGGAAGTCTATACATCCCATACCGTGCAGATTTTATTGATACTGGTTGAGTTTTTGGCAAGTATTGGTAAAATCTGATGATTTTTGATTTGTGCTTCATTATTTTGATTGATCTATTTTTGGAAGTTTTCTTTATCTGTACTGGGACATTTGGACTGTAATTCTAAACTTCAATACTTTCTTTTGAATTTGTAAAGTTCTGTACACTTCATATCGTTTGGACTTTACTGATATTAGTTTGATTGTTTCAGGCAAATATTAGTAAAATTCTACGACTATGATTTGGGACTTCTTGTATTTTAAATGTTTTATTTGTACTGGTTGGCCACATCGCATGCGTGCATGTATAGGAGCCCCTTCCCCGATTGTATGCCGACGTATGCTTGTGTGTACAGGGAATGGACTAGAGGAGTCCTTTGCATGTGTATTGTTACATGCTTTCCTTATTTTGATGAATTGTGTATTAGGAAGAATTGTTATGCTGATTTATAGTCTTGTGGAGTCCCGGTATATAAGGAGGTTTTGCCCGTGTACCGAGACTATGCGGCGGTTGTTGCGTGCTCGATTTGAGGATTGGGGCGTGACAGATTGAATTAAATTACTATACTTTGTTTTGGTTAGGAGGCATTGCAGATCACCGATTGGACTGAGAAGGCATTCAAACAAGGGCTAGAATAGTGAAAAAAACCCTAGGTGAGGGGATTTCTGATCCTTTCGATAATTGAATGAACTTAGGGTTAATTTAGGGTGAGCAAACTTGTACATGTCTTGAAAGTATGTTGAATCATGAATCGGAAAAATTAGGGTTGTGTAAATTCGGGAGAAATTGGGAATATTGTTAGAAATTAGGAAAATTGAGGAATATTGGGAATTTAAGGTCATTAGGAATGCAAATGATCTTGAAATGACGAAATGAGAATCTTGGTTCATGAAATTGAAGGATTAGGTATGTGCTAGATATAGGAAAGTTCATAAAACCTAGAATTTGGGATGAACTAATAATGAAATTGTGATTATTGGTATAGGATAACCCACTTGAAGGTTGAGAATGGTTACCTTGGATTAAATTGCGTGATTGGCAGTGGATACTCTCCTAAAGGTGAGTGGATACATGTTTATGATTTTAAATGAGAAAATATTTTGTAATGATTTTATAAATACTTTTATAATTGATATTTAATTGTTTTATGATTGTGGAATGTTCCGAAAATGAGATTACAGTTGAAATATGTATCCATGTGTTTGAAATGGAAATAATGTGCCATATTATTTGAATTATGTTGAACATGTTTTGAATTGAACTTTAGAAATGAGAATTGTTTGAATCATTGTTGGCATGTTGATTTCATACTATGATGTTGCGAAATGGTGTTGTGTGCATGGTAAATGACTATAGTTATTCTTTCTACGGTGCGACCCAACGAGGTGACGTGGTTGAGTGTTTATTTGGTTGAGGAGGTAGTTGCGCTTGAGAGGTGCTTCTGAAACTCTCCCTTCGGACTAGTCTGGTTATACCCCAGGGGAGGTCCGAGTCAAAGCCAAGGTTGGGGTATATGCATGTGGTTGACATTAATTGAAAACTCCTTGGCAGTTTCACTATTGGTCGGGGCTAAACCTTTAGTGGAAAGATTTCGACAACTCCATGATTTGTGAAAAACAAGATGTAATATTGGATGCATATAATAAGTAAAAATATGATTTTTTTTCTGAAATTTTTGATTTGTATTTGACACCTGATGATATACTTTACTCTTTATAAATTTGAAATTATGAGTTTGAGATAATTATTTGACATATCCACAATTATCTCTCATCTATCTTCATAACATGCTATACACTCACTGAGTATTTGTAATACTCACCCCTCTCTTTTAAATCTTTTAGAGGAAGTTTAGGTCTGTGACAGCAATTAGAGCTTGTGAATGATTATTGTGCTGACTCGTTTAGGTATTCTAGTGATGTAGGGTTTATTTTGATTTGATCTGAAATCTATGGAAGGGAAAACTTGTACAATTTTTGGTATGGATTTAATTGATACTTGTTTCGTATTTAAAAGCAAGTATTGGTGGAATCCTTATATCGTTTATGTTGAAACTTGTTCATTTTTGTTTAAATTCTATTTTGGTAAAAACTTATTGTTTAACTGAGACATTTGGATTGAAATATTTGATTTCAATATTTACTTTCGGATTCATGAAGTTTTGTATATTTCATACCGTTTGGACTTTACTGATACTGACTTGTTTTCTTCGGACAAGTATTAGTAAAATCCCATGATTATGATTTAAGACTTCATTTATTTTGATTTTGAATATCTTTGGAATGCTTTATTTGTACTAAGAATTCTGGAATAGCTGGGATGACCACATTGCATGCATGCATGTATAGGAACCCCCTTCCCAAATGTGTGTGCCGACGCATACTTGTATGTACAGGAATGGATGGACCGGATGCGTACTTTGCATGTGTGTTGTCTATATGTTTTCTTATTTTGGATGGATTTGTATATTAGAAGATTTACTATACTGCTATGTAGTCTTGCGGAGTTCCGGTATATGGGAAGATTCTACCTGTATACCGAGATAACACGACGGTTGTCATGTGGTTGATCCGAGAATCGGGGCGTGACACAAGCAATTAGTGCTGTTCATTCAATTTGAAGAGGACTGAAGGAATTATATGAAGAGTATGTTGTATCGAGTAGGAGCAAAAATGGGAGGCACCAATTGGAAGTACTGTTCGGTTAATATACCGATGATATATATATATATATATATATATATGTGGCAAAGTGCCGATTGATTTATGGAAGTACTCTAACTCCGAGAAGACTGAGAGGCATTTGAAAATCATTAGTAGGTATGTGTCGACAAAAATTTGAAAAATTAGCAAGATAGGTGCTGATAGAGTTCCTAATTTGTAAAATAGTAAACGGCCACTAATGGGTGGGTAATTATCGATCACCAGTTGGAAAACCAAAATTAGAAAAGGTAATCCATCAAATTCAAAGTTTCATCATGAAATCAATTTCCTACCGAAATCTCAATACTGAGTACTCAACACAATTTTAACTTTATCGAGTACTAACACTTTAATAGCCGATCATTTAAAATTAAAAGACTACTGATCAAGTCTCTAAGGGATTTCTAGACTACTTAAAGAACAAAATTTCATATTTATATCAAATTAATTATTTCTCCCACACTTTCATAAAATATAAAAATTTTTAAATTTTCCATTCAAAATGAATATCAAAATTCAAATTTGTCCAGTGTTGCAATACAAAAGTGATCTTATAATTAAATATTAGAAAATAGGGGTTCGTCGTGCAAAAGAGATCCTGAGATTATTGACCTACTTTTTCATTGCGCATGGATCCAATCCTTGTAGGAAAATCTCCAGTTTGCACTTATGTTGGGTGGCTTCAAACTTCGGTTGTTGGCTTGGAATGGTGTAAGGGTTTTAACCGCAAGATTAGAGGTGTTAGGATGTTTCCTTTAGTTACGTTTTGGTTATTTTGGATTGCAAGGGGCTGAAGAATTTTTTGACACTGTCGAATATGTCTCGCCCCTGGTGGGGGGGGTGTGGTTTATATTTTTTAGTTGTTTGCAGTTATGATTGACTTCTAAGATTTTGAAAATTTGTTGCAGATGTCCCTAATTCATCGATTCTTTTACTTCTCTTCACTTCTTTTTGTATTGCTCTTTTATGGATAAATTTCCTCTATTTTATTTTTTCACTAAAAAAGAAATTTTAAAATATATGTGCATAGTTTACACACGCCTAACACGGCTTCAAAATGTTGTATGCGTGCTTTGGCCACCACTTCAGAAATATAAGTGAAACACACAGCTCATTACTAATACTAGCACTCTATTGCGGTTTAGTAGTAATTTAGTTGTCCATTATATCTTACATGTAAAAGTTATTATGTATTTAGACTCTATAGTTTGGTTTAGTTAGAGAACCAAATAAGCATTCCATTCTTAGCCATGAGTCAATATGGAACCCTACATCAAGGGAACCGCATATATTGAACCCACGTTGGTTTAGTTTGGGCACTCGAGAACCTAGTCACACTCTAGTTTTCTTGATAGGGATCTATCTTGTGATTGACCCTCAGCCATACTGAGCTTTTTGGCATATTTTGATGTGAAGGTGCCATTTTAATTGCTAAAGGGATACCCATTTTCCCTACCCTTTTTCGTTTGGTTGGTAGCAAGAAATCGGGAATAATTGCTGAAATATATAAAGTGGATCCTTGAAACTCTTGGTCCAGTAGTGGAAACCTTAAGGTGGACGACCATATAACTAAGGTTCAATTCTAGGTACCCCATAAAGTGGATCCCCACTGTCTTCCTAACATTACATCCACATTTCCCATCACAAACTTCAATGAGAGGAAACTCCGGCCTGTAATTGGACACAATCAAGGCCAAAGCTCTGATGGCTTCCAGAGCTAGATGCTTGGAGAGATAAGATTCTTTTGTAGTGTTTTCACTGTGGAAAAAGGAAAGAAGCATTTATTTGAGTTGAACAAAAGGGTCATAAAGCTAACCAATTGCGGTTCTAGCAATATAGGAACAAATTCTATGGTCCTGTGATCGGCTATAAAATAACTCATTCTAGCTCCTGAAATCTTCATAGCTCCTATCACTATCCCATCTGCCCAAAAGCCTTTCTTCCTTGTTTGCGATGGCCTCACCTATATCTCTCACTTCCGCTTCCACTCTGCAGAATATCATGTCCTTGAATTCCAATCCTAGCATTGACAAGGAGAATTGGCTGAGTGGAATCCGCCGAATCATAGATGAAGAACAAGAAGATGATGACAATATCCCTATTAGCATATTTGGTGTCCCCAGGGCCTTGCTGTCTAGTGATCCAGATTCTTACATCCCACAACTGCTTTCTATTGGCCCTTACCATCATTTGCGTCCAGAGCTCTATGATATGATGAGGTACAAACTTGCTGCCACAATTAGAGTTAAGAAACAGATTCAGAGCAATAAATTTGATGAACTCATCCATGATTTGATCGAGCTTGAAAGTAGCATTAGAGGCTATTACCACAAGTACTTGTATTTTTGTGGCCAGCAATTGGCATACATCATGGCAATTGATGCATCATTTCTGCTTGAGTTCTTCCACATCTGCCATCAAGGTAAGACACCAACTGAATTATTTTCATTTGCAATGTCCCACTTAATTGATGTTTCAGGACGGAAATCAGCTCACGATGCAATTCTTAGGGACATATCAATGCTTGAAAACCAGATTCCCATGTTTGTCCTGAAAAAGATTTTAGAATTTCAGCTACCGTTGACTAATCAGTTGGTGGACAGCAAACTTCTTTCGATGTTAATGAGTGTAGCTGATGATCTTTTGCCTTTTGTGGAGGAAAACAAAAAGTTTCGCATTGATCAGCATCCCCATCTTATAGATTTCTTGTACCACAGAATGGTGCCCAAGGTGAAAGAATCAGTGACAGAAGAAATAGTTGTGGAGACAAATCCATGTGAGCCATCCAGTGAGGATGGTGGAATGCCTTTTTCAAATCAAAATTATGTAAAACGCCTCATGCATGAGGTCTGGAATTTGCTTTTGAGACTAAGAAGAGGCCGGTTAGCTCAATTTGTCATCTTGACTGTTGTAAAGCCGATTCGAGTCATTCTCCAGATCCTTAATGTAGTCCAGGGTCTCTTCTTATCAGGTAACATAACAAAATCAGATGATGACGACACTAAACCACCACTGTTAGAGGAAATCATCATCCCACCTGTCACTGAGCTTGCCAGATCTGGCATCCGATTCAGACCCACAAAAGGCGGCTTATCAACAGTTAGATTTGATGCCAGAACTGCTACTTTTTACCTCCCCATGACAAGTTTACATGTCAGTACAGAAGTGGTTTTGAGAAACTTGGTAGCTTATGAAGCATCAGCAGCATCCTGGCCATTGGTTTTAACTCGTTACACTCGGTTCATGAATGGAATCATCAACACCGCGGAGGACGTAAAGTATCTTAGAGAAAGAGGAATCATCAAGAACCAACTTAGGAGCGATGAAGAGGTGGCCAATCTCTGGAATGGCATGAGTACGTCTATTAAGATAACCAGATATGGGTTCTTAGATAAGACCATTAAGGAGGTGAAGAAGTATCACTATAGTAAGTTGAAGGTAAAAGCTTCAAGAATTTTCCGAACTTATGTTTCTGGTTTCTGGGAGGTTCTCACATTCATGGCAGCCATTTTTCTGTTGCTTTTAATGTCCTTGCAAGCCTTTTGCTCCGTTTATGACTGCAGACGGATCTTTCATCTTAACACCTTTTGAGTCTTGGTCTTCGAAAGTGGTGGGTTCAGCTCAGAATATTACCTTGTTTTTTCCTGCTCAAATTATGCACTCTTTGTTTTTCAACTTTATGGAATATGATCTTCTGTGTGAAATTGACAGAATGATGCTATGTGTACTATGCTCCTAAACAGGAATTGGGAGTTGATAATTATGTGGTTTGGGTGGCTTGGCTTTTGTTCTATCATTTTCTTTTCACATGATTCCAAAGAACACGTGAATATGTTTTTTGTTATCTAAAGTTGTTTATGTTTTGAGCAATTGTTTATGTTGAAGGTGAAAATATATTCCATCGTATATTATAATTGATGTAGGACGGCTGCAATGGTGGGTTACGAAATCAGCCTTAGTTGATTTCAAGGTTTGGAGATGGAGAAAGGAGACTTGATTTTGAAGGATATCATTGGATGCCACTTAATTCGGGGCAAGGATGTCACTCGATGTTACTAATTGTAGATGCTTTCCGATGCGGCCAAGTCATACACTAATTTTAAAAAAAACACGTTCAATCACTAACTTTTGAGCCCTTCTTACTGAAATTTGGCTTCTACGCACCACCATCAATCTCCCCAGCTTAAAAGGAATTTGGGTAATTGTCGAAACCAAAACCTTTCAGTGGCTTGCATTAGTCTTAGATCATCTAGAAACGTATCCCAGTAGTTGCTTCCTGGTCATTGGATATGACAAACAATTGTAGACTACTGGCATCAGGAGTTTGTTTCCATGTGCTCTCCCCATTTTCCTCATAAGGAGAAACAAAGAATAGCCTCTAGATGAATTCCCAAATACTTTGGTCTCCATACTCTGGTTTGATGCAAACGGAATTCATATTGCCAAACCGAAGGCTCTCACTGGAGGAAGTAATATGAGGTAATTCTTTGTAAGCTCAATTAGAAGAAGTACTGACATCAAAGGCACCGAACAAATGGAAACCAGAGTAGCTAAACCCCCGAGACAGTATCTACAACAGCATGAATCATTAAACTTGGTGCACTGAGGCCACCACCAAGTCCAGATCCCTCAGCAAAGTTCTGTTGCCACAACCTGAGTTGCTGCTAGTTTAGATAATAATCAGATTTCAACTGTTGATGCACTTTTGCTATGCAATGGGTTATGCAAGATCCATTCAACATTATTAAAGCCACAACTTGTGGTTTGACAAAATCTTGATCTCTGGTTGGTTTGGAAGTAACCTCACACATACTAGGGTAATAAATGCAGTATAAGTGTTCCTCCAGTACAATTGGGATTGGCGCACCGCACAAGATGACAAGGACGAAGTTAAGCATGGGAATGAAAGCAATGATAAAGATAACGAGAAAGAACACTCCAAGGATGTCACTGGGGTGTTTTATGCCATTGGGGAGGGTGCTGGAATACATGCAAAATGCACATGTCCCAGTACCAGATGGAGGCTATGAGATTTTATGTAGCTAGGGAAGAGAGTTTCGTCTTTCAGAGCTTTATTGACGGGGGTCGAATTTTGAAAAGTAGAAACTAAAAGAGAGAGAAAAAACTAGTATGAATGTGAAATAAAATATGGCAAGTAGTTGGCCGAACCTGACTTCAACATGCTGAACTTTGAAGCTTTTTCATACATTCTTGAAGATGGGATGGACTTACTTGAAATTGTTCATGTTATACATATTCGCAATTCAATTAAATAATCAAACACAAAAAAGAAGCAAATTGAATTTGTAGTTTCTGGACATGAATCAATTATTTACATTGCTGCTGAGATTTTTGCTGTTACATGTACAATAAATTGTTCAGTTAATTTATAATTTATGCAGTTGTATGCTAACATATTCATATTAACTTGCATGCACGCTCTTAATCTCGCATTCACATTTGGCAGCCGTGAACATCATCAACTTTTTAAGCAACATGACGCATGCGGGTTTCTTTTCTTTTTATGAAAAATCTTTCATTTGTTGCAAAGAATCAGATCAAACCGTAATCAAGATGCAATAGGGAAGCTCATTAAGCCAAGTACAATCCTTTGAATTAGAAACAGCAAATCTATCAACTTGTATGCAAGATTGTTGCCATCCCATCTTAACGGTAGAAGCAAGAATTGAAAGAATCCCATAAAAAACTTTATTTCGAAGAAAATATTACCTGAGAAGGAGGAGACGAGATATCCTATCGGAACACCTGTTATTTCTTGGAGGCTTCCACTCCTAATAATCAACGAATCCACTTGAGGTCACCTGCAAATCAGAGACCCAGCAGTAAAGCTGAAGCATTGAAACCCAGAGAGTGTGCCCCTCCTGATTGCTCATAGCATATGGCTGCAATAAACTCTCCTGTTTCATCTCTTAACACCATACCATAGCTTAATAAACCTTTATCATGGTCCATTGCTCTATCAATATTTATTTAAGGAGAATCCCATTTCGAGGGCCCGACTGCTGGATTCAGCTTCAATTTTTTGTTGCCTCTAAGTTCATTATCATCTGAACTGCTTTCTGAACAATGCAGTTTACGTCCATGACCGTCTTTCCAATTACAAAAGAGTATCTTCGATACTAAAAAAGCCATAAAACCAGAACTCTCGTTGCCTCTACTTCCTTTATGTTCATCAGCCACTCAACCTGACTATGGAAATGGAAATCTTTACAGGGAGGAGATTAGAAGGGAGAGCTTATGGACTTACATTTAGATGCAGAGCAGGAAAATAGAACATCAAGGACGGATTCCTTGTCTAAAAAACATCTTATACAGGTGTCCGATTATACAATTTGTTTCTTCACTAGGTTTTCCATTGTGGAAAGTGCATTTACACAAACTATTGTTGCGGAAATAACGTGTGAACGATTGTACTAATAAATTATCCAGGATATATTTCCTAAAAGGATAATTTAACAGCACAATATATCATTATAACTATACCTAACAACAACTATTAAATAAAGAAAGAACACCAGAATTTAACAAGGTTCGACCAAATATGCCTACGTTCTCGGACACTACCAGAATAATATTTCACTAATATTTTTGAAATATTACAAGAGAGAGAAAGATGAAAATTGGCCTAAGATATGAACTTGCCAATTTTGGGATGTTCCTATAAGGCATGGGGAAGAATCTATTTATGAGAAAAAATCTCACCTCATCCCTCACTTGCCAAACAATATGGGATTCTCTCCTCCTATAATTTTTGCCACAACCAACAAATCTCCACTTTGACAAAAAACTTTACAACTCTCTTATACAACTTTAGTAGAGTCTGCAATTTTCAATTGCTAATGTAGAAGCGACCATAACAAGTCGGTGGTCTAATGGTCCTATTTCCTTTTCTTCGTGCAATTTATTCATATTGTTGTGGAGGTTCTTCAGTCTGAATCTCATCTATTTTTGACTCTTTTTCTACTATATGAGAGTCACCATCATTTTCTTCATTTGCAGGGATAGTTCTATTTCTTTCAAACTCCACCTGTTTGGGAGTCCCATCTGAGTGAACATAATCCAACACCCTTAGTATCATGGACTCGTGTGCCAAATTTCACCCTCGTTTGCATCCCTTTGACATAACGCTCACAAATATCTGATTTGTGAGCTTGAACTTCTTTCAATAATCCTTGATCTATCTGAAATTTCAAGGATTTTTTCCCGACAAGCCCAATTTGCCGTCACAACCTGGTTGCTTCTATCTCCCGGTCATTAGTAGAAGCTGCTAATGTTGCTGTCATCCCAACAACTGTATTACCCAACAAATAATATATATTGTCATTTTTCTGTACTCCCTTTAGTACTGTAAGTGTACCAGAGATGATCTTCATTACTCCATCTTTCATCTTCACATCGAAACCTTTTGATTCTAATGATCCAACAGAAATGAGATTCTTCATCAAATCCGGTATATATCGAACACTTGTTAAGATTCTGATTGATCCATCCTGAATTCTCAGGCGAATTGAACCAATCCCATGTGTGGAGAGAGAGACATTGTTTACTGTGTAGACCATTCCCCCTTTCTGTTCTTTGAAACCAAAGAGCCATTCTCGATTGTGGGACATATGGTGGCTACAAGCTGAATCTAACAACCACGTATTAGAACGGTTAGTTGATGATGTAACAGCAAGTGTGAGGTCTAAGTCTGCATCATCATATTCAGCTACAATTGAATCTGCGACAGCCTTCCCTTTGTCAGGTTTGCTTTTATTATCCAATTTTGGACAATCTTTCTTCCAATGCCATTTTTCATGACAAAAGGTACATTCATCTTTCTTTGGTTTGGATCTTGACTTTGATCCCCCTCTCATCCCTTTATTTTGACTCTGCGAAAGCCTTTTGACAACTAAGACTTCTGCTTCTTCACCTAAGTTTTCTTACTTTTCTTTCTTTCTTAGTTCATAACTGTATAAGGCAGCAGTTACTTCACTAAGAGAGACAACAACTTTTCCATGAAGAAGAGTAATTTCAAGATATTCAAATTTGTTAGGAAGGGATCCCAACAACATTAGAGCCAGATCCTCATCTTTGAAAGTTTCGTCCATATTCATCAGATCAGTAACCAGTTGATTAAAACTGGTGATATGATTTTTCATAGTGGTACCCGGAACATAATTGAAGCGAATCAGCCTCTTTTTCATATAGAGTTTGTTTTGACTACTCTTTTTCAAGAATTTTTCTTTCAGTGCTTTCTACAATTTACTTACAAAAGTTTCTTTTGAAAAAGCATACTTCTGCTCTCTGGAAAGATATGATCGAATCGTATCACATGTCAATCTGTTCATCGTCTCCCAATCATTCTCTCCAACATCATCTGGTTTCTTTTCTTCAATGGCAAGGTCTAGACCCTGTTGGAAAAGGACATCTAGAACCTCACTCTGTCACATGCCAAAATGATCGGTTCCATAAAAAATCTCCACTATAAATCTGGCATTTGTCAATGCAGTTCTTGCCAAGATTGATGATGACGATGTGGATGATTTTGATTTGTCTGTCATTTCTGTTACTCGTACTATTTAATAGCTGCTGATGCAAAATGTCGATAGCCCTAAGAAAATCTTTTCTGATGTGGAAGATCAGATAAAACTGCAACCACAGAGCATACTAGGATCAACCGGGCTCAATGCCGATAGCCCCAAGAGAATCTTTTCTGATGTGGAAGATCAGACAAAGCTGCAACCACAGAACATACTAAGATAAACCGGGTTCTGATACCAATTGTTGCGGAAATAGTGTGTGAACGATTGTACTAATAAATCACCTAGGATATATTTTTCAAAAGGGTAATTTAACAGCACAATATATCACTACAACTATATCTAACAACAACTATTAAATAAAAAAAGAACACCATAATTTAACGAAATTCAACCAAATATGCCTACGTCCTCGGACACTACCAGAATAATATTTCACTAATATTCTTGAAATATTACAAGAGAGAGAAAGATGAAAATTGGCTTAAGATATGAACTTGCCAATTTTGGGGTGATCCTACAAGGCATGGGGATGAGAAAAAATCTCACCTCATCCCTCACTTGCTAAACAATGTGGGATTTTCTCCTCCTATAATTTTTGCCACAACCAACAACTATTGTGTCGATTTTGAATAGAGAGCAATCCTACTTGAATGATTTCCTATATATGTATCAAATGATTAGGTCGAGTAATGGATTCTGCCACTCGACTATGGGTTCCCAAGACAGCCAGAGTAAGCCCCATTAGTAGTTGACTCTTCAAATATGACAATAGGAAGGAAGGATGAAATCGAACTTTATTAATATTTGGAATTCAATGACCACAAATTAAATAACAAATGGAATATCATGACTAAGACCTAATGAAACCTAAAATAAAGGTAATAAAAACCTGTGTGAAGGGTTTCTTGAGTGCTTTCTTCTGATCTCCTCCTTTCTTTTATAAGCTTATTGTCAGCTCACTTTCCTTTATTATGGCCTAGCTGCTTTCTTTGATATATTTTCTTTCCAAAATGGATTATAATTAATATTTCCTCTTATCTTTGACGTACACTTCCCTTTCCTAGCTGATTGCATATATATCAATTCTTCCTTTATTTGCATCGATCACTTAACTTTTGCAAGAATATTCGAGATGCCGATCAACCATCCACTAAGCATTCTGACTGGTCATAAATAATTACATCTTTTGGTAGTCGACAAATTAGCATTGTCATGGAAGAAACTACAAGTCATAATAAATTAGAATATCCAAGTAGTAACAAAAGAATAAATCTGTCTCTTCCCTTCATGCCAACATGAAGAAAAAATATGGAAGAGTGGTATCTACTATTTAGCAACTATTAAACACAATTGCCAGATTTAAAAACATATCAACAAATAAAATTCTCATGCATAAAATTCTCAGATCTAAGTTAGGTTAGATTTACTTACCTTTTTCGATGATTGGGTATTCTAAATTTAAAAGATGTCATAAAATCAGATCACCTTTTGTTGTCCACAACCCAAATGTCCTTTGGTGAAATCAACAATAAACCCTCTCTTATAATTCCTTGATGTTAGAAGAAGATCTCTCACACACTCCCAAAGATTGTACATTCTCCCTTTTTTTTCTTACGTACATATGTTTTTCAAAGAAAGGAGAACCCACCCATTCAAAAAAGAGAGAGACAAGGAGTTTAAAGGAGAAAGGAAGTTGTGAGCGGTTTTTCAAAAAGCCACTCCCTCCCCATTTTCTCTCCCTTCTAAATTCAAAATAAAATGTGTTCTAGGCATCATGGGTGGACTTACAACCATTTCCAACATCTTTCGTTCGTAATGAGGGTTAAACTCATACATAGTGTGTAACATCGGACAAGTTCGAATTGTAATGTTAACTATGAATGAGCTATTTTGTTTTATTTTTATATTTTGTGGAAGTGTGAGAAAAATAATTAATTTAAACTAAATGTGAAATTATGCTCTTGGAGTTGTTTAGAAATCTCTTAGACATTTGACCAGTAGACATTTTAATTTTAAATGATCGGTTAGTAGAGTGTTGATGTTCTTAGAGTTTAAACTGTGTTCAGTGTCCAATAGGAAGTGAGATTTCGGTAGGAATTTGATTGCCTAATAAGTCTTTGAATTTGATGGCTATCTCTCCCAATTTTAGCTTTTCAACTGGTGATCGGTAATTGTTGCCCATCAGTAACAGTCGGTTATTTTACAAATTAGGAATTCTATTGATACTTAGTTCCATTCTTCCTATCGATATATTCATTTTGCTATTGATACTTTGTCAGTATATTCATTTTACTCATGGTACCTACCTTCCCAATTTTCAAAATTCTAATCGGTGCTTATCTTTTGGTGAATATTATATGTTTCTTGGTCTTTTGGGTGTTGGAGAATTTCCATAAACCCATTTGTCATACTTATATATATATATATATATACACACGCACACGTACGCACTTCTCATTGGTAAACTATTTCCTCTTCATTCAATTGATGATCATTGTTTTTTGTGATTGTCTTAGCACATTGACCGAACACCCAATATCTCTTAGGCACTTTCCGTCATTGGCTGAACAACATCTCAATTCATTGACCGAACATGGTGACCGAATAGCACATCAATGACCAAACAGCTTACCTGCTCCTCCTCATTTTTTTCCAAGAAGTCTTCGGTCATGTTGGAGCCAATAAGTCCTTCGATGTTGTTGTTGTCACGCCTCGAATCGGGATCGTGAACAGCTGCCCGTTGCCCTGGATGCTGGTTGTATTTTTACAGAAAATCGGACAGAACCTCCCCATAAATCGGAGGTCTCCCATGTATAAATAAACCTATTTAATCCTGTAAAATTCAAAATCATCCTGTAATTAAAATAAAAGGGTCATCCCGGCCTCACAACATCCCACCAACCACAGCAGACATCCAGGATAACGCCAGACTAAATAAACTATCAGCAATCTTAACCATAGACCTCTATTGTCATGCCCAACTAGAGTATGAGCAGCCGCCGCACCGAGTGGCCTAAGTTTTTATACAATTTACAATAATTTTTCCAAGTATCATTCAAATACGTACAATTGTCTCAATGCAAATGAAATGTGAGAGTTTCACAAATAAATATACATAAATTATACAGTCATCCCCAAATTAAGTACACGGTTAACTACAAATCTCAATATCCAGACCACGCAGGGTTGAAAATAAATTACGGAATTCATCTTTTAAATTAAACTTTGATCTCACCGTCGTGAATCACCCAAATCCACCAAAATCTCCAAAATCTGAAGCGTCGCTCCGGCACAACAATAATCCTGTCTGAGGAGGGAAAGAAGAGGGGTGAGTACTCGGGGAAGAATACTCAGTGAGTGAATGGGTCAATGTAATCGTCTAATATGGGGTGTGAAACTGGAGTGTCAAAGCGTAAATATACAAATCATATTTCAAATCATCATGTTTTTCATTTCAACAATATATCATTAGCACACATTATCAAGTCAAATATGCATCCAAAACACTGTCATTAAAATCATAGAGCTGCCAGCCGAAAGTGTCCTAGCAGAGGTCTACCTCGACCTATGACAGGCGCACCGGGGGTGTTATATGTAAGTTTATTTAAAGTGCTCTCTACCCCGGCGTTGGCGACGGATCTCGTTCAGGTGCTAGACTTGGAGAGAGTATCTAAATCCTCCCCCTTTTGGGTTCAACCTGGCTAGTACCGTGTCGTTAATATAATCAAGACAACTCGTGGGATACCCTAGGCCTAGGCATATCCAGACGCCACCCAAGCGCCTCTCACGGTGTCCTTCGTAGCTACGGAACAATACATACTAAAGCCCTCAAGGCCAAAATCAATATCGTATCAAGAATGTGTCGTAAATCAGGTTTGCAAACCAAATGCAACATATAGCGTAAAATGACACATTATACATTTCAACCACATGGATGCATAATTTCATAATTCAACCCAATTTTTGGACACTCCATCGGTTCACAAAAAGTCAGTTCCAAAACCAGTCAAAATATTTCAAGCACAGGATAAATCATGCTCATTTAGCAAAATGTTGTAAAACAAGGTTTACATATGAAACAAAAACATTGAAATAAATCTCACTCACAGTATACAGGAGGGTACGTCACTCCCTAAAATGCTCCACGACAAGCAAAAAGAGTTCTCCTCGTTTGATCAGTCAATGTATCACTACAATGACAAAAATGTAATATATATATATATATATATATATATATATATATATATGTAAGTATCATGCCTTTGACAAGTTCAATATTACATTTTATTTTTTAACGAATTCTTCACTTAGGATTAAAGTCTAGGGTATCTCAACTAGGCTCCCAATGGCTTATATACACCATCCCCATTTTAAATCACCAAAACTATTTCAATCACTTCAAAATTTCCAAAGGTACACATGTCCTTACACATTCCTTTTCATTTCATATTTTTCATAACACTTTGGTACATCAAAATATATCTTAAAATTCACATTGTCACTCATTTCCAAATCTCATTAATATTCTCGGTCAATGCATATACGCATACCCTCATTCATAATTCTTTATTAAATTTTCTTCTTCAACATTCAAATATAATACACATACCTTGATCATACATACACATACATATATTCCTCACACCTTGACCTGAAATATATATCCATGTACATTAACAGCATCACAAAAATTCTGCACACTTTTTACCATTCTCCTTGGCCTTTAAGGTGATTTTAGCACACAATAACATCCCATTATGCTCAACCAACAACACCACACTTTTTAGCCCATATACACTTGCATATACTCACAATTCAATCGAATGAAATCTTATTCAATCCTCAATTGACCTTTCCTAATACAAAATCATAATTATGTCATCAATTGCATTTCATTTATAAATAATTAACACATTAAAAGTCAAGTCTAATGCAATCCTAAAGATCATTCAAGATCGGAAACAAACATAAAATAATTAGTTTCCTCCAAGATAGAAATTCTTTGAAAAATCATAAACTTTTCGATTCTCATTCAAATGTCTCAACCCATATGTCATTTTTAACGTATAAAAGTCTATTTTCAAAATACGAAGATCGTATTTGAATTACGTATATGCAAAATAACCTATAATGTAAAACAATGCATCAATCCTTAAGCTTAAATCCCAAATTTCCAACTATTCTCATGCATACATTAAATTAAACTTCAAGAGAACTATTCTAATTAACTCAACATGATTCTATCATCCGAAACAGTCCAATTCGTATAAAATCCTCTATTTAACGTAAACAATTATGTATAATGTTAGATAACGCATTCAAATCTAATCTAATATACATCCTAACATATACAATGAATTCTTGCTCTAATTTACCCTAAATTCATCCAATGTATCGAAAGAATTTGTATTTTACCTCACCTAGGGTTTCTCGGTTCGCATCCCTTTCGTCTGTACGCCTACAACTCAGTCTGGAATCCTGCAATATCTCCAAACCAAAGTAGGGCTTAGCAATTACACTAAATTACTAAGAAAATGAAAATCTAAAATCAGAATTCGACCTTTACCTATGCAGTGAATGACTGTAGATTCAGCCAAGGGTTTCTGAAGGCCCCATACTCCTATCTGTTTAGGGTTTCTGCAAAGGTCAGAGAAGAACCCTTGACAGTGAGAGAACAGAGCCTGTAGTCGTATGAGCATGCGAGGGACAGAGGAAGGGGGCTCTGTTCTTCGTGCGCGATAGAGAGAGAAAGACAGAACTGAGAGACAGAGGGAGCAATGACCGAGAGGAAAATGGAAGTGTTCGATTGAGAGAGAAAAATAGAGAGGGAGGGTGAGAAATCATGGTCGAAAGAGAGTAGAGAAAGAGCGAAATAGAGAACGGGGAATAGAGAGTGAGAGATCAATAAAGGGATGGAGATGGTGGAGGGAATGAGTGGTGGTTGCGATGGCGGAGGAAGATGGCGGCGGAGGAATGCTGTTCCCAGTGGGAGAAAACACAGAGAGGGAAAGAGAGAGAAAGTGACAATGGGAGGGTGAGACAGCGAGGTAGAGAGATGAACAGAAAGGAAGAGTGAGAGAGAGTGGGGCGGCTGAGCGGTGGTGGAGTGTGGCGGCGATGGCCATTCGTGGAGGAGAGGATGGCGGAGAATGTGAAGAGATTCGCAAGGGAGTGAGAGACGAAGAGAGAGAGAGAGAATGAGGGAGAGAAATTAGGGTAAAAACCCTAATTTCAATTTGGGGGCAAAACGCTGCGTTTTGCTCCCCCTTCTCTTTTTGTTTTTTTTTTTACAAATTTAAATAAATTAATAAATATGTATATGTATATTTTTATATCCACTTTTCTCTAGCATATAAATTTTGTAGAAATAGGATTTTCTGCGAATTAAGGATACGACATTTTAAAATATACCAAAAATTCAAATTTAATACCCAAAAATCAAAAATCAATAAAACTAAAATTTTTTTATATATATATATATATAGACTGAGGAATATTTATATATTTCATGAATAGGAGTACAGTAGTACGAACACCGCAGTGTCGGTGTTATATTTTCTAACCCCCTAAAAACAAGTTTCGTCCTCGAAACTAAAAGAAAACTATACAGAAAATAAATGGGGGTACTGTCTCCTCATGGCCTCAGGCTCCTACGTCTCTTCCTCGACCTGATCGCTGCGCCATAGCACTCGGACAAGAGATACCTCCCTGTTCCGTAGCTGCCTGATTTGCTGGTTAAGTACGGCCACAGGCTGAACAGGTAAACTCAAGTCCTCTTGTACTTCTACTGGCGGAGGCTCCAAAATATGCGAAGGATCTGGGATGTACTTCCTCAATACTGATACATGGAAGACATCATGGATCCGAGATAACTCGTCTGGCAGCTCTAGTCTGTATGCCACGCTCCCAACCCTACTGAGGATACGGAACGGGCCAATGTACCTGGGGCTCAACTTGCCCAGCTGCCGATGTCGAATGAGTCATCTCAAAGGAGAAATCCTCAAAAACACCATATCACCCACCTCAAACTCTAAAGGCCGGTGTCTCCGATCCGCATATGCCCTCTGTCTGTCCTGGGCGGCTTTCAACCGCTCGCGGATCACCCTGACCTTTTCCTTAGTCTCATCGACTAACTCAACCTTGGTAAGGCGTCTCTCGCCTACTTCATCCCAGCACAACCGGGTGTGAAACTTCCTGCCATAGAGTGCCTCATAGGGTGGCATACCGATGCTGGCTTGATAGCTATTATTATATGCAAACTCTACCAGCGGTAAATGCCTGTCCCAACTACCCCGAAAATCCATAACACAAGCCCGAAGCAAATCCTCGAGCATTTGAATGGTCCTCTCCGACTGACCATTTGTCTGTGGGTGATATGCTATGCTAAAACTAAGCCGCATGCCCAAAGCATCCTACAACTTGGGCCAAAATCGAGAAGTGAACCTCGGATCTCTATCTGAGAGTATGGACATGGGAACTCCATGCAGTCTGACTACTTCGTCAATATACAGACGTGCCAATGTCTCCAATGGAGAGTCGCTGCGCATTGGAATGAAATGGGCGGACTTGGTGAGTCGATAGACTACCACCCAAATGGCATCATATCTGGCCTGAGTCTGCGGCAATCCCATAACAAAGTCCATAGTCACATGTTTCCACTTCCATACGGGAATGGGAAGAGGCTGTAGTAAACCCACTGACCTCTGATGCTCAGCCTTCACCTACTGACAGACTAAACATCTAGCCACAAACTCCGCAATGTCCCTCTTCATACCTAGCCACCAATAGCTACCCCGAATAGTCCGATACATCTTTGTACTACCCGGGTGCAAGGCATAGACCGAGGAGTGTGCCTCCTCCAATATGGACCTGCAGAGATCCTCATCGGCGGGTATAGCCACTCTATCTCGATAAGTCAGAAGTCCATCACTACGGACTCTGAAATCATCAATATCACCTATGCGGGCTCTCTCAGTAAGAGGCTAGAGCTCGGTATCAGTGCCCTGAAGCTCCCTAATACGGTCCAACAGTGTCGGTTTGACCTTAAACCTGGCTAGCAGAGTGCCCTGATCATCACTAGTCAATCTGACTCCCAAATCCCGGAGTCCCATCAAATAAGTGAGGTATGCCTTATCATTCTCCTGAGACGATGAAGCTGATTTCCAGCTCATGGCATCAGCAACCATATTGGCCTTGCCCGGATGATAGTTAATGACAAGATCATAAACTTTGAGGTTAAGTTCTCGTTGGGTGAATAAATACTTCATACTTTTATGATCCATATACACTCGGCAAGTCACCCCGTACAAGTAATGGTGCCATATCTTCAATGTGAAGACTATGGCCGCAAGCTCTAGATCGTGTGTCGGATAATTCACCTCATGTTTCTTCAACTGTCTAGAGGCATAGGCGATCACCCGACCATTTTGCATCAAAACACAACCCAACCCTGTCGGCTAGCATCACTGTACACTGTGTACTCCCGACTGCTAGTGGGAAGCGCCAAAATCGGAGCTGTAGTCAACCGTTGTTTGAGCTCCTGAAAACTCACCTCACAACGGTTATCCCATATAAACTTGACACCCTTTCTCGTCAATTTAAACAATGGAGCAGCTATCCGGGAAAACCCCTCAACAAATCTGCGGTAATACCTGGCCAGACCAAGAAAACTCCTGATCTCAGTCACTGTCTGCAACTGCTCCCATCTCATAATGGCATCGACTTTCTGCAGATCGACAAAAATCCCCTCCGCAGAAACGACATGCCCCAAAAGAAGTGGAAAAACGAATAGAGATCCTATTCTATAGGATCAGAAGGAGGAGAACCCGTGATGATGTCAGGGTTCGCCTGAGCGTCCTCCTGCGTCATACCATATACGCGGGTCTATGCCCTCGACTACTATCGTGAAGGGTCTAGTGCAGTTTGCTCCTGGCTGCAGTTCGTGGAGTGGTGTGTACTGAGTATGCAGGTACCCCCTGCTAACCCATCCGTGATTTACCCGTGTGTGTCTATGGTACCTGACCTCTGCAACCTAGGTCAGGACAAGTACTCCAATTGTGTCCTTGCTTCCTATATTAGAAACATCTAAGGGGAGCTCCGCAAGCTCCATAATGCATCAATCGCAGTTGCGGCAGATAGGATGGTGCTGTGCTGTGGACTAACTAAAGGCACTAGGGGCCTGTATTCTAAAGCTCTAGGGACATGGTCCCTGTCCGAACTGTGTTGATGTAGAGTGAGTGGGACTTCCCTAAAAGCTAGAAGTCCTACCCTACTTCGAGCTCTGGCTCGTCTGGGTCTCAACCCTCTATGATCCTACTAGAATTCCGTAAAATATCTGTGATCGAACTCCCTCAAGAAGTCCTCATATCGCAATGGCTCAGTAGCCTTGTCACGATTAGCCTCCCACCAAGTGAGGGCATCACCGTCGAGGAGTCTCTCAAGAACTCTAAATCTGAGCTCCTCTATCAACCCCAAATCAGTAAGGATCCTACGAGTCCTATTAATCCAGTGCTTCGCCACTACGACATCACTAGATCCTAAAAAGTCTATGCATCCGAGCTGTCGTGACTTTGTCACCAACTGAGTAAGCTCATGGATGTGCCTCAAAGTAATCGATATCTCATCGGTTGGACTTGAAATGGAAGAACCGGCCACCGGAGGAGGAATCGGTGCTGTAGGAGCAGGTACGGCCGCAGGTGCGGTCGCTGGAGTCTATAGTGGAGATGGTGGCATTTGCACCCCATATCTACTGTACCACTCCTGCCACTGCCTCAAGGCATCGAGTGATGGTGGAGGAATCTCGGCTGTACCAACCGGTGGAGGTGCTGGGGTGGCACTGGGGAAGGTGCGTGAGTAGAAGAAGCATCCTCCGATACTCGTGAAGTCTCAGGTGCCACAAGTGCATCAGAGACTGAGGGGCTCTCTAGTGGTGCACCGCGCCTACTACGTCTAGGCGACATAGTTCTGAAAACAGAGCACCTTTTCATTAAGTAGAAATCAAGGATTAGGGTTAGTTATGGAGTAACTAACCCCCTAAAAAAATTTGAGTTATGAATCAAGGCATTTGAATCCAATGGGAGGTGTACCACTCATACACCTGCATCAATGCATCAAATGATGGTGATAGAACTGTAACCATAATAGCTGGCTAAGAGAGTCCTAGAAGGGTACACCTGACGAGGAAACATCATCGAGTATTCTAGATGTCTCAGGTACAAATCTAGTACCTCATCTAGTAATCATAATCTTTCAAAGAAAGAACTTAAATTAGATATGATTGAAAGATTAGGGTTAGTTACGAAGTAACTAACCCCCTAAAATGAATAAAGTTATAAGTTTAAGAACTAATAGAACTAATATACTAGGTTAGATACGCAACGTATCTAACCCCCTAAAAAGAATAACTTATATGCCTAAAACCATGTACTGGGATCTCATGACTATAAAGAAACTCTCATATGCATTGAGGACTTTTAAATCATACTTGGGAATATTTTCAAAACTATTTTATAAAACACAGCTCTCAACCTAGAACTCTGATACCAACCGAACTGTCACGCCCCGAACCGAGATCGTGAACAGCCGCCCGTTGCCTTGGATGCTGGCTGTATTTTTACAAAAAATCGGACAGAACCTCCCCATAAATCGGAGGTCTCCTATGTATAAATAAATCTGTTTAATCCTGTAAAATTCAAAATCATCCTGTAATTAAAATAAAAGGGTCATCCCGGCCTCACAATATCCCACCAACCACAACAGACATCCAGGACAACGCCAGGCTAAATAAACTATCAGCAATCCTAGTCACAGACCTCTATTGTCATGCCCAACTAGAGCATGAGCAGCCACCGCACCGAGCGGCCTAAGTTTTAATACAATTTACAATAATTTTCCCAAGTATCATTCAAATACGTACAATTGTCTCAATGCAAATAAAATGTGAGAGTTTCGCAAATAAATATACATAAATTATACAGTCATCCCCAAATTAAGTACACGATTAACTACAAATCTCAATATCCAGACCACGCTGGGTCGAAAATAAATTACAGAATTCATCTTTTAAATTAAACTTTGATCTCACCATCGTGAATCACCTAAATCCACCAAAATCTCTAGAATCTGAAGCGTCACTCCGGCGCAACAATAATCCTGTCTGAGGAGGGAAAGAGGAGGGGTGAGTACTCGGGGAAGAATACTCAGTGAGTGAGTGGGTCAATGTAATCGTCTAATATGGGGTGTGAAACTGGAATGTCAAAGCGTAAGTATACAAATCATATTTCAAATCATCATGCTTTTCATTTCAACAATATATCATTAACACACATTATCAAGTCAAATATGCATCCAAAGCACTGTCATTAAAATCATAGAGCTGCTAGCTGAAAGTGTACTGGTTAGAGATCTATCTCGACCTATGACAGGTGCACCGGGGGTGTTATATGTAAATTTATTTAAAGTGCTCTCTACCCCGGCGTTGGCGACGGACCTCGTCCAGGTGCTAGACTTGGAGAGAGTATCCAAATCCTCCCCCTTTTGGGTCCAACCTGGCTAGTACCGTGTCGTTAATATAATCATGACAACTCGTGGGATACTCAAGGCCTAGGCATATCCGGACGCCACCCAAGCACCTCTCACGGTGTCCTTCGTAGCTACGAAACAATACATACCAAATCCCTCAAGGCCAAAATCAATATAGTATCAAGAATGTGCCGTAAATTAGGTTCGCAAACCAAATGCAACATATAGCGTAAAATGACACATTATACATTTCAACCACATGGATGCATAATTTTATAATTCAACCCAATTTTTGGACACTCCATCGGTTCACAAAAAGTCAGTTCCAAAACCAGTCAAAACATTTCAAGCACACGATAAATCATGCTCATTTATCAAAATGTTGTAAAACAGGGTTTACATATTAAACAAAAACATTGAAATAAATCCCACCACAGTATACGGGAGGGTACGTCACTCCCTAAAATACTCCACGACAAGCAGAAAGAGTTCTCTTCATTTCATCAATCAATGTATCACTACATTGACAAAAATGTAATATATATATATATATATATATATATATATATATATATATATATATATATATATGTAAGTATCATGCCTTTGACAAGTTCAATATTACATTTTATTTTTTAACAAATTTTTCACTTAGGATTAAAGTCTAGGGTATCTCAACTAGACTCCCAATGGCTTATATACACCATCCCCATTTTAAATCATCAAAACTACTTCAATCATTTCAAAATTTCCAAAGGTACACATGTCCTTACACATTCCTTTCCATTTCATATTTTTCATAACACTTTGGTACATCAAAATGTATCTTAAAATTCACATTGTCACTCATTTCCAAATCTCATTAATACTCTCAGTCAATGCATATACGCATACCCTCATTCATAATTCTTTATTAAATTTTCTCCTTTAACATACAAATATAATACACATACCTTGATCATAAATATACATACATATAGTCCTATCACCTTGACCTCAAATATATATCCATGTACATTCACAGCATCACAAAAATTCTACACACTTTCTACCATTCTCCTTGGCCTTTAAGGTGACTTTAGCACACAATAACATCCCATTATACTCAACCAACAACACCACACTTTTCAGCCCATATACACTTGCATATACTCACAATTCAATCACATGAAATCTTATTCGATCCTCAATTGACCTTTCCTAATGCAAAATCATAATTATGTTATCAATTGCATTTCATTTATAAATAATTAACACATTGAAAGTCAAGTCTAATGCAATCCTAAAGATCATTCAAGATCGGAAACAAACATAAAATAATTAGTTTCCTCCAAGATAGAAATTCTTTGACAAATTATAAACTTTTCGATTCTCATCCAAATGTCTCAACCCATATATCATTTTCAATGTATAAAAGTCTAGTTTCAAAATACGAAGATCGTATTTGAATTACCTATATGCAAAATAACCTATAATGTAAAACAATGCATCAATCCTTAAGCTTAAATCCCAAATTTCCAACTATTCTCATGCATACATTAAATTAAATTTCAAGAGAACTATTCTAATTAACTCAACATGATTCTATCATCTGGAACAGTCCAATTCGTATAAAATCCTCTATTTAACCTAAACTATTGCGTATAATGTCAGATAACGCATTCAAATCTAATCTAATATACATCCTAACATATATAATGCATTCTTACTCTAATTTACCCTAAATTCATCCAATGTATCGAAAGAGTTTGTATTTTACCTCACCTAGGTTTCTCGGTTCGCATCCCTTACGTCTGTGCGCCTACAACTCATTCCGGAATCCTACAATATCTCCAAACCAAAGTAGGGCTTAGCAATTACACTAAATTACCAAGAAAATCAAAACCTAAAACTGATAATCAGAATTCAACCTTTACCTATGCAATGAATGATTGTAGATTCAGCCAAGGGTTTCTGAAGGCCCTATACTCCTATCTGTTTAGGGTTTCTGCAAAGGTCAGAGAAGAACCCTTGATAGTGAGAGAACAGAGCCTGTAGTCGCATGAGCATACGAGGGACAGAGGAAGGGGGCTCTGCGCGATAGAGAGAGAAAGACAGAACTGAGAGACAGAGGGAGCAATGACCGAGAGGAAAATGGAAGTGTTCGATTGAGAGAGAAAAATAGAGAGGGAGGGTGAGAAATCGTGGTCAAAAGAGAGTAGAGAAAGAGCAAAATAGAGAATGGGGAATAGAGAGTGAGAGATCAATAGAGGGACGGAGATGGTGAAGGGAATGAGTGGTGGTTGCAACGGCGGAGGAATGCTGTTCGCAGCGGGAGAAAACGTAGAGAGGGAAAGAGAGAGAAGGTGATAGTGGGAGGGTGAGACAGCGAGGTAGAGAGATGAATGGAAAAGAAGAGTGAGAGAGAGTGGGGCGGCTGAGCGGTGGTGGAGTGTGGCGGCGATGGCCGTTCGTGGCAGAGAGGATGGCGGAGAATGCGAAGAGATTCGCGAGGGAGTGAGAGACGAAGAGAGAGAGAGTGAATGAGGGAGAGAAATTAGGGTAGAAACCCTAATTTCAATTTAGGGGCAAAATGCTGCGTTTTGCTCCCCCCTTCTCTTTTTTTTTTTTTTTTTTTTTTTTACAAATTTAAATAAATTAATAAATATCAATATGTATATATATATTTTTATATCCACTTTTCTCTAGAATATAAATTTCGTAGAAATAGGATTTTCTGCGAATTAAGGATACGACATTTTAAAATATACCAAAAATTCAAATTTAATACCCCAAAATCAAAAATCAATAAAACTAAAATTTTTCTATATATATATATATAGACTGAGGAATATTTATATATTTCATGAATAGGAGTACAGTAGTACGAACACCGCAGTGTCGGTGTTACAGTTGTGGTAGCGAGTTGAAATTTTTGCTTTTCCATCGCCACTTGTTGAATTGAACCTTTAACCTGCCATCTATCCAAAACACATTTAACCACCAAACCATCTAAACAATTCAATTAACATATACATAATTTATACTATATTCTATATTTTATTAGACTCCTCTCTGTACAGCAGGAGTTAAGGTGAACGACACTCACTTAGTGAACAACACTTTCTTTTGTGTTGGAACATTTATCTTTTCTATTGTGAAGTTACGCTCGGTAACCGATGGGAATTGAATTCAAGCACCACCGACTTCCAAAAGGGCTTCGCGCCACCATGCCAGGCAAACAATTATGATAATATTCATGAACATTTTATATTTTAATAACTTTAATTTATTTTTCATAAATTTACATTTTTCCTTTCAACTCCCTCTATATATCACCGAACACTCCTCTCTCAACAAATAATATTTCAAGTACTTAAACTTATTGTGTTGAGTTCTAAATTACTAAAAAGGGTATGTTGGACACTTGTATAAGTTGGAAGAGAAGAAGGACAATTAATTAAATTGAGAAGATGAGTTGTAAATAAAAAGTGGAGTTGGGATTCTAGAACCTACGAATGCCCAATTTTATCTCTTCTTTTACTCTTCTCTCTCCCTTTGCTTGTACATTATCTCTCCCTCTCTTCTTGTTTCCATTAAAGACCAATAAAAGCACCACAAACTCACACTTTTAAGACTCCAAAACTCATAACCTAATCTCTAGAAAGTTAGATCTTGTGAGAGATTTGAGGATTTCTAGAGAGAGAAAACCTAGGAATCGATCGAGACTCAACTTAAAGGCAAATTGGTGACAAAAATCTAGACAATATTTTTGTTTTTAACTTGGGTTTATTTTTCCTCTTTCATGGCTTTGGAGTTTATGTTGAAATTGGATGAAATAGATTGGGTGGATTTTAAGTTACCGCAAGTGAGAGAAAGATTGAGTATTGAACGTTAGGGTTTTGGATTTGCTTATATAAATTGACATTGATGATAGTGGTTATTTGATAATGTCTCTTAGGGGTTGGCAAAAACTGAATAAAGTATGGCATTCACTGCACAGACGTCTGGGAGTGACTATCATCCCTAGGACTTTGAGTGGTTGCATGCTTGCACTTGAATAAATACTGTTTTATTTGGATTTTCTAAATGATTTTTGAAAGTTGATTTTATATATTTTAGTGTGTGTGGAATATCTCCAAAATTGAGTTTGAAATTTCTATACATCCTAATGTTTTGAATGAGTATATGTATCGTGTTGATTTATTAATGTTGAATATATTGTGATATTGGTTATTGACGGACAATTGTTAAATTGATGGCACATGAAAAGGATAATTAATCTTGTGAAATGGTGCATGGTGTGGTTACTGAAGGAAGAGCCTGAGCCCTAAAAAATGATTAGTCATTTCCTACCATGGTGCAAACTGATGGGGTGATGTTCTAGGCTTAATAGATATGGTATGTGGCCGGTCGCGATGGCACATTCATGGTCAAATAATGCGCAACTTAAAGGGCATGGGAAAGTTGGTTGCCCCACGCACGAAACACTATAGGCAACACCAAGGAATGAGATATTTGTAAACTGAAATTTATTAAAACTCTTGATGGTTCTACCCTAGGTCATGGTAGACATTTGTTGGGAAAAATGACTTTGGTTGTCCTATATTTGAAAATGTGAATTGATTGGATGCATATTAGATTGAACATGAGGATTGAAAAATTGATTTATTATTGAATGATCTTAAGATTAATATAATGATTTGGAAATATGTTTATATGTTTGATATATCCACCACACAAATCTTATTTTTGCTCAACATGTATATCACTCACTGAGTATTTTTTACTCATCCCTCTCTTTTTCCATCTCTTTCTAGGGGAAGAATAGTTTGGAGACTTAGACAACTTCTTGTGCTGGACAGAAGGAATTTCTTTTGTTAAACCTCAATAGGTATTTGCCGTGTAAGCATTTTGGAAAATATGTGGATTGAACCCAAGGAGGGAGTTGTGTAAATTATTAAAAGTTAGTTTTTATTAATTATTTGTTTATTTTGTCTAATGTTGAAAAACCTTTATTTGCTTACTTTGGAACCCTTTTTATGTTGTGTAAATTTCTTTTGCAAGACTTTGGTATTATTGGGACATTTAGATTATTTGCTAAAACTATTTTAATTATCTAAGATTTGTTTGGAATAACCGGTCTGACTGGTGGATGTTTCGAATTTCTTTTAAATTTTTGAACTATTGGAATGCCATGTGGTATCTCGGGACACAGAGTGAGGTTCCCTCATGTATCGGGGTGGTGCGGCAGTTATCGCGTGCTCAGACTGTGGGTCAGGGCATGACAATTTTATTGATATCATAACTTAGGCTCATGATTTAAATGTTTTAAGTGTTTGAAATGTTTCCAAATGTCTTCAAAAGTTTTCAATGATTTTGAAGTATCCTTCTCTTTGAAATAGTTTAAAGTGTAAAGGATTGTTTCAAAAGATTTTCAAGGAACCTACTATAGGCCCTAGGGACTAGTGATTTCCTATTTTAGGGGGTTAGGGACCTAGTCTAATTCCTAATTTAATGAGCTAATAATAGTATTTCTCTTTTATAGCATAATGCCTACTGGACGAAGAATGAGGAATGTTAGCGAAATTCCTCTTTCCTAGCATGGGGATGGATCGTCCTCACATGCTCCATCTCCTCCTCCTGTTACTACTCACTCGGCTCCTCTAATCGGGATCCCTCTATCGCCACTCGATGCCCTTCGATAGTGGACCGAGTGGTGGAATGTCTATGGTGCTCATCTCTAAGTTCCACCTCAAGCACCAATACCTCCTTCACCGAATCCAGTTATCCCTCCGACCTCGCCAATAGTACCAATTGCTCCTTACACTTCAATGGCCACAGCTATAGATCATCCAACCCTTGAATTGTCCACGTTGATCAAAGAAGTCTGACAACTTGGATGTGTAACCTTTTCAGGGATCAATGATGCAATTATGGTAAAGAACTGGATAAATAGAGTTTGGGAGACTTTAGTTGACATGAGACTAGATGATGAGCTAAAGTTATTGGTGGCTGTAAAGTTGTTGGATGAAGATGCTTGAGTGTGGTGGGACAACTTAAAGGATATGGCTACAACACCCATTTCTTGGAACAAATTCCTTAGGGAATTCGATGAGAAATATTACATTCGATTCTATCAATATTTAAAGAGGAAAGAATTTCTTCATCATCGCCAAGGCAATAAGTCAGTGGCAGAATATGAGATGGAGTTGAGGCGGTTGTCCTCTTTTATTCCATAATTGGTGTGTTTTGAGGATTACTTATGTTTCAAATTTGAGGAAGGTCAAAATTTGTCCATTCGAGAGAAGATGTCCGTAACCTCGGCTCACTCCTATAAAGATGTTTTAGAGTTAGCCTTAAGAGCTGAGAAAATGATAGAGGAAAGGGAAAAAACTAGAGAAGGACAAAAAAAGAAGAGGAGGTCTGAACTTGTATCGGGTCAGAGTTCAAAGCAAAGTAGGAGCATGGGCTCCTACGGTGGAGTCTCGGTCACTTAGTCCGTTGGTAGTGCATAAGGCCAACGATCATCCAAATTTGAGGTTCCCACTCTAGTGCTGCCTCTGGGAGTAGATCGTAAGAAACAGAAATGAGTAGTGCAAAAACTATAGAAAATACCATCTTGGGATTTGTCACACACTCAAGAGGTGTTATCAATGTGGAGAGGAGGTCCATCTTCGAAATTGTTGCCCCGAAGTAGGTATGAGCAGGCAAAGGGTTCAGCAAAATTGAGACCTTCCTAATGGCTTTAGGAGTGGATTAGCTGACACATCTACACCTCCCTTTAATACTACTCTAAGAATAGGAACTGGTAGCAACACCATGACTACCAATCCTCAACGTCCTTGACTCGAGTCCAAACTTGGATCTATGCAATGACCAATGAAAAAGTACAAGAAACCCCAATATTGTCACTGGTAAAATTTAGTCAAGTACAAATGTATTGATTTGGAGAGCATCATATTGGTATTATATGATATTTGAGATTTGCTAATGGCATTGAATCATTGCATGGTAGCGATAAACCGATGAATGAATCTTGATTATTAATTTTATATAATGTATTGTTGAGAATATTAGAGTTGTTATGTGGTCAATATGTGAGTATTGTTGAGTAAATTGCATGATATTCGATGTAATGATGATTGTTTTAGGAGAATATATAGATTGGTTGACACCTATGAGTCGAAAAGGTGCTATAGAAAGCATGTTGGAATGTGCATTATAAGGCATGAATATCAATTATTTGAGAGCTTATAGTAATATGTATACTGAAAACCTCCGGTGTCAGTTCCTACATATTCATTGATAGAGAGTTCAACGAATTCCTTTATTAGTACAAACGTTGTTGGGCATGCCGATAGCTTCTTGACTCCACTTGAGGAAGATTTATTAATGATTACACTTTTGAGTGAGTTGTTGATTTGAAGTATAGTTTACAAAGATTGTGATGTATATAGGTAGGTGAAATGATTCACTAGAATTAAAGGAAAATATTTGGCTATATAGAAGAAGTTACCATTTTAAGGTCTAAATTTATGGAGATAAATTTGTGTGGGGAAATATTGTGTTAAGATGATTCCTATAAGACAGAATTTTGGGTTGTCTGAAGGGTTGGAATGAATAAGGTGCAAAGAAGTTTTGAAACAAGATGAGAATGGATAGGATTACATAACATAGGTGATTTATTTTCAGTTATTTCAAATTAGTCTCCATTTATGGAAACAAAAGAAATACTTATTGGGTCTCTCCTAGGTTCTTGAAGACCTCTAATAAAGTTAAGGGAAAATTTAAAATTTTGAAGTCTAACTGATGGCTATCTAAGGACAACAAGTTAAGAAGTTGAGTAATAAATGAATTCCAATTGTTAAGAGTGTGAGCAAGAATAATCATATAGGAGAAATGACTTGAGAGTCTGAAGCAGTATGAATAGGTGCAACCCTCTCAGTTGTTTGTGGAATAATTTTATATTGAAATTTTGAGGACAAAATTTTCTTTTAGGGGGTTAAGAATCCGGACAAGTCCGAATTGTAATGTTAACTCCAAATGGGCTATTTTAATTTTTTTTTTTAATATTTTGTGGAAGTGTGAGAAAAATAATTAATTTAAAATAAATGTGAAATTTTGCTTTTGGCGTTGTTCAAAAATCTCTTAGACATTTGACCAGTAGACATTTTAATTTTAAGTGATCAGTTAGTAGAGTGTTGACGTTCGATAGAATTTAAATTGTGTTCAGTGTTCAGTAAGAAGTGAGGTTTTGGTGGGAATTTGATTGCCTAATAAGTCTTTAAATTTGTTGGTTCTCTCCCAATTTTAGCTCTCCAACTGATGATTGATAATTGCTGCCTATCAGTAACAGTCAGTTATTTTACAAATTAGGAACTCTATCAGTACTTTGTTCCATTCCTCCTGTCAGTGTATTTATTTTGCTCATGGTATCTACCTTGCTAATTTTCCAAATTCTGTGCTTATCTAGTGGTGAATATTATACATTTCTTGGTTTTTGGGTGTTGGAGAATTTCCATAAACCCATTTGTTACACTTATATATATATATATATAACTTCTCATTGGTAAACCATTTCCTCTTGGGTCAATTGATGATCATTGTTTCTTGGTGATTGCCTCAACACATTGATCGAATACCCAATATCTCTTCGGCATTTTCCTTCATTGGTCGAACAACATCTCAATTCATTGACCGAACAGTGCATTATTCCTGTTCGGCACTTGCACCTTTGGTGTCAGCAGTTGTGATGAACTATGGTGACCGAACAGCACATCAATGACCGAACTACTTACCTGCTCCTCATTTTCTTCCAACAAATTTTCGGTCATGTTGGAGCCAATAAGTCCTTCGATCCTGTTGTGGCAGCAAATTGAAATTTTTGCTTTTCCATCATCACTTGTACACATTGTGAATTGAACCTTTGACCTTCCATCTATCCAAATATTATTTAACCACCAAACCATCTAAACAATTTAATTATTATGTACATAATTTATACTATATTTTATATTTTATTATTATTTTTACAATCAATGTGAGGATCCTCTCTGTACAGCAAGAGCTAAGGTGAACGACACTTAGTGAATAACACTTTCTTTTTCAAGCCAATGATATTTTGTGATGGAACATTTGCCATTTTTATTGTGAAGTTACATTCGGCAATCGATGGGAATTGAATCCAAGCAATACCGACTTCCAAAAAGGCTTCACACCACCATGCCATGCAATCAACTATGACAATATTCATGAACATTTTATATTTTAATCACTTTAATTTATTTTCCATAAATTTACATTTTTCGTTTAAACTCCCTCAGCATATCACCAAACACTCTTCTCTCAACAAATAATATTTCAAGTATTTAAACTCATTGTGTTGAGTTCCAAATTACCAAAAAGGGTATGTTGGGCACTTGTGTATGTTGGAAGAGAAGAAGGACAATTAAGTAAATTGATAAGATGAGTTGTAAATAAAAAGTGGAGTTGGGATTCTAAAACCTACGAATGCCAAATTTCACTTCTTCTTTTACTCTTCTCTCTCTCTCTGATTGTGCATTATCTCTCCCTCTCTTCTTGTTCCCATCAAAGATCAATCAAAGTATTACAAACTCACACTTTAAAGACTCCAAAACTTATAACCTAATCTCTAGAAAATTAGATCTTGTGAGAGATTTGAGGTTTTCTAGATAGAGAAAACCTAGGGTTTGGCCGAGACTCGGCTTTAGACCAAATTGGTGACAAAAATCTAGGTAATATTTTTATTCTTAATTTGGGTTTATTTTTCCTCTTTCATTGCTTTGGAGTTTATGTTGAAATTGGATGAAACAGATTGGGTGGATTTTAAGTCACCATAAGTGAGAGAAAGATTGGGTATTGAATGTTACGGTTTTGGATTTACTTGTATAGATTGACATTGATGATGGTGGTTATTTGATAATGTCCCTTAGGGGTTGGCAAAAGCTAAATGAAGCAGAACATTCACTGTAGAGACGTTTGCGAGTGACTATCATCCCTAACACTTTGAGTGGTTGCATGCTTGAACTTGAATAAGAAAATGTTTTATTTGAATTTTCTAAATGATTTTCAAAAGTTGATTTTAAATGTTTGAATGTGTGTGGAATATCTCCAAAATTGAGTTTGAAATTTCTATGCATCCTAATATTTTGAATGATTATATATGTCATGTTGATTTATTAATGTTGAATATATTGTGATACTGGTTATTAACGGACAATTGTTAAATTGATGGCATATGGAAAGGATAATTAATCTTGTGAAATGGTGTATGGTGTGGTTACTGGGGGAAGAGCTTGAAACCTGAAAAATGACTAGTAATTTCCTGTCATAGTGCGACCCGACGGGTGATGTGATAGGCTTAATAGATATAGTATGAGGCCGGTCATGACGGCACATTCATGGTCGAATAATACACTACTTAAAGAGTGTGGGAAAGTTGGTTATACCACCAATGAAACACTATAGCCAACGCTAAGAAATATGATATTTATAAACTGAAATTTATTAAAACTCTTGGTGGTCATACCATAGGTCGTGGTAGACCTTTGTTGGGAAAAATGACTTTAGTTGTCCCATATTTGAAAATGTGAAATGGTTGAATGCATATAAGATTGAACATGAGAATTGAAAAATTGATTTAATATTGAATGATCTTGAGATTGATATGATGATTTGGAAATATGTTTATATATTTGATATATCCACCACACAAATTTTATTTTTATTTAACATGTATATCACTCACTGAGTATTTTATACTCACCCCTCTCTTTTTCCATTTCTTTCTAAGAGAAGAATAGTTTGGAGACTTAGATAACTTCTTGTGTCGGACCGAAGGAATTTCTTTTGTTAAACCTCAATAGGCATTTGCCGTGTGAACATTTTTGAAAATATGTGGATTGAACCCAAGGAGGGAGTTTTGTAAATTATTAAAAGTTAGTTTTTATTAATTACTTGTTTACTTTGGCTAATATTGAAAAAGCTTTATTTGTTTACTTTGGAACTCTTTTTATGTAGTGTAAATTTCTTTTGCAAGACTTTTGGTATTATTAGGGCATTTGGATTGTTTGCTGAAACTATTTTAATTATCTAAGATTTGTTTGGAATGGCCGGTCTGACAGGTGGATGATTCGAATTTCTTTTAAATGTTCAAACTATTGAAATGCCTTGTGGTATCTTGGGACATTAATGGGGTTCACTCATGTATCCGGATAGCGCGGTGGTTGTCGTGTGTTTGGATTTGTGGGTCGGGGCTTGACACAACTAATCATTATAATCGAATATCACCAATTTCATACAAACAAGTGGATCGTGTGACCCATGAGAATACCAAGTGTTCTATGGCTATACATCGGTTAAAGGTATATAGCAGCTCACATTCAATGTGGTGATGAGGAGTCATATCTCGCTATACCCTAAACTTTTTTTACTAGACATAGTCAACATATCTTTCCCTTAAAACAATATAGGAGCATAATCGACTCAAATCCATTTATGTATCCACAATTACATCTCTAAACACTAAGTCATAAACATAATTGGTCGGCCTATAAATACAGAGTAATGTGTCAGATAAAATTAGTATTCCTTACTACTAACCTTTTAACTTTATTTTTACTATTTTTTAAGACATGTACCGTCAAACCGAATCAACTATAGTTTCTTGGTGGCATTATAAAGTAGCAACACTAAAATAAGATTTCAAAAGATAGACAAAAATTCTAAGAGTATAAATTGAGATTGAATATGAAACTTTGGGTCTCACACAATGAGATGAAGAGGGATGCTCCATCTCATTATCCATATGGTTACATAAGTATACGTGATATGAAACATGTGCTACGATACTTTTCCTTCCCATTTGGTAGCATATGTCTTCTTTTCTAACAAATAATATATCGTATTAGTTTTAATCCAAGTGTACAATAATATTTGACCTAAATTTTCCTTCTTATAAGTCCTCCAAAATCTCACAATATCAGGACAAGCTCACACTTAGCCTTTTGACAAGTTCAGTTGATGTGGAAAATCCATTTCAATTATCATATAAGTAGATGCAATTAATAATCTGATCTTAGTATTCTATTAAAGCGGTTTGCATGTTAATCCACCGCAAATTAATATTGTCTTGTCTCTACATGTCACATAGATGTTAGATGTGATTGCTTTGTGAGAGAGCCAATTTCAAAAAAAAAAAAAAAAAAAAAAACTTGTCCTACATACCTTTAAATGTTGATATAAGAATTTTGGACATGAAAATAAAATTCAAATGTCAATGAATATGAACATTACATCATATATACTATATATATGACTAGATTCATAATCATAATCACAAATATTTTCACAAATATTGTCACGACCAATGCAATCCAAGTAATCTAACAAGTCTTATAAACATATCTTTAGGTACTGGTTTTGCTAAAGGATCAGCCAATATTAGATGTATAGGTATATATTTTAGTGTTACTTCCCTCTTTTCAATCATGTCATTGACAAAATGAAACTTTGTGTCTATATGTTTGGTTTTGTCATGATATTTGGAGTCTCCAATGTAAACAATAACTAACCGATTGCTACAATAAATAGTCATAACTCCTATTAAATTGTTTAGTACTCCCAAATATTATAAAATCTATTCAACTAAACTCTTTTTTGAACTATGAAAATACAAACCACAAATTCTGTTTCCATTATATAAAGAGATACAAAGATTTGTTTCTTGCTACTATATGAGATGGCATTATCATTGAGCAAGGAAACATAACTGAAGATAGATTTTTCATTATCTAAATCATCTCCTCAATCAATAACTATATATCCTTTTAATACTATATTTTTTCCTTGATAACAAAGAATATAATTTGCAATTTCTTTTATGTATTCCAATATCATTTTCACAGCAACCCAATCACTATTCTCTAAATTGGATTGATACCTACTGATCAAACTCATAGCATGACAAATGTTGAGACGAGTATACATCAAAGCTTACATTAAGTTCACAACTACATTGGAATATGGTACATTGAACATTTAATCTTTTCCTTCAGGAGTCTTCGGGCACATTTTGAGGTCTAAACTATCGCCTTTAGCCACAAGAGTATCAATGGGTTCGTAGTTTTCCATTTTGAGTCATTTCAGAATTCTTTTGATATAAGATTCATGAGATAAAACCAGTAATCTCATGAAACAATCTCTATAGATCTTAACATTGAATATACAATCTGTCTCACCCATATCCTTTATTTCAAAATTGGAAGACAACTATCGCCAACAATACGTAAATAGAGGTAAATCTCATTACTAGGAAAAGATTTCCTTATTAATCAACACCCTTTTTTGATTGTAATCTTTTACTACCAGTCGAGTCTTAGACCTCTCAATAGTTCCATCTACCTCATGCTTCGCTTTGAGAACACACTTGTTCCCAAAACCTTGTGCCCTGGCAAAGGTTCAACCAATTTTCAAATATGGTTGAACCTTATTGACTTTAATTCTTCTTCTATTGTTTTTTTTATTCATTTTTAACGGGACAAGAAAGTGCTTCATCAATATTCTTAGGCTCTTCTTCATCTTCTGGAGAAACAATTAGTGTGCACTCTTCAATTTCAAAATAATGGTTGGGCACCACTTTCCTAAACTTTTACGAGTTGGTAACTCAGTTAGATCGCTAAAGTTTGAATCCCTCCCACTAGAATCAACAACTAACTCATTTTCTTACGATTTTAATGGTCCATTATAGACAGACCATCCTTTGAATTAAATAATTCAAATAAAAGCTTTATATTCTTTACGTTACCACTACTAGGAAACTTATTCTTTAGAAATGTGATATTTTGTAATCTAATTTCTATTACAATACTATTTTCTCACACACCAATGTTCATAATTTTTAGATTAGTCAAAATATCTATAAAGATATATTTTCTTCTATGGAGATTCAATTTTCCAAACTTATTGAAAATATCTAGAATATATGTAGTCGACCCCCAAGGTCTAAGATCACTCAGACAAGAATTTCTATCAGTTCAAAGTTCATAAGATGTCATTAGTACTAATTTTGAAGACACTCTTTTCAAAATATAGGTTGTAGTCAACAAGACATCTGGCTTAAAAGAAATAAGCAAGTTAGTCTATACCATGATAGATCTTGTCATATCTAACAATATCTTATTCCTTCTCTCTACAACACTGTTCTGCTAAGATATAAAACATGGTTAATTACCAGATTATTACTCTTTCATTACAAAGATTCTTAAATTGATTTAATAGAAATTCACACCCTTTATCTGTTCTCATGGCCTTTATGGTCATTTCCTTTTGATTCTCAACCTCATTTATATAAGGTCTAAAGCATACAAGTGCTTGAGATTTGCGAGAAATCAAATAGAAATGGTCAAATTACAAGAAATCAATTATGAACGTAATGATATACGAAACTCCATGTCTAGTTTTCACATTCATTGGACCACAAATGTTCGAATAGACCAACTACAATAGAAATTCAGTTCATATGGCCTTTTCAATTGGTTTTCTTATCATTTTTTTAACAAGAGAATGTTCACACATTGACAAATTAACTTTTGTGAGTGAACTCCATAGTCCTACTTTCACTAGTCGATTCATCCTGTCTTGCCTATGAGATCAATTGTAATATGTCATGTCCTGTTATCAACATTTGCATTACTAGATGAATAAACATTTAAGGAATGACAATAGTCAATCATAATAGTTAAATATTCGTTTGTCACATTACAAAACCATAAAGCTATTTACAAATTGTTCAGAACCAAAATAAGTGTTATCTAAATACAAATTAACCCTATTTTTTAAAGGTTCAAAGCATAACCAAACTTCAAAAGAATAAGAATAGATATTAAATTCCATTAAATTTCTAACACGTAGAAAATATAATGCAAAGTGAGAGTTTAGTCACTTTGTATCACCAATTTACAAGTGCCCTGTTACGTGATTTAGGTGCATCACAATTTCGGGCAAGTATACCTTAGTTGAATGTTGTGTATAGTGCTGAACAAGTGTCGTTCCCATGAGAATATTAACTATTGCCAATTATAAAATACCTTATCTAAGTTGAACAAAACAAATCAAGATTGTAAAGATATCAAAACTATAAAAATATCAAAAACAGAATATTGATTAATGAAAACCCTAATTTTATAAAACCCTATGACAACGATTTCATTTGTCTCCAATTTTTCACACGGTTGAATTATTTCAAATCCCTTAAAGTTTATTAACTAAAGATTCATTCTTGATGATGACAGATTTTCCAAGATTAGATTCACCCAATGGTGATGCAATGAAACCCTAATTCGACTAACCAAAACCCATTGGTCATGCAATTTTGATTAGGCCAAACTGTATTAAGATCTATGGAATATCTGTAATCTAGGGTTTCCCCTAGAATCCTACACACAGAGTTAATCATCCGTCGATCTTATAACCCTATATGGATTTTATTATGTTGGTTAGATTTCATGCGATCTTCTCTTGATCTCATGCATGTAATCACAAATCATCAAATCGTAGGTACTTATACGTATGAAGCATTAAGTTCAATAATAAAATCTCATCAAAGAAAAAACATGCCAATAAAGATTTAAGGGAAAGAAATAAATCAAACCGTGCTATTAATCAAAGAACAAAATCCATCGAATCCTAGGAATAAGAAATCTAAGTAGACATGATAAAGAAAAATAAGAAAGATATAGAAAACATCCATAGATGGAAGAATCTGTCCAAGGAGGGGATCTTAGGGTTTTTCCCTTCATCTTATATAAAGGATGTCTCCTCGTTATAATCTAATTGCTAAGAGTCCTAAATAACTTAAAATTCGTGGGTCTTCATAACAGCTTGATATTTCACTTGGACTTGGGCTTTTGGAACTCATGGGCCTTGATTTCCAATACTATAGCAACTTTGACTCCAATTTCAGATATCTTCTGGTCTGACCCAGCCTCTGAGGTCTTCATAACATTTGTAAGCCTTGAAGTCTTCTTTTCAACCCAACAAGAATCAGGTCAATCGAATATCAAAACAGAAAGTTATGCCCAAAATACTAATAGCTATCTGTACAGTCCAATATCCTTAAATAAGCCCAATAATCCTAAAATAAAACACACGAAAATAATCAGTATAAAATCATGAAATAAAACTTAAAAATAGTCCTAAAAGTTATAAATAAAGCCTGAAATAAAATAAAATAAAATAATTCAAGTGTATAAAAATATCGTTATCAAATACCCCCACACTTAAATGTTTGCTTGTCCTCAAGCAAGAATAAATTTTCTCCAAAACCAATTCTACATCCTAAGTCTCTAACCATGTATATAACAAATTCAAATTGGAATTACAATCAAGACAATCAATACTTCGTAGTATCCAGTACTAGAATAACTATTGCATCTCGTATAGTTTCATCGAAATCAAGAAAAGTTCAAGATTCAACCACCCTCACAATTGATTCACTCAATAGAATGAATGAAGATACTAACCAACTACTCAAAGTACTCATTTTATATAAGGGTATGTGTATCACTCAAATCAACACAATGAGATAACATTACCATAAGTTTGCTTATACATCAAATCTCTATCACTTATATATGAAATCATACACCAATCAAAAGGTCTTTTATTTGGTTGTAATGGAGCTAAGGTAAGGGATAGGATAATCGGTAAGATGTATGATTAAAATGATTCACTAAATATACCTAAATATCAAAACATGACATTGTTACATCAAGACAAAGAAAATACAAACCTAAACAATGTGATAAATCATTTATTCGTAACAAAGAACAAAGTAAAGACATTTCACTATAAGAGTGAACAATAAAAAGACTGAAAAATGCTTCTTTTCTTTTCTTTTTTCTTTTTTTTTTCTTTCTTTTTGATTTTTTGATTTTTTTTGATTTTTTTTCTTTTTTTTTTCTTCAATCAGCACTTTTCTTTTCTCCTTTTTTTTTTTCTTTTTTTTATTTTTTTCATTTTTTTTCATCATTTTTTTCTGCTGGTTTCTTTTTTTTTTTTCATAACTCAATCAACAAAACAATGACTAAAAACATAAATAAAACTCGAACAAAACAATAATACCTAAAAAGATAATACCATGCTATTAACTATAAATACATTAGTGAATTCGGGTTCAAACTCTGGAGTTAGAAAAAAGGATCATAGGATAAATTATGTGGGTAACATATGAAAGAAAAGGTTTAGGCTCAAATTGGTTAACTAAGGGGCAAAAATGATTGGAATGGTATTTTTCGGAAGCAAAAAAATGTGAAATCCTAAGTGCCTTAATCATTTTGGGGCATGAAAATCATGAATGTGGTCTCAAAACGCATAACAAAGTAAGTTCTAGAATGACCAAATCATTTGTGATATACTCTCAATAAAAAAAATAATAAGAGTAAAAAATTACTCTATAAGGCTCAAATCCTCACTAAGATAAATTTTGTGTTAAATCTTGCATGTCTATCCTTCAAATCAACCATAAAAAGATGAATAGTCACTCATGTACCAAATAACTACTAATACCAATTGTCTATCATGCAACCCAATTCAAGACAAGTAACATACAAGAACTAGAAAACCCGAGAAAATCTAAGTGGCATGGAATTTTTTTTTTCAAAGCTCAAGAAATTCAGCAAAAATCAAGATTTCTAAATAAAAATGTGTTAATTCCTAAAAAAAATAATGTCATACAAATCAGAATGAAATAAATAAAACACCTAAAAATCAAAATGAAATGCATCCCCCCACACTTAATCGAAACATTGTCCGTAATGCAAATCAATCTAAAATTAAGAGAAGAGAACAGAAAGACTCCCCTGATTAAGTTGGGGAACTTGCAGCTTCCTCTTTAGCAATTTCTTTTCTTCTCATAAATTTTCACGGTATGTCCATTTATTGCATCATACCATACCTTTGCCATTCTCTTGTCAATTATTGCATTCTCATATGTAAGCTTGACCTTTGAAATCTCTTTAAATTTCCTGTACCTGTTTGATAATAACTAAAAGAGGAATATTAATGTGCAATTTCTTAAAAATTTCTAAATATTTTTTAAATTATACTTTTGTATGTAACGTATGTCCAGGAAAAGGAACAGGGGTTTTAGAATCACTAAAACATAAAACACTTCCCTGTTTAGAATCTAGTGTCTCAGCCTCCTCATTCGTAGACTTTTGGATCTCTTCCTTTGTCTCTTGTTTATCTTCTTCATTTTTGGACGGATTTGGTACCTTTTGCAATTTTTTCTCTCTCATCAATGAGATTGCATTAACCTGCTCTCTAGGGTTCTTCTCAATGTCACTTGACAATCTATCTGGCACATAAGAATAAAAAGCGTTAGTCAATTGATCAATCTTATTTTCAAGCCTCTCAAACCTTGCATTTGTTGCTGTTGCCAAGTGTTCAATTGCTATCTCCCATGATACCTTACTCTCACTTGGTTGTGGATTCCCTGAATGAAAATTTACTGGATTCACTCTCTGTGGTTCACCTTGATTGCATAAAAAATTGATATGGTTCCTCCATCCAGGGTTATACGTATTGGAGTAAGGGTTGTCCTGAGATCTGTCAAAGTTAGAAATATAGTTTGTTTGTTGTACCTATGGACAATCAAAAGATATGTGAGTAGAATCACCACAATAATCACAATATAAGGCCTGGTTAGACACAACATTAAGTTGATTAGTTTTCATGCAATTAATCAAAGAGTCAATTTTTATATTGAGCATGCCAAAACTATCAACCGTATGCACACTAATCCTCTGCCTATGAATCTCACTCTCATTATACCAATCATATTGGTTAGAAGCCATATCATCCAATAATGACCATGCCTCATTATATGACTTGCTCATAAATGCACCCTTAACTGCACCATCAATGGTAATTTTCACAGAATTTAAAAGACCACCATAAAAAATTTATAAATCATCCAGTCAGGAATACCATGATATGGGCACTTTCTAATCAAATCCTTATACCGTTCCCAAGCATTATACAAAGATTCACCCTCAGATTGCCTAAAACTAGTAATGTCATTACGTAGTTTAGCTGCCTTACCAGGTGGAAAATATTTAGCTAAAAATGCCTGAGAAAGAATTTTCCAAGTTGTGAAATGATTAGCAAGAAAAGAGTTTAGCCATATCTTTGCCTTTCCCTTAAGAGAGAAAAGAAATAACCTTAACTTGATGGTATCGAGCTGACTCCATTTAGCTTGATGGTGTCGCTGATCTCTAGAAAATTTTTCAAGTGGCTATTTGGATCTTCAAATGCTTTACCACCAAATTAATCTACTTGTACCATCCCGATCAGACTCAGCTTGAGCTCAAAATTGTTTGCCTCTATAGTTGGCCGTGTAATGTTAGTCTGAACGTCCTGAACTCTGGGCATCGAGTACTCTCTCATTACTTTGTTCTCATGGGCTATTGTTTCTTCCTCCTTAACTTTCTTGACATGTCTACGAATGGCTCATAAAGTTCTTTCAATCTTAGGATCAAAATCAGTTAGATCAAGACTCTTGGATCACAACATGTACTGTACGGATATAAAAAATAGCACAAAATTCAATCTTCAAAACCGAATGCAAGAACCACTCAAAAAAAATCTATAATACCTAGATAAATGTAGAAATCACAAAAATATAACAAAATAATGCAAAAAGATACCCAAAAAGGCAATTGAAAAATTCTAAAAATCATGAAAAAAAAAATCCTATGAAAATGATGGAATTTGATGAAAATAGGGTCGTGCCCATAGCTAAAGCTATGAGTTTTGTTCAGCAGGCCGAAACCCTCCGAAACAAGTGGTCAATTATCCTAATTCCTAAATCTATTTTCAAACGGCCAAAAAAAACCTAAAAAACCTAATTCTATATGGAAGAAACAAGAAATATATGCAAAATCCTAAAATCTGTATACTCTATTTACTAAAAACAAGAAAGAGACAAGAAATAAAAAAAATAATATCCAATCTCAAACAAGATGATTTTTATTGATATACAAGAATATCCCTGACAACGGCGCCAAAACCTTGTTACGCGATTTAGGTGTATCACGATTTCGGGCATGTATACCCTAGTTGAATGTTGTGTATAGTGCTGAACAAGTGTCGTTCCCACGAGAATATTATGTATTACCAATTATAAAATACCCTATCTAAATTGGACAAAATGAATCAAGATTTTAAAAATATCAAAACTATGAAAATATCAAAAAACATAATATTGATTAATGAAAACCCTAATTTTATAAAACCCTATGACATCGATTTTATCTGTCTCCAATTTTTCATACGGTTGAATTATTTCAAATCCCTTAAAGTTTATTAACTAAAAATTCATTCTTGATGATGGTAAATTTCCCAAGATTAGATTCACCCAATGGTCATGCAATGAATTCCTAATTCGACCAACCAAAACCTAATGGTCATGCAATTTTGATTAGGCCGAACTGCATTAAGATCTATGGAATATCTGTAATCTAGGGTTTCCCCTAAAATCCCCACACACAGAGTTAATCATCAGTCGATCTCATAACCCTATATGGATTTTATTATATTGGTCAGATTTCATGCAATCTTCTCTCGATCTCATGCATGTAATCACAAATCATCAAATCGTAGATACCTATACGAATGAAGCATTAAGTTCAACAATAAAATCTTATCGAAGAAAGAACATGCCAATAAAGATTTTAGGGAAAGAAATAAATCATACCACACTATTAATCAAAGAACAAAATACATCGAGTCCTAGGAATAAGAAATCTAAGTAGACATGATAAAGAAAAATAAGAAAGGTAAAGAAAACATCTCTAGATAGAAGAATCCGTCCAAGAAAGGGCTGTTAGGGTTTCTCCCCTCCTCTTATATAAAGGATGTCTACTCCTTATAATCTAATTGCTAAGAGTCCCAAATGACTTAAAATTCATGGGTCTTTATAACAGCTTGATATTTCACTTGGACTTGAGCTTTTGGAAGTCATGGGCCTTGATTTCCAGCACTGTAGCAAATTCGACTCAAATTTGGATATCTTCTTGTCTGACCTAGTCTCTGAGGTCTTCATAAGATTTGTAGGCATTGAAGTCTTCTTTCCAACCCAATAAGAATCAGGTCAATCGGATATCAGAACAGAAAGTTATACCCAAAATACTAACAGCTGTCTGTATAGTCCAATATCCTTAAATTAGCCCAATAATCCTAAAATAAAACATACGAAAATAATCAGTATAAAATCACGAAATAAAACTTAAAAATAGTCCTAAAAGTCATAAATAAAGTCTAAAATAAAATAAAATAATTCAAGTGTATAAAAATATCGCTATTATGCCTACTCCTCTAACCTCCATTCTTTCATTTAAATGCAAATTAACCCTGTTTTTTAAAATTCAAAGCATAACCAAATTTTAAAAGAACAAGAATAGATATTGAATTCTGTTGAATTTTTGGTACGTAGAAACATCATGTAAAATGAGAGTTTAGTTACTTTGTAACTCCAATTTACAAGTACCAACTCCTATAACCTCCACTATTGCATTGTTCTCCACATAGATCCATCTCCTACCAGAAGGCACTCAATAAAAATCCACAAATGCCTCTCAGTCTATTCTTATATCTGGGGTTATTGTTTTGTGATTTGTCTCCAGTTTTCTTTCCTTTCTTGCTTTTATTCCAGCTCCTTTCACACTTAGAGTCCAAAACTTTTTTGGAACTAAACTCTACAACAAAAGCATCAGTCATGGATTTTGTAGCACAAAATTACTCATCCTCAAGCTCAACATGGTGATCAGCATCCAAGAAAGTTTTCACACTATGATAGTGAGTCAAACTGACTGTTAGGTGCTTTCACTTGCTAGGAAAGGATCGGATCAAGTCTTGAACTTACTGTTCATTCGAGAGATATGATCAACTGATTTTGACTCTCTAATCATTTAGACATAACCCTTAAATATTGTTTGATACTGTGATAACTTGGTCTATTACTGGTATCAAACTTTATTGTCAACTATCCAAAACGAGTCACGCTGGTACCTCTATATTTTTCTCTAAGGTAAACTTAGATATCATGAGCTGTTGCATATTGGTCACACTCGAATATCATGTCGTCATCAATCACAAAGTTTATCAGGATTGCTTCAGTAATGAAATCTATTCTTTTCCGTACCTGGTAAGCATCTTTATCTCTCCTATATTGGAAAGTATTGACCACACCAGAGTCTTGCACGACATGGTTAATGCCATCCGAGACATCATGTTCTTCTAGCACATACTAATGGCGTCATATCTTATAATTATCGTCATTCAAATTTTCTTCTCTATTCCAATCTGCAATAATGGATTTCGATACTATGGTCTAAGTTTTAAGAGGGTAGACATAAGTGTTAATACTCATATCATACACATAATTTTATATTTCAAAATTAACATTTATAACAAATAAACATTAGGTATAGAATCGAAAATTCATCAAATTCTCAATCATCATCTATGGTCATAATATATTGCCATCACAAATTTAATTTAAAACTACAAAATTCAATAAATTTTAGGTGAGAATTATTCAAATTTTTTCAACCAAAAACCTTCCACTTAAATAAACAAAGTATTTAAATAATATTACAATTTTGGATAAGAATTATTCAAATTTTATTAATCCAAAATTGTTTGCTAAAGGGACCCTAGTTTTCTTTTTCATGCATGATCATACAATTCAACAAATAAAGGTAACATATGTTTAATAAAAACTTCATATTAAAAACTTAAAAGTTTCTCTGACACTTGATCATGGTTTAAACAAACAACCATAGTGCTCAAAAACAAATATGCAAATTCATTATTTCAATTCAAGACATGTCTATTTGAGTAAATTCACCATTCCCTTGAATGGTCTATCCTTAGGCGAAAATTTTCTTATAGCACATGGGTTGGAGATATTTATACTTTGAGATAGTCTTTTCTTCATTTGGATCTCTAGATTCTTAACTCTTCACATTTCTATTAATATTGGCTTCATATCATCAAGAATCATATTCGCTCTCTTGACAATCATCTCATCAACTATGCTAGCTCAATTAGAAGTCAAAAAATTTCTCAAAATATATACGTCATTCCCCTAAAAAGAATGAGCAAATTTAAAAAGTTCTAGACATTTTTCTTCCAGAATCTCCAAATGATTTAGCAAAACATGAGATGGATTCATCTTATAAGTCAAAATTTGATCTAATTTCATCATATGTTTTGCACTTCTTAATGTTCTAGCTCTCCCCTAGAGAGTTCCCTGAGTGCGTATGACGATCACCATTTCCCAAAAAATAAGAATAATATTAGATCGATCACGATGCAACCATAATATTATACTAGAAATTCAAAAATATCAATTTCAAATGATATGATCAAATTTAAATTAATTTTAAATTGAAGAAACAATTTTTTCATATATAAAAAGAGCATAAAATTAAAGGAGTATAAATTGTAACATCGAAAATTCAGTATTAAAAAATTTTCATTTAATTTATTGTAAAATACAGAGAGAAATATGATTGTAATTGATTTTTGAATTTGAACGGTAACATCGAAAAAATTCGGCGTCTGAATTTGCAATTTTTTGTCTTGCGTGGAATTTTGGAAAGAATGGTAATTAGTTTATAAATACATTATTATACCATATACATAATGGGGAGTTAAATTGGCTTAGTGGTTAAAATCTTTTTGGAGGAAGTTTAGAGCTTGAGTTCAATTCCCATTCGAGACATTCACGTGGAAGGCATGAATTAAATTGATGTGTGGAATGAGTTGCATTAGTGCAAATGAGAAATGACCAAATTACCCTTCAAATGCAATAAAAACAAAAAAAAAATCATGAGGGTAAAATGGTAATTTTGGCTCCTCAATTAATAACAAATTGACAGACTCATTTTCTTTCTTCTATTCCATTTTCTTTCTCGAATACATAACAGGTTAGCTTTATTCCATTCCATTTTCTCTCTTGAATACATAGAGGTTAGCTCTCTCTCTCTCTTGCTTACTTACCTCTCACTCCCACTCATTTAATCTCTCATTAAAATTTTCCATTTAAGATCAACAATCACCGTGTGGGAAGGAGCATTGAAGGTGAAAAATCAAGGATTGTTTAACGAAGGGGAAAAGTTAGTGTTTTTGAAACCCAACTTTCAAAAACCAATCCAACCCCAAGATTGAGGTAATTTCTTACTTTTAATTTTGGGTTTAGTTTCTTTAATACTAGATTTGATTTTATTACTGAGATTTGGTGAAATTTCATAGGAAGATCAGAGACTCATAGTCTGTGAATAGTGAAAAATTGAGGGAAAATGACATGAAAGATTATAGAAAGGGTCAAATAATATACAAATTGTGGAAATAGAACCATGAACCTAGATTATTGAATTTTTGAAAAATTAGGGCATGTACAAAATTAGGGAAAAATTTATAAACCCTAGAAATGAGTATAATTTAATATTTAATTTGAAATTATTGGTTTAGGAATGCCAATTGGGACTTGAAAATGATTTCATTGGATTCAAATTAGAAATTGGGAGTGAATATTCTCCTAAGAGGTGAGTTGATGGTTTTTGAAACCCAACTTTCAAAACTCAATCCAACCCCAAAATTGAGGTAATTTCTTACTTTTAATTTTGGGTTTAGTTTCTTTAATACTAGATTTGATTTTATTGCTGAGATTTGGTGAAATTTCATAGGAAGATAAAAAACTCTTAGTCTATGAATAGTAAAAAATTGAGGGAAAATGAAATGAAAAATTATAGAAAGGGTCAAATAATGTAGAAATGGTAGAAATAGAACCATAAACCTAGATTATTGAATTTTTGAAAAATTAGGGCATGTACAAAATTAGGAAAAAATTTATAAACCGTAGAAATGAGTATAATTTAACATTTAATTTGAAATTATTGGTTTAAGAAGGCCAATTGGGACTTGAAAATGATTTCATTGGATTCAAATTAGAAATTGGGAGTGAATACTCTCCCAAGAGGTGAGTGGATGGTTTATTGTACCGTAAATGAGCAAAAATCATTTTAAATTCTTTTATAAATGATTTTAAATAATTTTATATGATTTTGTGTAAATTTTATGATTTTGGGATGTGTGAAATAGAAATTGAATTATGAATGCATCCATTGTATTTATAGATAAACATGTGTCATGTGTTATTGGATAATCGATTTAAGAATACTAAAAAATATGTTTTGGTAACTGTTTATTGAAATCTTGGCATATTGATCATGACTTGAATGATTGCGAAATGATGGTGTATGAGTGTAATGGCTATAGTCATTCCTTCCATGGAGCGACCCGACAGGGTGACGTGGTTGGGGTTATGAGCGGGAGAGTTAGATGTAGCTATCTTTGCAGACATTGGACTATCCGGATCGCACAACGGTGAGGTATGAGTCAATGCCAAGGAAGGGGGAACTAGTATTGTGAAAAGAATGAATTAAAAACCCTTGGCGGGTTTCCACCTGGGTTTGGCCAAACCTGGGGTGGGAGAGTTTTTTATAGAGTCCCCGTGATTTTTGGAAAGCCTGGAATTTACGGCTGCATGTTTAATTGAAATTATTCTGATTTGTTGAAAACTATTTCATATAAATTTGAGTTGTTTATGGTATATGTTTTTGACTCTCCCATATTCATCCATCATTTATTGCACAATTATGTCATTGCACTCCATTCACTGAGTATTTGTAATACTTACTCATCTCTTTCATAATTTTTCTTATGAAATTTAGACGGAAGACCTCATATTGGAGCAATTGAAGAAGTATTTTGCCAAATTTTGATAGGTATAGATGATGTGGGATTTTATTTTTGGGATTAATGCAGTAAAATTCATGGAAGGAGACTTTTGCATTTTCTTTTGGTTTAGATTTGATTGATACTTACTTTATTTTCTTTTTGGTGGGCAAGTATTAATGAAATCCACACTTGGGCAATTGGGACTTTGTAAATTTTACTTAAATTTTACTATTTGCAAAAACTTATTGTTTATATGGGACATTTGGACTTTGTTGGTAAAGTTTGGGAATATTTTGAATTTGTGAAAATATTATTGAGAATTATTTGTTGGCAGTGTTGGCCTAATGCATGTATTGGAGTTGTAATGGCCGGGTTGGTCTCGTGCATGCCATATGAGACTGGATGGACCGGGTTGGTTCTTGGATGATATTGAATTGTTTTGAAAATATGATTGAACAGGTTAAATACCTTGCATTGTTCCAGTATATGGGGAGGTTTTGCCCATTTGCCGAGATAATGTGGCGATTGTCGTGTGTTAGATTTAAGAGTTCGGGCATGACAACTTTATTTGTATCAGAACTTTAGGCTCACAATTTTAAAATGTTTAAAGGTTTGAAATGTTCCCAAATGTCTCAAAAGATTTGAAAATTCAAAGTTTTAAATGATTTTTCAAAAGATGTTCAAAACCCTTCCGTGGATCTTAGCGAATTCAAAGCATTGTCTTTAGCGGGTTAAGTAATTAGTTCTTCTCTTAACCTTGTTTGCTGAACGTAGCTTTTCCTCTATATAGAATCATGCCTCCACGTAGACGAACGAGGAATATCAATGACATTCCTCCACAAGAGCATGAGGATGAGTCGTTCTCGCATGCTCTACCTCTTTTGGTGTCTACAACCTGGCTCCTTTAACCCAGATTCCTGCACCTCCTATCGCCGCCCTCCAACAAGTGATGGAGTGGTGGAATACCTATGGAGCACAATCCCAAGCTTCGTATCCAACTTCAGTTCCTTCATCGGTTCCTCCTCCTGCGCAAGTGGTTGTACCAAGCATTCCAGTGGTACCTCCTCCTCCAATTGCTACAACAACCGATCGCCATACCGTAGAGTTGTCTAAGTTAATAAAGGAGGCAAGGCAATTAGGGTGTGAGACTTTTTTCGACACATGTGATGCTTCAGTGGCCAAGGAATGGATTGGCCGAATTCAAGAGACTGTCATCGACATGAGGCTAGATGATGAGATGGAGTTGTGGGTGGTAGTGAAATTATTGGATAAGAGTGCTAGAATTTGGTGGAAAAATGTGAAGGCTAGGATGACAACGCCTCTTATTTGGGCAGATTTTCTAAGAGCTTTCTAGGAAAAATATTACACACGGTTCTATAGAGACCAAAAAAGAGAAGAATTCTTTAAGCTTGTTTAAGAAAACAAGACCATGTCAGAATATGAAATAGAGCTTAGAGAGCTTGCTACTTATGTTTTAGAGTTTATGACTTTTGAGGAGTCCCTATGTGTAAAGTTTGAATTGGGACCAAACTTGAACATAAGAGAGAAGATGTCTATCACTAAGGGGCATACATTCCAAGATGTTCTAGACTTGGCTTTGAGGGCCTAGAAAATGGTGTTAGAGAGAAGCAAAGTTAGAGAACATCACGGGAAGAGGAAGAGGCCTAGTGTTTCCAATCTGGTTCAAGGTTTCAAAAAGAATTGAAGCACGGGCTCTTATAGTGGTGGATCCGTTTTAGGGTCAGTTGGCTCTCCCCAAAGTCAATTAGCTTTTAGGCCAAATGCTCCCAGTAGAACTATTGGTATGGGAGTAGGATCAAGGGGTAGTAGTGGAGAAATTTGCCCAAATTACAAGGGGCACCACTTGGGTCCGTGAAGGGGACCCAAAAGATATTATCATTGTGGGAAAGAGCGTTACTTTCGACACTCTTGCTCGGAGTTGAATGTAGAAGGGTAAGGAAGCCGAGAAGTTCAAGGTCCCCTAAGTGGTTCTAAAAGAGATCCGACAACTATTTCTTCACCTTCCATTAGCAATACACTGAGGATAGGCATAGGAATTAATACTATAGCCATTCCTACTCAATATCCCTAACCTAGAACTCAAGCTAGAATTTATGCTATGACCAATGAAGAGGCTCAAGCCAATACAAATGTGGTAACAGGTAAACCATTCTGAAAACTTGAACTAGATCATTTAAAGTTACGAAGTAGATATATGTGATCATGAATTGAAATATATGGAAGATGTGATTTTTGTTTATGGTCAATGGTATAATGTTATGATTATGTCAGAGTGTGAATTTCTAAAATAAGTAGATATATGAAATATTTATGAATGTGTAGAATGATGAGATGTCATAGGGAGTCATATATATGAATTGTGAAATTTGTGGATTGACTACTGATTTCCTAATGGTCTGTGCTGATACGTACGATGAAAATCTTTGGTGTTGATGTTTATGCGCTTATAGATACTGGGTCTAATAATTCATTTGTGAGTTCGGGATTTGCCAGACATTCTAATAGGCCTTTAGTTTCACTTGTTGAAGAATTGTTTGTTATTACACCTTTGGGAGAACACTTGATTAGGGATACAGTGTATAAGGATTGTGAGGTGAAGATCAGTGAGATAACTCTCGAAGCGGACTTGATTCTATTGGGGATGAAAGATTTTGATGCCATTCTAGGCATGTATTGGATATATCTTCATCGAGTTTTAGTGAACTGCTTCACAAAGGAAGTGGAATTTCATAGACTAGGGTATCCCCTACTTGTGTTCACCGGTGAATATCGGGTGTTGCTGAGCTATGTGATTTCAGCTCTTGAAGCACGGAAATTAGTGTATAAAGGGTACGAAGCTTATTTAGCTCACATTATTGACACCACGGTGGAAAGTTCTAATCTAGATGCTGTAATTATGGTGAATGAATTTCTTGACGTCTACCTAGAAGAATTGCCTGGGTTACCTCTTGTTTGGGAATTTGACTTCACTATTGATTTAATTATCGGTACTACTCCAATCTCAATTCCTTCCTTTCGAATGACACTTGCAGAGTTGAAGGAGTTAAAGGTGCAACTCCAAGAATTATTGGAAAAAGGGTTCATCCGACCTAATACCTCGTCTTGGGGTGTGCTCCGGTTCTGTTTGTTGAAAAGAAGGACAAAACCGTTCGAATATGTATTAACTACTGACAGCTCAATAAGGCAACGAAAAAAAATAAGTATCATCTCCCGAGAATTGATGATCTTTTCGATCAACTTCAGGGGGCTAGTATGTTTTCAAAGATAGATTTGAGATCGGATTATCATCAATTGAGGATAAATGGTGATAATGTTCACAATGCGGTATGGACACTACGAATTTTAAGTAATGCCCTTTGGGTTAACGAATGCTCCTGCGGCCTTCATGGATCGCATGAATCGAGTATTTCATCCCGATCTCAATAAGTTCGTCATAGTTTTTATTGATGACATTCTGGTGTATTTTAAGAGTGATGAAGATCATTCTGAACATCTCCAAATCATCTTGCAAACCCTTAGGGAAAAGGAATTGTATGCCAAGTTTTCCAAGTGCAAGTTTTTGCTAAGAGAGATTGGGTTTTTGGGACATGTGGTTTCCAAAAATGGGATTTTTATGGATCCAAAGAAGGTAGAGGCCATTTTGAAGTGGGAGCAGCCTAAAAATGTCACCGAGGTGAGAAGTTTTCTCGGATTAATAGGGTATATCAGAGATTCGTAGAAAGATTTTCAAAGATAGCCGCTCCAATGACAAATTTGACTTGAAAAGGAGTTAAATTTGAATGAGATGATAAGTATAAGGGCAGTTTTCAAGAGCTTAAGCGAAGATTGACCTCTACTCCTATCCTTGCTCTCCCTACTAGCAGTGGCAGTGATTTTGTGGTATATTGTGACACAAGCAAGCGAGGGCTAGGGTGTGTATTGATGCAAGGCGATAGGGTGATTGCTTATGCCTCTCTCCTACTAAAGAAGCATGAAGTGAACTATCTTACTCATGACTTGGAGTTGGCTGCCATTGTCTTTACTTTAAAAATTTGGTGGCATTATTTATATGGGGCTACTTACAAGATCTTTACCAATTAGAAAAGTCTGAAATACTTGCTCACTCAGAAGGAGGAAAACTTAAGGCAACGGAGGTGGTTGGAACTAATCAAAGATTATTATTTGGTGATTCAATACAACCCCGAGAAGGCGAATGTTGTTGTTGATGCTTTAAGTCACAAATCTTCATCTTCGGCATCCCAAGGGAGTTCTTACCTCTCTTATTTAGTTGGACCTGTGCAATAGGACTCGAGTTGGTTAAGGATAATCAAGCTGCTTTATTAACCAAGTTTGTGGTGAGACCTACTTTAATAGAACGCATTCGGGAGCTTCAAGCAATCGATGAGGAATTGAAGGGTATTGTGGAAAAAATACAAAATGGGGAAGGTGGTGAGTTCCAGATTCGGGAAGATGGGATCGTAACTTATGGGAGACACCTACGTGTCCCGAAGAATGAGGATCTCCAAAAGATCATACTTGAAGAAGCACATTTCTCAGCCTATACTATACATCCAGGAAGTACCAAGATGTACTGAACGATCAAGGAGTCATATTGTGGTCTGGGATAAAGAGAGATATAGCCAAGTTTGTTGTTAGGTATCTAGTGTGTCAGTAAGTCAAAGTTGAACACCAATGTAATACTGACATCTCAGTGTACTCATACCTCTCTTTATTTCATATGTGAGATTTCACATGTTCTATATAGAAAATCAGCTAAGAAATTTTTTAACTAAAACTGCTCCAGAAAAGATTTCAATCCAAATCGCCAAAAACTAAAAATTTCCAAAATGATCACCGATGGTCCAAAGCTAATCAGAATGACTCTAGAGTATATAAGAACCTCAAATTAGAGCAAATCAGGGTAAAAGTTGCTTCGTAAAGCCAAATCCGCAAATTTTTGAAAAATGGCCCGGAAACCCTAATTTGGGACAGAGGGCGTCTGGAAAGACTAAACGACCACAATTCGATATGAGATGGATTAAGTTAGACCTAATAGGAGGTAAGGGATCTAGTGTGCAATTATGAAAAATTTTGGGGTCAAAATGAAAATTTCAAAGGTTAAGGGGCTTGTTTGCAATTTACAAGAACCTAGAATTAATCTGCTAATTTTATTCTCCTAAAAGCCTAATTAGACAAGTGTAGAGAGAGGGAGGAATGTGATTGGTCCAATGGTTAAACAAGTGTGAATAAATGTGAATAAAAGTTAGTTGAAAACTTTGACCTTGGGAAGTTTTAATCCAAGGGTGGTGAGGTGCTTGTGGTGTGTTGGACCAATAAGAGCCTTAGGATCTTGATGGTGGGACCCACATATTAAATGAGAGTGTAAGTTGTAGAGAGTGAAAGAACCTTGTAGAGAAAATTAGGAAAAATAAAAGGAAAATAAAAATTTAAAAGACAAATGATTTAATGGTGATAAATTATGTATAAGTGAATCAATGGTTGAGGAAAAAGGCAAAGCCACACTTGATCTCCTTAACCCTAAAGACCAAACAATTATTTTGAGAAGGAGAGAGAGGGACAAAAACGTGGGAGAGAGAAAAGAGAGAGAAAATGGGAATTTGTCTTGTTTTATTGAATGAAATCCAAGGGCTAGAAATGATCTATGAACATTTGATGGTTGAGATTGGTTTGGGTAAAGTAAATGAGACTTGAAAACCCTAGCCTCCACTATTCTTCAAACCGTTAGAAGCTAAGAAGGAAAACAAGAAAAGCCTCTCCATTTCTCTCAAAATCGTGAAGCCTAGCTTGAAGCAGAAATTGATTTCTCCAAACAACACTCCAATATTTTTACATAAATCCACCTCTCTCAACCCCTAGAACAACATATTCAAAAGCAAGAATCAAAGGAGAAGTCTAGCTTGGTGAATCTAGAGGGAAATCATGAGCTTCAAGTGTAACACTGATACATCTGTATACTCCTTATTGTACTTCTCTTCATGTTATATATGATATTACTCTTGTTTCTATATAGAAAATCCACTAAGAAATTTTTTCATTAAAACCGCTCTAAAAAATTTCGGTACAATCGCCAATAATTTAAAAATTTTCAAAATGACCACCAATAGTCCAATAATAATAAAAATGACTCTAGAGTACATAAAAACGTCAAATTTGGATAGATCTTACTTCGTAGAGCTAAATCACAAATTCTCGAAAAAAGTAGTCCGGAAACCCTAATTTGGGACGAAGGTCGTTCAGAAAGACTAAACGATCACGTTTTGACGTGAGATAAATTAAATTAGACTTAATACAAGATTTTGGGTCTAACTTGAAATTTATAAAATTTTGCCTTTAAAATCGCTTAAACCAAAAATTTTATTGGTAAGCCGAAAATATTCCAGAAAAGTGCCGATAAGCCCTAAAATTACTAAAAATGGGCTAACGAAAACCAAAACACTTAAGTATAAGTATAAAGAAGTGAATTTGAAAAATTAAAAAAACAATTTGGTTTAAAAATCGCAAAGAGTCAAATTTATAATTTTAAAAAGTTTAGGGACTAAAAGTGCAAATATGAGAACTTGAGGGACTAAGTTACAAAATCAACTATTAAATGACAATTGGAGATCAACCATTGGCCAAGAGCACACATAGTGGCCAACTAAACTCATTCCACCAAAGAGAAACCTCATTCGTTGAAAAATTCTTGCATGAATTCTCATTGGTTGGTCAAAAAGCCTTTCTTTGTGCTTGGAATTCATCATGGACAAATTTGACAAGGTGGGTACATGGAGGTAGCTTGTAAGTAATTTACATGTGAGAAAGACTTAGGACAAGTGTAGAGTGGAGGTCTTGCATGCAAAAATGAATCAAGGGTCAAGATAGGTGGATTTAGTTTATAAAAAGATCAAAATCAACCATTTTCTCTTCTATTCACTCACTTGGACGAAATTTTTACTAAGAAAAGAGGGATTGCTCTTGTTTAAGTATAATTCTTGGAGCATTAGAGAAGGAATACAAGTAAAAGAGGTAAAAACATTCTTGACTCCATATCTCTAGTTGTTTGAGATAGTATAAAAATTATGTAGAGATTGATGTTTGATGAATTATGTTACTATGGTGGTAAGGTGATTAAGGTTTTAAGAAAATCAAGATCAAGTGATGGGTATTAGTTAGCAAAAGATCATACAAAGGAAGGTAAAATACTCAAACTTGAAGTCTTTACAAGTAGTGAAATTAAATACATGTACTAGCATGCTAGATATGAATATTTTAATTTGAGCAAGCTGTAGTAATTCCAAGATATCTTATTCTGTGAGGATTGAAATTTAGATTGGTTTAGTTATGGTAAAACTAGACTCCCTAAGCTTTAAAATTAGCTATGGGACAAAACTTTTCATTAAGAAATGAAATTATGGTGATTTTTAGAAGAAAAGGTAAAAATCAATATTATATTCACTGTCCTGTGCACGACTAGTAAATTGATTTAGACATTAAGATAAGTTCTGGAAAGAATTAGGGAAAACTCAAAACATGAAACTTTTAGACTTTGTCTTATCTTTAAAATTAGGTGAGATTCACTTGAACAAAATAGTATGTTAGAAGTTATGGTATTTTTACTGAAACTGTGTAGAGTATAATTTAGAACTAAAACTGAGTTAGAAATGAAATTTTATAAAATTCTGCACTTACAATTAAAGGAAACACTAAACATGAAAGTTGTAGGACTATCTCTTGTCATTCAATAGAACTTAGAATCATATAAATCAGAGTTGTATATACTGAGATATGAATTTTCTATCAAAACTATGCAAATTTAGTTATACAAGTAGGAACTGTGTTGAAGATAGATTTTTATAAATTCGTGCAATAGGAATTTGGAGATGAGTTAAACATGAAAAATGTAGATTTATGTTTAGCTTTAATCAGCAATTTGAATCACTCAATTCTGAATTATATAGAGAAGGTTATGTCATTTTTCCTAAGACTGCATAAGAGTAGAACTTGAAAAATCTGAATTGGCTTAAACAAACTAGGGTAAATTGGAATTGGACTTAATCAAATTAGGTTTTCTTCAAGTTTCATTCAACATCTCTAGGTAAGAAAGTTTTCTCTTCACTCCTAATATAACATATCTAATTTTAGAGCCAAAAGAAGGAGCCTAACATGATGAACTTCTTGTAGTCGAAAGTTAGGAGTGTGGAGGAAAGAAAGATCCTTTAAAGAGAAGTCTTGATTTAGGCTTAAAGCATCAATATTTGAGTAAATGAACTTCTGCGCTTTGTTTTAAACTTGGAGACCTTGTATGAATGTTTTAATGTATTGATTTTAACTTAGATTGGGTGTGAAAACAAAGAGACTGAATCCTAAATGAGTGCAGAATTTTGAGTGTAAAAGTTATGAATATATGTGTATATTTGCTGGTTAAAATGAGGAAGAAAGTTGTACAGAAACTGAGTAGTGTTTGGCTAAGAAATTGGAGTGGTGAAAGGGCTAAATGTAAGCTGAAATTGTGTCTTGCCTTTAGTACATTTTGTGTGCAGAAAAGTGGGTAAGAATGGTGACTATATGCATGAGTAGGTGAGCTAAAAGTTGTCCCTCATGTGGTGAAGTTGTATGCAGAACTTAGAGTAAATGTGATGAGTATATATGTATGTTTATTGGTTGAAAAGATGGGAGAAAGTGTACAGAATTTTGGGGTACAAAGGTGAATGTGTGTATACGTATTTGAGGCCTAAATTGTGAAGTATATGTGTATGTTTATGTATGGATTGTATATGTGTCTTAAGGTAGTGTGTTGGTGATGTTATTAGGAATGTATAGAAATGAGCATTAAAGTAGTTGGGTTGGTGATGAAAAGGAGACAGCATGTGTACTTTGCAAACCCTATTTATGATATCCTAGACTTTGATCCTAGATAAAGGATTAGTTAAAATAAAATGTAACATTGAACTTTTCAATGGTAATGACACTTATGCATATATTATGTATTGCTATTGTAGTGATACACTGTTGATCGATCAAGGGGAACACATTTTTGACACATTGTGGTGTTTTTAGGGAGTGACATACAATCCCGTATACTGTGAGTGGGACTTTGATGTTATGTTTTCGATTGAACAAATTCATGTTTTATAACTGTTCAAATGACATGTTTTAAGACATGTGTGAAAGCATATGATTTTTACTATGTTTTATAAATGATGGGTTTTGTGATTCATTGGAGTGTCCCAAATGATTGATTCGAATATTGTACATCAACGGTTTGTAATGAAATGATATCGTGCCACTATTTGAAACCTTGATATGATTTATATGCTACCATTACATTGGCACATTGATTTGAAATGATTTGATGAAATATATTGACACGCGGATTTGATATAATTTGATGATATATGCGGGCCGGATGCCTACCTGTGATATGATGATATGATAATATCCTTGATGGATTTCCGTAGCTACGAAGAGCATTTGTAGAGGCACCCATTGTATCTAGATACGCTTCGGCCAAAGGTATCTGCAAACGTCATATGTATAGTTGCACTCAAATGAACCAAATTTGGGGAGGACGTATGTTACGCCATAGTTTAGCTCCGAGTGAGGTACTATACATGATTTACGAGGTATGCGTGTAGACACGGGCTATCCGGTTGAACCAAATGTGGGGAGGACATGTGTTATGCCACTGTCGAGCACTTGGTGAGGCCTATGGCCAATGTTGGGGTAGAGAGCTAATTTTACATACTTACATATGAAAAACCCCCAACTCACCCATCATTGGTCGAGGTAGACCACTGCCGGGGTTGTTTTACTAGCAAGCTCTAAATGATTTCGTAAATGTGAATGAATGCATCCTTTGATACTATGATGTTTAATATGTGTTCACTAGATTTCTGAAAATAGCATGCTTGGTTTTGATATCATTATGGATTAAAATGTATACTTTGACACTCTATGCTCACACTTTCGTTTGAGAATACATTATCAATCCCCTCACTCACTGAATATTTTTCCATAATACTCACCCCTCACTTTTCCTTGATGACAGTTATAGAATTGGATAGGGAGACGTGTCGAGTGACTGATCGACACACTTGATCTACGTTGGAGACGTTGGGCATTGGGTATGGTACTAATTACTCTTCCGTAGTGATGTATTTGATGATGATTATGTACATTTGAGATTTATAGAATGACCATTGTATACATTTATTGGGATGACTGTAATTATATTGTGTAATATAATTGAAACTCTCAGATGTGTTGTATACTTATGCATTGACGCAAATGTCTTGTATTTTACATTCTTTACTTGGGAGAATGATAAATTTGAGGAAAATAGGTTTTATACAGGTATTGGTGTTAGCTTTCGTTGCCATGGTATGCTTGTCGAGTGCTGACAGCATACGGGGTGACGGGCGGCTGTTCATGGCTTCGGATCGAGGATCGGGGCACGACATCAAGTGAAGAAATCCAAAGGTTTTTTCAAGTTTCCTTCAACCACTTTAGGTAAGAAAGTATCCTCTTCATCTCTAATATGACATATGTTGATTTGGAGCCAAAATAAGAAAGATTACTTGTTGGATCTAGGGGAGGCCGAAAGCTAGATCAAGGAGGAAAGGAAGATCTTGAAGGGAAGCCTTGATTTGGGGTTGGAACACCAAAGATTTGAGGTAATAAGAATTCACACCTTGCTGGAATTTCTAGATCTTATGAGGTTACGAATTTTGTGAAGGTTATGATAGTTGTTTTGAAAGATCCTTGAATCTAGTCCAAAGTATGTTCTAAGCTTTTGTTTTTAAGTCCTTATTCCTCATAGAAATCATGTTGAACATTTGGTTTGGTGATCTGAATTTAGAAGAGGAAGGAAAGATTTGACTTAAACATTGAAACTCTAAATTTCTACAAAACAAGGAATTCTGACCTAGCTGTGATCTTTATGTTATAACTTTTATGTACAAATGCAAATTTAGTGAGGCTTTATGCATATGAAACTAGACTTCCATAGCTTTAAAATGAGATATGATTCGTTGAATTTTGAAGAGAATTGGATTTTTAGTGATTTTTCAAAGTTTGATGTTTTGTAGAGAAATACCCTGTCCTGTCCTGTTTTGGCCGTGAATTTGTTCTTAATTTTGAAGTGCCTTCTGGTCTGAATCAACCTGATCCCTAGTTATGAAATTTGTAGATCTATGTCTTATCTTTAATTTGAGATAAGAATCATGTGATTTGGATATGTGTAGTGAAAGTTACAGCCTGTTTTCTGTGACTACGCAGATTTGAAATTTTGCAATCAAGATTACCTAGAATAAATCTTCATGTCTTTGTGTAATTGAAGTAGTTATGGGCTAAAAATGTTAAGAATTGTTATTTTATAGATAACATAGGTGTACTAAGTTTGGTGACAAAGTTGTGTGTTGGTTTGGTAAGTAGTTTGGAATATAAAGAATAGATGCGAGCATGTGTAGGTGTAAGAGTTGTTGAATGTGAGATCTTATGATAGAGTGTTCAATTTAATTGATATGGTCGCATGCGGACTGTTTTGTGTATACAAAAGTTGGAATGTGAGGATGATCGTTTGGGTGGTTTAGAGTGGCATTGTAGTGTTAGCACATTATGGGAAACATTTGAGACCAATCTAGGATTGCCCTAAGTCTTGATTCTAGGTTTAGGGTTTATTTGTAGTACAAACTTAATATAATGACTTTTAGTTTTGTGACATTTTTATACATGTTATATGTAGCATTGTAGTGACTTGCTTAGTGATCGAACGAGGGGAGCCCCTTTTCGCTTGTTGTTGTACATTTTAGGAAGTGACGTATCATCCCGTATACTGTGAGTGAGATTTCGATGCTATGTTTTCAATTGAACCAAACTTATGTTTTACAGCTTTTCAAATGACATGTTTCATGGCATGTGTGAAAACATATGATTTGAACTATGTTTTATAAATATTCTTTTGTGATTTATTGGAGTGTCTCAAATGATTGATTCAAATGTTATGCATCCATGGTTGTATTGAAATGACATTGTGTCACTATTTGAGAACTTGATATGTTTTATATACTACCCTTGCATTCTGATTTGAAACGATTTAATGAAATATATTAGCACACGGATTTTATATGATTTGATGATGTATGTGGACCAGATGCCTACTTGAGATATGATGATGTATCCTTGATGGATTTTCATAGCTACAAAGGACGTTTGTAGAGGCACCCATTGTATCGAATACGCTTCAGCCGGAGGTATCCCCAAACGTCAGTGTTGTATAGTTGCGAACGGTTGAACCATATCGGGGAGGACATGTGTGACGCCATTGTCTAGTACCGGGCAGGATTCTATACATGGTTGATTATTCATATGCGCATAGACACGAGCTAGTCAAGTTGAACAGAAAGGGGAGGACATGCGTGAGTCACTGTCTAGCACTTGGTGAGGTCCGTGGCCAATGTTGGGGTAGAGACCTAATTTTATACACTTGCATATAAAAACCCCCAATGCACCTATCATTGGTCGAGGTAGACCACTGTCGGGGCTGTTTTATTGGTAAGTTTTATATGATTTTGAAAGATAAATAGATGCATATTTTGATATTATGTTGTGTGATATGTGATCACTTGATTTATGGAAATGCTATGTTGGATTTTGATATCATTATGTTTGGAAATGTACTTGATACTCCATACTCACACCTATGGTTAAGAACATATTGTCAATCTCCTCAGTCACTGAGTATTTTCCCATAATACTCACCCCTCACTTTTCCTTGATTACAGTTATAGACTTGGCAGGAAGACGTGTCGAGAGAGTTTGACACACTTGACTTTATTTGGTGACATTGGGCTTTAGGTGTGGAATCAGCTATACTTCCACAGTGATGTATTTCATGATGATGATGTACCTTTGAGGTATATAGAATGACCATTGTGTACTTATATTGGGATGACTGTAATTTTATTATGTAATGTAATTAAAACTCTCACCAGTATTGTATAATTATGCATTGAGGGATTGTCTTGCATTTTACATTTTTACTTGGGAAATGATATTTTTGAGGAAAAATAGGTTTTAAATAGTTTTGAGTAGGTGATTGTCTTAGCCTTCGTTGTCTTGTTATGTGTGTCCTGTGATAGACAGTGTACGGGGTAACGGGCAACTGTTCATGGCCTCGGATCGAGGGTCGGGGCGTGATACCAAAGGCCAGCCAGTTTCCTCTAACCACTACCAATTCCCGAATGGAAGTGGGAACACCTCATTATGGATTTTGTGGTGGGATTGTTACGTACTCCAAGACGTCACGATGCCATTTGGGTGATTGTAGACAGTCTCACCAAGTCGACTCATTCTTACCGATTTAAAACACATATTCTTTGGAGAGATTGGTCAAATTATATATTGATGAGATCGTAAGATTTCATGGCATTCTGGTATCCATTATATCGGACCACGATCCTCGATTCACTTCTATATTTTGGCCTAAACTGCAAGAGTCATCAGGGACTAAGCTAAAATTTAGTACTGCTTTCCATCCTCAGACTGATGGACAATTGGAGCGTACAATTCAGACTTTGGAAGACATGCTGAGGGCACGTGTCTTGGATTTCTAGGGAAATTGGGATAGGCACATTTCATTGGTTGAATTCGCTTATAATAACAGTTATCAAGCTAGTATAGGGATACCCCCTATGAAACTCTTTATGGAAGGAAGTGCCAGACTCCATTGTGTTGGGACGAGGTTGGAGAGAGAAAGATTGAAAGTGTAGAATTGATCGAGATCACTAAAGAAAAGGTGAAACTGATTTGGGAAAGAATGAATGCGGCTCAAAATTGATAAAAGAGCTATGCCGACAAGAGGAGAAGACCCTTGGAATTCGAAGGAGGAGATAGGGTGTTTTTGAAGGTCTCTCCTTGGAAGGGAATAATTCGATTTCAGAAATGAGGAAAGTTAAACCCTCGATACATCTGTTCCTTCAAAATCCTTAAAAGGATTGGACAAGTGGCATACAGGCTAGAATTACAGCAAGAATTGCAAATGATCCATGATGTTTTTCACGTTTCAATGTTGAAGAAGTATTTATCGGATCCCTCACATGTATTGGAAGCTCCTCCGATAGAGTTGAATGATTATTTGAGTTTCAAGGTACATCCAGTGCAAATCCTTGATCGACAACTCAAGCAATTAAGGAATAAACAAATCCCAATGCTGAAAGTATTTTGGAGAAAGAACCAAGTAGAAGAATAAACTTGGGAGACTGAAGAGTTAATGCGGAAACAACACCTGCAACTTTTTGACGTATAAATTGTAATTTAAATTTCGAGAACAAAATTCATTTTTAAGGGGTTAAATGTTGTAACATTGAAAATTCAGTATTAGAAAATTTTCATTTAATTTATTATAAAATATAGAGAAAAATCGGACTATAATTGATTTTTGGACTCAAAGGTAACACCAAAAAAATTCGGCATCTAAATTTTTTATTTTTCGTTTTACGTGTAATTTTGGAAAGAATGGTAATTAGTTTATAAATATATTATTATACCTTATATATATTAAGGAGTTAAATTGGCTTAGCGGTTAAAATCCTTTTGAAGGAAGTTTGGAGCTTGAGTTCAATTCCCATTCGAGACATTCACGTGGAAGGCATGAATTAAATTGATGTGTAGAATGAGTTGAGTTAGTGGAAATGACTAAATTACCCCTCAAATGCAATAAAAGCAAAAAAATTCATTGGAAGGCATGAATTAAATTGATGTGTAGAATGAGTTGAGTTAGTGGAAATGACTAAATTACCCCTCAAATGCAATAAAAGAAAAAAATTTCATAAGGGTAAAATGGTAATTTTGGCTCCTCAATTAATAACAAATGGACAGACTCATTTTCTTTCTTCTATTCCATTTGCTTTCTCGAATACACAGTAGGTCAGCTTTATTCTATTCCATTTTTTCTCTCGAATACACAACAGGTCAGCTCTCTCTCTCGCTTACTTACCTCTCCCTCCCACTCATTTAATCTCTCATTAAATTTTTCCATTTAAGATCATCAATCACTATGTGGGAAGGAACATTGAAGGCAGAAAATCAATGATTGTTCAACAAAGGGGAAAAGTTAGGATTTTTGAAACCCAATCTTCAAAACCAAATCCAACCCCAAAATTGAGGTAATTTTTTACTCCTAATCTTGGCTTTAGTTTCTTTAATACTAGATTTGATTTTATTGTTGAGATTTGGTGAAATTTTATAGAAAGATCAAAAACCCTAAGTCTGTGAATAGTGAAAAATTGGAGAAAAATGAAATGAAAAATTATAGATAGGGTCAAATAATGTACAAATGGTGGAAATAGAACCATGAACATAGATTATTGAATTTTGGAAAAATTAGGGTATATGCAAAATTAGGGAAAAATTTATAAACCCTAGAAATGAGTATAATTTAACATTTAATTTGAAATTATTGGTTTAAGAAGGCCAATTGGGATTTGAAAATGATTTCATTGGATTCGAATTGGAAATTGGGAGTGAATATCCTCCCAAGAGGTGAGTGGATGGTTTGTTGTACCGTAAATGAGGAAAAATCGTTTTAAATTCTTTTATAAATGATTTTAAATAATTTTATATGATTTTGTGTAAATTTTGTGATTGTGGAATGTCTGAAATGGAAATTGAATTATGAATGCATCCATTATATTTATAAATAAACATGAGCCTTGCGTTATTGGATAATCAATTCTTGAATACTAAAAAATATATTTTGCTAATTGTTTATTGAAATCTTGGCACATTAATTGTGATTTGAACGATTGTGAAATGATGGTACATGAGTGTAATGGCTATAGTCATTCATTCCACGGAGTGACCCAACGGAGTGACGTGATTGTTATGAGTAGGGGAGTTAGACGTATCTCCTTCTTCAGACGTCGAACTATCCGGATCGCACCCCGGTGAGGTACGAGTTAACATCGAGGAAGGGGGAAACTAGTGTTTTGAAAAAAATGAATCAAAAACTCTTGACGGGCTTCCACCTGGGTTTAGCCAAACCTGGGGTGGGAGAGGTTTCTTTAGTTAGTCCTCGTGATTTTTGAAAAGTTTGAAATTTATGAATGCATGTTTAATTGAAAGTATTCTAATTTGCTGCAACAATTTCATATAAATTTGAGTTATTTATGGTATATGTTTTTGACTCCCCCACACTCACCCTCATTTATTACACAATTATGTCATTGCACTCCACTCACTGAGTATTTATAATATCCACTCATCTCTTGCATATTTTTTCAGAGGAAATTTAGACAGAAGATCTCTTTTTAGAGCAATTAAAAAAGTATTTTGTCGAATTTTGATAGGTATCAATGATCCAGGATCTTATTTTTGGGATTAATGTAGTAAAATTCATGGAAGGAGACTTTTGTATTTTTTTTTAGTTTGGATTTGATTGATACTTACTTTATTTTCTTTTTGGTGGACAAATATTGATGAAATCCTCACTTGGATAATTGAGATTTTATAAATTTTATTTAATCTTTACTGTTTGCAAAAAATTATTGTTTATATAAGATATTTTGATTTTATTGATAAATTTTGGGAATATTTTGAATTTGTAGAAATATTATTGAGAATTATTTATTAGCCGTGTTGGCCTAATGCATGCATTGGAGTTGTAATGGTCGAGTTGGTCTCGTGCATGCCATTTGAGACTGGATGGATTGATTTAGTACTTGGATGATATTAAATTATTTTGAAAATAGGATTGAACAGATTAAATGCTATGCGTTGTCTCGGTATATGAGGAGATTCTGCCCGTTTGCCGAGGAAGCACGACGGTCGTCGCGAGCTCGACTTGAGGGTTGGGGCGTGATAAATAATTTACATTTGGGTAGCCAATAGTAAGGGAATAATTTTTCTAACTCAAAAAAAAAAATTTCAAAATTTTTTAAACTGAAAAAATAATTTTTCTATAATTTTTTTAACAATTTATTGATTTAAAAAATCAATAAAAAATATTTTCCAAGTTTGAAAAATAAATTAAATTTCACAAAAAAATCAAAATAAATAAAAAATTTATTCTAGTTAAAATTTTGACAGAAAATGATCCCATACGTGCCTCCAAGTGCCGTTGGGAGGGGTTTTCAGTTTGGACATATGCCCTTCCTCCTTGGCCGGCACGTGCATCCCATTCGCTGCCTTCTCGGCGATGCTCAGTCCTAAAATTTTGGCTACGGCCCCGTTATTAAAGTTTCTAAGTTCAATGATGGTTTCGATTTTCAGATCAGACATCTCTAGCTTAGGGTGTTGGCTGCACGTGCCTCAGCCGAGAATGGAAATGACTTTCGGGACACTACTCATCTTCTCCAATTTCTGGGAACTTTTCTTTTCTTTTTTTTTGCAATTCAACCAAATTTTCAAATAATTATATCTTTCTTAATTTTAATCAATTTTTGTATTCTTTTTATGGTTAAAAACTATTTTTCTATAAGATTTTAACTGTATAAAATCAAATCATAAAACACAGTATTCTAAAATATATGAGTATATAAAATTTCGGTTAGGATTTAAGATATCTCATAATGTACTTAATGCATGTATACCAAATTTTGCAAAGTTTCTCATGAAATACACGTATCACTGTGTAAAATTGAGAATATTTCATCAAATCTATTTCAAGATACTATTAATAAATCTTAAACTTTACTTATGGCATTTTTTATTTTTAATACCCAGAAGAGATAAGAACACCCATATATGGCTCCTATACTAATGGCGGATTTAAAAACATATCGGTAAATAAAATCCTCATACATAAAATTCTCAAATCTAAGTTGATTTAGAATCACTTACCTCCTCAGAGCAACTTCTGTTGTTCACAATCCAAACGTCTTTTGATGAAATCAACAATCAACCTATAATTCCTTAATGTTGGAAGAAGATCTCTCACTCATACTCCCAAAGATTATACGTTCCCCCCTTTTCTTTCTTACATACATATGTTTTTCAAAGAAAGAAGAACCCATTCAAAAAGGAGAGAGACAGGGAGTTTAAGGGAGAGAGGGAGTTGGGGGTGGTTTTTTCAAAAAACCACTCCCCCCCCCATTTTTCTCTCCCTTTTGAATTGAAAATAAAATGTGTTTTGGGTCTTGGTCTACCCTTGTGGGTAGTCCCGCATCTATTCCACCAACAACAATCATACATAACAAGAACACCAAAATTTTTTAATGTGGAAAACCCCTTCAAATCAAGGGCAAAAACTATAGGATCTAGTTCAAAAAATACTCTAGTATGTAAATCAAGATTACACAGTGTTCTTCCTTAGTATAATAGAGATATCAACACAACTATTACAAAAGAAATTTCAAAAACAATATTCTTGGAGTACAGAACTTAAATAAGAGAAAAGTATGAGGAGATATCGCTAAAAATATGTAGATCCATGTAGCAGCTCCAAGAGATGTTTCCTCAAATCAACCCCACCCAATATGTAGATCTGATTCCTGTAAACCAACCTCTGAAATTTTGGGCAAAACGAAATAGAAATGGCCACCCAATCTTCAAGATTTCTCTGTATCTTTCCTTCTCTCTTCCTCCCTCTTTGTCTTCACTCTCTCTCTCTCTCTCTCTCTAATAAAGGCAAAAGACCAATCAGCCCTCTTTTTCTGATTCAAATGATTTCTTTATTATTATTATTATTATTATTATTATTATTATTATTATTATTATTATAACTTAAAAGCAACTTGGGCTTTCGCTTCATTCAACCTTCCAACATTCAACCTTCCAACAATGAGGGCAGCCGAACAATCTCCTCCACCCAAAATAGTTGGAAAGGAGAACCACGTTTCAGATCTCTACCTAGAGTCCATGCCAGCCAATCTGACAAACAGCTCATCCTTCTCTTCAGTAACCACCTTGATCATCATATCTACGACATTTTTATCGTTATAAATCTTCCTAACTTCATAAGCTGTTTTTCCAATACCATTCTAATTCTGTGGTATCTAATATCAATGTGCTTAGTCCACACATGATAGATAGAACTTTTGCTCAAGTTTATAGCAATTTGACCATCACTAAAGTTTGAATTCTTGGAGGAATTGGTGGTGCATCTAGTTTCATTATCTCTTCCAGCACATTTTAATCAATTCAAGGTGAGTTATAACTGTTAGAAAAAGACTTAGTTTTGAATGAGTTCATTTGACACTGTTTTCAAAAAGAGAAAAGGTGAAATCAAGATAAGACAGAGAGTGTTTATTTGACCTTAACCTTTAAAGGTAAAGGCAATGAAAGTAAAAGGAAGAAGGATAAGGAACCTACACGCATGACACCTCAAAAGAAATAACAAACAAAATTGAATCTTTATTTCAAATTTTAGGACGACTGTTTCAGAGACTGACATAGGAGAGAGTAGAGAAAAAATTAAATGATTAAATAATTAAGTAATATTGAATTAAAATTTAAAAATAAAAATAGAGCAGATAAAACAAAAATAAAAATAATAAAAAGAAGTAAAAACAAATTATGCATGGAAATTTAAAATAATAATAATAATAATAATAATATCACATTACTTCAATTGTTTCAGATTCTCCTGTACCACTTGCTCTTTTTTAAAGTCAACTTCTTAATTAATTCTTGACACTCATGCTTTTATAAATAACTTATTTTCAAATTTTCAATAACTTACCCTGACATTTCACAACATCTTTTACATTTAAGGTCATGCTCCTCCTAACGGGTATGTATTTAGATTTTCGTTGCATATTTTCAAATCATCTCATACGATATTCTCTTATTTTATTCACAATTAAATTAACTTCCAATTTAATACATATTACTTCATTTTTAATTCTATCTTTTCTAATTTTACTCTGTCACACCCCGATCCATAATCGAAAGTCGTGAACAGTCGCCCGTTACCCCGTATGCTGCCCATCACACGACACACATACCGAGACAATATAGGCTAACATGTTCACCTATTTAAGAATTGTTTTTCCTCAAAAATGTAATTTCCTAAGTAAAAGAAATTAAAATGCAACATTTTGCCTCAATGCATGAATATACAACTATTTTGAGAGTTTCAAATTATAAGTTGCATAATACAATTATAGTTATCCCATAAAATATGTACATGGTCATTCTATAGACCTCAAGTATATACATCATCCAATGTCATCACGGAAGAATAGTTGGTTCCATTCCAAAAACTCGAAGTCTCCAAATATAAGTTAAGTGTGTCGAATGCCCCTCGACACGTCTCCTTGCCAAAACTATATCTGTCATCATGGGAAAATGAGAGGTGAGTATTATGAGAAAATACTCAGTGAGTGAGGGGATCAACATTTTTTTCTTCAATAACATGTGTGAGCACAGAGTGTTAAAACACAATTTAAAACATGATAATCTTATAAATCAAGCATGGCATTTCCATAAATCATATGATTACATATCATACATCATAACACCAATATATGCATCCATTAACGTTTCAAAAGAATCATTTAGAGCTTGCCAATAAATATCCCCAATAATGGTCTACCACGACCAATGACGGGCGCATTGGGGGTTTTTCATATGCAAGTATAAACACATTTAGCTCTCTACCCTAATGTTGGTCACGGGCTTCACCAAGTGCTAGACAGTGGCGTCACACACGTCCTCCCTTTACGGTTCAACTGGTTAGCCCGTGTCTATGCGCATATATATAATCAACCATGTATAGAATTCCGCCCGATGCTACACAATGGCGTCACACATGTCCTCCCCGATTTAGTTCAACCGGCCGTAACTATACATTTGACATTTGGGAATATATCCTACAGAAGCATATCCAGACACAATGGGTGCCTCTGTAAATGCCCTTCGTAGCTACAGAATCCACAAGGACCATCATCACATCATTGCATCACAAGTAGGCATTCGGTACACACGTTTTCATCAAACCATTTCAAATCAGTGTGCCAATGCAATGGAAGTATATAATCATATCAAGTTTTCAAAGAGTGGCACGATGTCATTTCAACACAATTCATGGATGCATATCATTTATCCTAATCATTTGAGACACTCCAATAAGTACAAAGAGAAGCATTTACAAAATATAAATAAAATATTATGCTTTCACACATGTCATTAAATATGTCATTTGAAAAATTATAAAATATGGATTTTTTTTTGTTCAATCAAAAACACAGTGTCAAAGTCCCACTTATAGTATACGGGAGGGTCTGTCACTCACTAGAATGATCTCAAAATGCGAAAATGTGCTCCCCTCGATATGTCTCCAATCGTGTGTCCTACGAGGACAATATAATGGATATGTAAGTTTGGTTGCCATATAGTTGACAATGGTTGGCTCATTTTAAATTTCACTAAATTCCTTATTCATGACTAAAAATTAAGGTTACATATGTAGGTTCCAAGGTTGTACACATGTTGTCCCTTTGTCATTTCCTTACTTCGTTATATGCTAATGTGCACATGTATACTCATTCACGATACCAACATGTTCATACTTCCCTTAAATGTTTTAACTCCATTTTTCTTACACACATAAATACACCTTTACATTCAATTGTCAAAATGTCTGGTAGGCATCCTTATGCTATCTTTAAAGCACCAATATCATCATTCCCAAAATCTCCTCCATTCATATGCGCAAAACAGTCCGCAACCTTTAGATATACCACACACTCCATGGCTTCCAAGTGCACATTCAAACATACACACATCTCAAAACTTATCACACATACTCATGCTCATGCTCATTCCTTACATTCTCGACTACTCACTAAACTAACACACATCTTTATCACATTACTTAGCACACATATGCTAACTATACATGCACACACACACATACTTATCACCATTACTAAAATTCTGCACACATGTAAATCCCTTCCTCCTTACATTTTACTTCTTGGCTAGCATGAAAATGGCCTCATTGCAATCATTTTTAGTGCAGAAATTTCTACACACTTTTAGATCACATTCGTTGGCCTTTAAGGTAGTTTCCTTGCACATTAACATCCAATTGTTTCCAGCCCATAAGTACCCTGTTTTTCAGCCAACATGCACATGTACATACTCCTAATTCTCATTCAAAATTCAGAACACAAAATTTGCCAAATGCAGGACACATTTTCAGCTCACTAACATACCTTTCTCTCCTCTAAATTCTTAGCCAAACACAAACAAATTTCTGCACACTTTTCCCCCATCATTTTGATCAACAATTATACACATATATTCATCACCTTCACATTAAAATTCTGTATACATGATCTGCATTTTAAAAACTAATTTCAGCTCACCAAAACATAGTATTCTCATCCCAAATCTTGGCCACACAAGGTTCAAATTTTTCTGCACACATTCCACATACTTTATTTGGGTTCCACCTAGGCTCTAGGTTATAAAATCATGCTAGAACATCACATTAACACATTCTTACAAGGTTTTCAAATTTTAGCAAAGTGTAGAATTTTTATACCTCAAATCTTGATATTTCAAGCCCAACCAAAACTTCTCTTCAAAAGACCACTCTTTTCCCTTGCTCCTAGCTCTCGGTCACCATAAGTTCATCAAGTTAGCTTCCTCCTTTTGGCTCCAAAACAAAATATGTCATACTAGAGTGTGAAGGAAAGATTTCTTACCAAGAAATGTTGGATGAAACTTGGAGAAAACTAAGTGTTTCTACCACTTGAAGCCCACGACTCTTCTTTGAAATCCACTATGCAAAACTTCTCATTTTTCTCAAATTTTTTGATATATTGTAATTGGGCTTGTGAGGAAAGGATTTATGTAAAAATGTTTAGGTGGTGTTGTAGGAAATTTGTGAGCTTCCCTACTAGCAAACTCACGGCCATAAGAGGAAAGTTGAGAGCTTTTTAGAAGAAAATGCTTGGGCTTTGCACATCTCACAGTTTTGGAAAAGAACTACGTGTTTATCTTTGTTACATTTTATTCTCCATTTAATGCTAGCCTTTAAACACTTTCAAGATCCATTCTAAACCATTGGATTTCATGTTCACAAGCAAGAATCCATCCTCTTTCTCTCTCACGGTTCACTCTCTTCACTCTCTACAAACACAACATAACTCACTTTCTCACACTACAATCAAGTCTTCATTAATTAAATGTCTCCCACCAACCAAGGTCCAATGGCTCACAATTTAGATCCCATTTCAAGTTAAATCCTCACCCTTGGTTTGTTCCCAAGAAACCCAACACTTTCACACCATGAATAGTCTCCTTATCTCCCACTAATACAATCCTAGGATCTAAATTAATTCATCTCTCTTCAACACATTCTCCACCCTTGGATCAAGTTCTCAAAGACTAAAAAAAAATCTCTTCTCTCCTCTCCAAATTCGGCCAACATACTCTCTCACTCTCTACACTCTTGTTTAGTCTTGGTTAGAGAGAGAACATTGTTAAATTTGCTTATAATCTCAACCTTTGATCATCTCAAGAGTCATTTCCCACCATTGGATCATTTTTGCACCAACTAAAAGTCATTTTCTCTGACTTTATTAATCCAATAATTAAAATCTAATTACAAACAAATCAAAGATCCTAACCATTCCTTCTAAATTATTATTAATTCCAATTGAGTCCCTTGACTTATAAAATTTACAATTGACCCCGAAAAATTTTCATAATTTCACATTAGACCCAAAACCTCGTATTATGCCAAATTTAAGTTATCTCGCATCAAATCGTGATCGTTTAGCCTTACCAAGTTACATTCGACCCGGCTGGGGTTTTACCGGCGATTTTTCAGAAAATTTGCGATTTAGCTCTATGAAGTGAGATCTATCCAAATTTGAGGTTCTTATAAACTCTAGAGTTATTCTTATTATTATAGGACCATCGGTGGTCACTTTGGAAATTTTTTATTTGTCGGCGATTGGACCGAAATTTTCAGAAGCAAGTTTAGTGGAAAAATTTCTTAGTGGATTTTTTATGTAGAAATAAGAGTAATATCAAATATAAAATGAAGAAGAGTACAATGATGAGTACACCGAGGTATTAGTGTTACATACCATATATCCATCTGAGTATTTTTATTTCAGGTATAACTATTTTATATTTTTATTGTTGTTTAATAGCTCAATACTCAATATCATATAATAATATAGATCTAATAGTGGTTATATAAAAACTTTCCCTTTCTATCTATGTTGTCATCGCTTTGGATGATAAATCCAAGATATTGAAAATGTTATTCTTTAGTACATCTTGTCTATTAAACTTAATCGTTTCTTCATCATTTGTATGATTGTCATCAAACGTACATCTTATACAATCAATTTTTGATCTATTTAATCTAAATTCTCTAGATTCTAGTGTGATAACTCTAATTTAGCGTTAATACTCTCTCTAATTTTATTGACCAGTACTATATCATCTACAAAAGGTATATGCAATTGTATTTCATTTTAAACATTCTTTATTATTTCAACTATCACTATTGTAAAAAAGGAGATGACTTAATATGAAATCTTGGTAAAACTCACTGTTAATTGAAAAACTATCACTTAAATCCTCACAAATTTTTATATTGGTAATAGTTTTATCATATATTGTGGTCAATGTATATATCTTATGATTCACATCCCCGTCAATATTATGGATCCAAAATATCTAAAATGTTTACTCTTTGGTATGTCCTGTCCATTGAATTTAATTGTTCTTTCATCAGTCATATGACTATCATCAAATGTACATTTCATACACTCGATTTTCGATTTACTTAATTTAAATTCTATGAATTTTAGTCTGATAACTCCAATTTAGTACTAATACCCTTCTTAATCTCATTGACCAACACTTTATCATTTACAAAAAATATACACAAATGTGTTTTGTTATTTCATCTATCACTATTACATAAAGAAGGGGATTTAATGCGAAATCTTGGTAAAATTCACTGTTAATTGGGAAACTATTCCTTAAACCCCTGTAAATTTTTTTATTGGTAACAATTCCATCAATGAGGTTTATATATTTTAAGAAAATCTCTTTTTTCATCAACATCCAATATCATATGTCTATGAGAACCTTATCATATGCTTTTTCTAAATCAATGAATACAATACGCAGGTTTCTTTTCTTTGTTTTAAATATCTCCATTAAATGTCTGAAAAAATAAGTGATTTTGGTAGTAGATCATCTTGGTATGAAACCAAAATGATTTTCAAATATAATTATTTTCGATATCAATTTATACTCTATCACTTTCTCCCAAAATTTCATAATGTGAGCCATAAATTTAATTTCCATTTAATTAGAATAATTTGATATGTCACATTTGTTATTATATAGCGGTACAATTATGTTCTTCTCCATGCTTGGGAGTTAGTAGAATATATTTATTTTTTATTTAGTTAGTTACTGATTTGATTTTCCATTACTAGCAGTACGGTGGAGGTGTGATTTTAGTTAGGAGTAGAGTTAGACTATGTTATCCAATATCCTTCTGTAATTACTTATTTTTAGCCATGTTGTAAGGTTTTTGTGTCTTATCAATTATGAAGATGAATACTATAACTTCTTCCATTCCTCAAAGAAATGTCTTTTTTCCCCCAAATGCTAAGCGCAGTCGGCTTGTGGGTGCTAGAACATTACTCTAACATTTGTATCTCCTAGACAATAAGATAATATTTCTTTTTAAGTGTCTATCATTTATGCTTCTACCTAATTCTTTTCTTTACATGTTAATTAACAAGTAGGCTCTTTCTCATAGGGTTTGGCAAACTAGGTATAGTTATTCCCTATTCAACAACCATTTGTCATTTTCGTAGTCTAAGCTAGGTGGTCAGCTTGTGACCACCAAACATTATGGTGAGGCTAGGTAGTCAGCTTGTGGTTGCTAAAACATTGCTCCATTATTTGAATTTCCAAGACAGTATGATAATATTTCTTTGTGTGTCTGTCACGCCCTATCCCTTAGATGAGGATGCGACAACTGTTGCATTATCATAGCATACAGATAAACCTAACCCGTATACCAAGCTACCACATGACATTCATTGATATCCATCCATTTTTTGAAATAATTCAATAAATCAAAATAAAATAACATGCATTCATGATACAACCAAAGGACTAACCCAGTCTATCCCTATTCAAAACATGCATGTATAAGACCATCCCAACCATTCAAATCTAAATACATATACAATGACAATCAGACCATTCCAGTCAATTCTATAGAATATAGAACAAGTTCCTGCTCAAGGGATTTAAAACTAGCTTAAGCAAAAATAATTCTCAAATAAACTTTAAGTTAATCAAATGGTCCTCAACATATGTATTCAAAACCAAACGAAATTTAAAATCTAAAATCAGCAAAGATAGTATTCAAGATAGTTTTTCAAAAATAGTTATAACCAATGCCTCCACAAGAGTCCACTAATATCTCAAAATATAATCAAAAGAGATCGATACCCGAAGAGGTTCTTAAAATATCTTCGGTATGACTCAAGACATGGCTTAATCTCCAAGCTAAACATCCTCTAAAAAAAGAAATGGAATGAGAGGAATGAGTATAAGTAATACTCTAAGCAGAATAACATGTTATATAATAAATAAAAGATGGGTGTAGTATGTCAAATAAGATTTTCAAAATCTTTTTCATCATAAATCAAATATACTAATGATCATCATAAAATTCAAGGTTTTCTAATTAAATCCAATCATCATAATGAGATAAAATTTATGCATCTAATATTTTTCACATTTTCCAAATATGGAGTAATCAAAATCATTGTTCCCGACAAAGGTCTACCACGACTTAGGGTGGAACTGTCAAGGGGTTTTGGTAATTTAAGTTTACAATTACCTTTATCTTTGGTGTTAGATGTGGTGTTTCATTGGTGATGTAACCAACTATTTCACAACTTTATTTATAACATTTGGCCATAGAGGCACTGGATGTGTTTGGCCACCTCTCTTAGTCTACTAACCCCTTACGTCATTCTGTTAGGTCGCAACATGGAGGGAAATGACTAATTATTTAATAGGGATTCAGCCTCTATCACAAACTAAATATATGCACCATTTCATAAGGTTCACAAAACTATTTCATGTGTCAAATTTAATTCAACAATTTTTCAAGTCAAGTCATACTCAATACATTACATGAAATATGACACATTATTCATTTACAACAAATTGAATGCAAAAATATATTAAATTCACATATAGCGGCATTCCACATGCACAAAGCGTTTCAAACTCATTTAAAAATCATTTTAAAAAAATCAAATAAAATATTTTACTCATTTAAAATATAATATATAATCCATTCACCTCTGGGAGCGTACCCAGTCCCAAAATTCCAAACAAATAAGAATTATTTCCCTTCCAACCTTCCCAATGCCTTAACCTAATTCACTGGTCACAAATTAATAATTAGGTTTAAATTTAGCATTAGGATTAATTGATATCCTATTACCAATTCACAACAATATCTTAAATTTTATAATTTCTCCATTCCTCTCTATTATTTTACAATAGGCACAAAAGCCACTAATTTTACCGAAAATTTTCTAATCCTTAATATAATTGACAAACCCTAAATTTCTAGGGTTTACACATATATGTTCCAAAATCACTATTGACATGTAACTATCACAAATAACACAATCTATTCCCAATTCATGTCAATTTCTATAGGTACAACCTAGAGTCAAAAACCCTACATTTTTCTAAAATTATATATTGAACAATAATTCACATAAAATTGATATACTATTGTAAATCACATGAGAAAAATGTCTTACCTCAACTTATGTCACAAATTTCACTACCAATTTCGTTCTAACAAAAACCCAAAATTTTGTGACTCTACAAAAATTTCAAAAATTATATAAATCATCAATACAAATATAAATAACTCAAATATATGTTGAAAAGATATTATTATTTTGATTGCAACACGTAAATTTTTTCAAAACTTTAGATTTTCTCTCTTTAAAATTTTGTAGATTTCTTACTAGAGTTTTGTAATACCGGAAACTTGATGTTCAGTATTTTGGAAATATTTCTATAAGAAAGTAGAAAAATGTTGACTTTGTATATATATATATTGTTTAGTTATTTAATTATATTATGGTATAAAAAAAAAAAAAAAAAAAAAAAAGAGAGAGAGAGAGAGAGAGTGGAGATGCTGCGTTTCGGGGTGAAACGCAGCACCCCGCTGTTCCCAAATCGATTAGGGCTGAAAGCCCTAATCGCTCACTCCCTCACCCCCTGCTCCCTCTCTCTCCCGCTGGCGACTCTCTGTTCGTCACTCTCCCTCTCTCTACGATTGTCCTCCGGCGCGCCACCCTCACCCACCGTGAACTACCTCGCCTCTCTCCCTCTACTCACTCTCCATTTCTCTCTCTATTTCCAGTCTCTGCACTCTCTCTCCCTTCGCGATTCACCGTTCGCCATCTCGATCTCACTCTCCATCGATCGCCACCTCTGTCCCGAACCATCTCTCTCGGTCTATCACAGTCGCTCTCTTCCACGCACAAGCGGGCGATTCTTCGTCTCCTTCCCGTGCGCGCGACAGCAAGGCTCTTGCTCTCCCTCTCCTCTGCTTGCTCGCACGCTTGCACGGCCCCTGTCCTCTGTCAAGAGACATCACTGCAACCCACTTTCACTGCAAAGGTAGGATCGGTCCTAACCCTAGCTTTAGGGTTTCGAAATTTTGTGGTAATAAACTTAGATTTACTGAAATTAACTTCGATTTGGGAGCTTTGCAGGTCTGAGAACGGACTGAGAGGACATTAGAGCGAGGATTTCGAACTGCAAGAAAATGCTAGGTGAGGGATTTTCAATCCCTTCAATACTCAGATTATTTGTCTAATTTAGGTTGAGAATAAGTGTGGATATATTCTAAAAATATGCTAGATCCGTAGGAAATACGTTATTCTTGAAAGTTTGTATGAAATGATGGAAGTTAGGTCTAGAATTTGATGTAAATTGGACTGCGAAGCATGTTAAAATGTCGTTGATAGTATTAGAGTTTTATTTGATTGAATTACGTAGTTTTTCTTGGGAATTGAATTGAAATTGGCGTGAATTAAATTAAGATTATGTAATTCGGGAGAAAATTGATTAAATTGAAGAATATTGTAAATTTAAAGTCGTTGGTGATTTGAAATGATCTTAGATTGATGAAACGAAAGTTTAGGAATATAATTGTGTAGTTAAGGCTATTTTAAATAAAAGGGAAATTTGAAAACCCTTTAATAGAGCTTTAATTGTTGATTAATTGTGTTGATTGGTCTAGGTTGACCTTTGGAGACTCGAGGGGAGTCTTTTTGTGTTGATTTCGAAAATAGGGAGTGAATACCCTCCCTAGAGGTGAGTGGATGGATCGTTGTGTAGTAAATAAGCAAAATGTTTTTAAATTCTTTGATAAATGATTTGAAATGATTTTCACATGATTTATATGCCATTATTTGTGATTGTGGGATGTCTGAAATGAGAATTTGAATTATGAATGCATCCTATGTGATTTTACATGAATTTGTGCCATGTGACTTGATTTCCTGATTGGTAAATGCTCATGACATGATTTTCGGATTGAATTGATAAAATATGGCACATTGTTGGAAATGGAATGATTGTGAAATGATGGTGCACGAGAGAAATGGCTATAGTCATTCCCCCCACGGAGCGACCCGACGGGGTGACGTGGATTGGGGTATTATATGCGAGAGAGGTACGCGGCCTCTGCTCTGCCCCGTCGGACTATCCGGATTGCACCCCGGTGAGGTTCGAGCCAACGCCAAGGAAGAGGGTAGTTTTGAAAAACTGAAATGGAAAACCCTTGGCGGGCTTTCGTCTGGGTTTGGCCGCCCTGAGACGGAAGTGTTTTCGATGGGACCCTTGTGATTTTCTGAGAAAATGTTTGATATGGATGCATATTTTATAAATGATATTGAATTACTGAAATGTTTGGATATGAAAATGATGTTTCAAGTATGCTTTGACATTCCCCACTTTCACCCCTTATTTATTACACAATCATGCCATTGCACTCCACTCACTGGGTATTTATAATACTCACCCCACTCTTTAACATTTTTCAGAGGAAGATTAGATTTGTGACAGAGATTGGAGCTTGGGGAGGGCCTACCAGCTGGCTTTTGTAGGTATACATCGAGATGTATAGTCATTTTTGGTTTAAATTGAAATCCGAAGAAGGGAAGACTTGTACAATTCTTTTTGGTACGGATTTAATTGATACTTGTGTCCTGTATAGGAACAAGTATTGATGGAATCCCTACGTGGTTGTTGTTTACTTTCTTTCCCTCCTAGTTTTGGTAAAAACTCAATGTTTGAGTGGGACATTTGGTTTGTAATATTGAGAATGGTTATTTTCTTTCGATTTCACGAAGTCTTGGACAACTCATATCGTTTGGATCTTACGGACGTTTGCTTGATTCTTCAGGCGAGTGTTAGTAAGATCTTACGGCTATGTTTTGGGACTTTCTGTTTGTTAAGTGCTTTCCTTATACTGTGAACTTTGAAATGGCTTGGATGGCCATATTGTGTGCCGTGCATGTACAGGTTCCCTCTCCCCGATTGTGTGTTGATGTGTAAATGCGCATGTACAGGTTCCCTCTCCCCGATGTGTGCTCGTGTGTACAGGGATGGACCGGATGAGTCCTTGCATGTGTTTGTTATGTGATGTTTTTCTGTTTTTATATGATTGATGATTGGTGTAGAAAGAATTGTTGTCTTGCTGTCTTTGTAGCCTTGCGGAGTCCCGGTATATGGGGAGGTTCTGCCCGTATACCGAGATTTCGCGGCGGCTGTCGCGTGGTCGATCCGAGGATCGGGGCGTGACAGCTTTAGTGGTATCAGAGCTTAGGCTCACGATTTTAAAAGTTTGATGATTTTGGAATGATTTCAAATGTTTTCAAATGTCCCAAAAGTTTCTAAAGACTTTGAAGTATTTGGTTTTTGAAAAAAGGTGTTTTTGAGAATGTACAAGTCTTCCATGGATTTCTTAGGAGGATAGGAATGCTCATTTTTAGGGGGTTAAATACCTAGTTCAATTCCTATTCTATTTGCTGAGATTTGACTCTTCTTCGTAGAACTATCCCTCATAGACAAAGATTGAGGAACCGAATGAGATTCCTCCTACACACCTCTACATATTAATTATAGTCTTCATATATCTTGATTTCACCTCTTTATTGAGTTGTGGTTAAGATTCTTGCTAGTAGATTGCTTACGGTACTCGGTGATACTATTATCTATAATTTAATAACTAGGGTGTTTTTATTGAAGATAGATTCTACTTCTGATTTTAGTGGCTTATTAAGTGGTTCATTTTGCTAAGAAGCATGATAAAAGAGTATATTTGAGATTTAAAAGAACCTGGCCATTAGGGGTTCATTTAGAGGGCACTTTGAGGAGTGTTCCTAGTTGTGGAGTCTTGATAGCACGGTGGTGGTGAAGGATTAGATTGAAATGATGACTTGAAAAGTTACAAATGTGATGCCGTGACTATGGTAGGGTTTCCTACAATCGGAAGAAGGAAAGGTTGTAATGAGGCTGTAGATTGGATTGTAACGGAAGTGTGCATATTGAAATTTATGGTTCAAAATTGGTTGAGTTTGTGAGATTCAAGAAGATTTAAATGCCGAAAAGTTTGGAGTATTTTATTTAGAAATTGTGTTCAAAGGATTCTAATATGAGGAAAACCTGGCAAATCTGCCTTCAAGGCGCTAATAAACAAATGGATATTTCTAAAAGGAATTTATGGATATTTCTTCTTAAACAAGCAATGGCCAAGTGATTCATGGTTAGGGATTGAAATACTAGAGCCGGTATCAATTATTTCTTTTCCCCTAAATAGTGGGAGTTCGAAATTTTTTTATCATGGACATGAGAACTTTATTAGAACCATATGGATGTAAATTTAGTATATTAGATAGAATGAAGGAAAGGTTGGTAAGGATAAACTGAAATGATATTGACAGGAATTGTTAGAAAGTTTCTTCCTAGTGCCTGTAACCGATATGGAAAATTTTGATGATTTGAGTGGATATTTGTATTGTGAAGATAATGTTACTGTTAATTATTGGCATAAAAGGGGATGCTTAATTGCGTTTTGTTAGTAAGTGCGATCTGTCATAAAGTTAGATAGGGAAATTTACAACATGAATTTGATATTATTTAATAGAGATGCAAGGGTTTGTTTAGTATATTGAGTATGACAAAATTTCTTGCCATGGAGGACATTAGTTTGTCAGGTAAATTCCTTAGAACTTGAACTTGATGATTTAGAGATTTGGGTATAAATATTAAGTGATCATGATTGCATGATAATGAATTTAAGGAGAGATGATTTTGATGTTTTGAGATATTCATGGTGTTAGTGATAATTATATACATTGATTGAAATTGATAGAAATTGTCATTTGACTCTTTTTCCATAGACATATAGTATTATTCATTGGTGGTCAACTCATCGAGATTTTGAGTTGAGTTGTTTCCAAATTTAGAGATGTTTGGATCAACTCGTTGATAATTTGGTTAACTCTCTTATAGGAGATGTGAATGGACGGCTTTGATGCATATGAATGGGTTAATTGTTTTCAATTATGAATTATAAATTGATTTTGAAATGAATTTGCAAATGGATTCGAAATTGATTTGTGAAATAAATTTTAAAAGAGGATTAAAATATTTTGTGAGTGTGGTGTGCCTGAAATGAAATGGCAAAATATCCATGACTCATGACTTTGAATATTAAACTATTTGCATTTGTTACATTTGGATACTCATGTGAATTTTGAAGAATAGCTATATCTTATATTTGAGATTGTGAATCGATTGATAACTTAAGCTTGGGAACATGGTGTTGGAAAATCAATAATGACTAAGTCTTGCCACGGATCGAGGCCATGGAGGCAGCGTGGCAAAGGCTGGGTAGGAGAGTGATTTTGGACAGACCCGAAAGTTATTGAAAGGAAAATATAAAATTGTTTATTGAATTGGAGAATATGAGTCATGGAAAATTTGATATAAATTTATGTTATTACAAATGATTTTGGCATTACACGGAAATGAATTTTGATATATGTGTTTGGCACAACCACTTTCACCCTTCATTCATGCTCAATATGCCATGCCGTCTATTCACTAAAAATTTCCATGCTTACCCCAGTCCTTCCTAATATTCTTTAGAAGAATCTTAGATTCGAAACATGAATTTTGATTTCTAGCAACGGCTAAAGTCAGATTCTAAAAAGCACAGATATGCATAACTAGTGAAACAGGATAGTATTATTAAATGAGACTTACAAAGGTAGGTACCTGTGATGAAATGATTCGGTTCAGTTGGTCTTTTATTTTGTTTGGTGAATTAATATTACTTTAAAGAGAATAATTGATAGTAGAGAGATTTTGTACGATAATGCAATGAGAAGATCTATATGTAGCTAGGATATGTTTTGTTGATTTAATCGTTTTGGTGACGTGGCTTTGTTTAATGAAAGGTTTGTTTGTAACCCTAGGAAAGACCTATTGCTACTCATGTTGGGAGTTCCTTTCATATAATTATGAACAGTTGGATTTTTAGAAAGAAATTGAAAAGGGAAAATTCAGAATTTTATCACTAATTATGATTTTTTTTATTTTAGTAAATCGAGACCATCAAGTTGTTACGGGAGAGATCCAAGTAATTAGGATTTTATTTCTCTAATTTCTACCGGAATGGAGTCTTTGAGTCGATTAAAGTCGAGTGACAAGTGGATGTAGTTGATCGAGTGAGTAAAGTTGAAGGGATCGAATATAGGAAATTGTTACAAGATAGATCCATAAGCAAGGTGAGGTTTATGGGTAATATTTAAGATATTTTAGATCAAAAGGAATTTTGACCAGGGTAGATAAGATCAGTAGTAGATTAAGTGAATGCAAAGCGAATTTTTATGATGTATCTTTTGTGATTATATGATTATAGAATTTATGTGAGAGACTAGGTATTTTTGAAAATATTTTTTTGAAAAGAAGTAATATGGTTTCAAAAGCAGGGAAACTTGTATATTTGTCAAGCCGATCAATTCAGAGTTTTTAAGAGAATAGGAAAGTTGTATTGAAAGCACTGTATGCAGATGAGAAGAGTGTAATGTCTAGAGTGTAAAAGTGATAAATATAACAGACACTAGAAGTGGTTATTTCTTTGAGAATTTGAGGATATTAATGCAAACACCGGATAATATGCAAATATATGTACTAGATTTGATTTGGATAGAATATTGGTGATATTGCATAATACTAAAGTGATTGAGAATGAGCATGATAGAAATATCTTGATTAAAAAGCTATCCGGCTAAGGATTGGAGATTTAAAACTTGGAAGCATACAAATATTATTAGTGGAGTAAATTTCCTCACTTAGTCTAGGCCATATTGAGGTTGATTTACAATTCGTTATACACAAACTTGAGGATATAAGGATTTCCTCTATCTTGGGATCTGCAATTGATATGGACATGACATGGTAGTGGACATTTCTTATTTAAGGTCTCTTTTGAAAAATAATTTAAGGAATTTTGTGTTGGAGTCTTGATAGTTTAGTTGTTGATTCTGAAGGTAAAATAGTCCTAACATATTTTAAGAAGTATTTGCCGGATCCATTTCATGTAATTGAAGCTTCTCTGATAGAATGAAATTCAGACCTGAGTATCAAAGTGCAACCTGTGCAGATAGTAGATAGACAGCTCAAACAGTTGAGGAATAAGCAGATTCCTATGGTAAAAGTGCTGTGGAAAAACAATCAAGTCGAAGAACAGACTTGGGAAACCGAAGAACTAATGCGGTTTGATATATGAGTTGTATTTTGAAATTTCGAGGACGAAATTTGTTTTTAGGGGGTTAAGAGTTGTAATACCGGAAACTTGATGTTCAGTATTTTGGAAATATTTCTATAAGAAAGTAGAAAAATGTTGACTTTGTATATATATATATTGTTTAGTTATTTAATTATATTATGGTATAAAAAAAAAAAAAAAAAAAAAAAAAAAAGAGAGAGTGGAGATGCTGCGTTTCGGGGTGAAACGCAGCACCCCGCTGTTCCCAAATCGATTAGAGCTGAAAGCCCTAATCGCTCACTCCCTCACCCCCTGCTCCCTCTCTCTCCCGCTGGCGACTCTCTGTTCGTCACTCTCCCTCTCTCTACGATTGTCCTCCGGCGCGCCACCCTCACCCACCGTGAACTACCTCGCCTCTCTCCCTCTACTCACTCTCCATTTCTCTCTCTATTTCCAGTCTCTGCACTCTCTCTCCCTTCGCGATTCACCGTTCGCCATCTCGATCTCACTCTCCATCGATCGCCACCTCTGTCCCGAACCATCTCTCTCGGTCTATCACAGTCGCTCTCTTCCACGCACAAGCGGGCGATTCTTCGTCTCCTTCCCGTGCGCGCGACAGCAAGGCTCTTGCTCTCCCTCTCCTCTGCTTGCTCGCACGCTTGCACGGCCCCTGTCCTCTGTCAAGAGACATCACTGCAACCCACTTTCACTGCAAAGGTAGGATCGGTCCTAACCCTAGCTTTAGGGTTTCGAAATTTTGTGGTAATAAGCTTAGATTTACTGAAATTAACTTCGATTTGGGAGCTTTGCAGGTCTGAGAACGGACTGAGAGGACATTAGAGCGAGGATTTCGAACTGCAAGAAAATGCTAGGTGAGGGATTTTCAATCCCTTCAATACTCAGATTATTTGTCTAATTTAGGTTGAGAATAAGTGTGGATATATTCTAAAAATATGCTAGATCCGTAGGAAATACGTTATTCTTGAAAGTTTGTATGAAATGATGGAAGTTAGGTCTAGAATTTGATGTAAATTGGACTGCGAAGCATGTTAAAATGTCGTTGATAGTATTAGAGTTTTATTTGATTGAATTACGTAGTTTTTCTTGGGAATTGAATTGAAATTGGCGTGAATTAAATTAAGATTATGTAATTCGGGAGAAAATTGATTAAATTGAAGAATATTGTAAATTTAAAGTCGTTGGTGATTTGAAATGATCTTAGATTGATGAAACGAAAGTTTAGGAATATAATTGTGTAGTTAAGGCTATTTTAAATAAAAGGGAAATTTGAAAACCCTTTAATAGAGCTTTAATTGTTGATTAATTGTGTTGATTGGTCTAGGTTGACCTTTGGAGACTCGAGGGGAGTCTTTTTGTGTTGATTTCGAAAATAGGGAGTGAATACCCTCCCTAGAGGTGAGTGGATGGATCGTTGTGTAGTAAATAAGCAAAATGTTTTTAAATTCTTTGATAAATGATTTGAAATGATTTTCACATGATTTATATGCCATTATTTGTGATTGTGGGATGTCTGAAATGAGAATTTGAATTATGAATGCATCCTATGTGATTTTACATGAATTTGTGCCATGTGACTTGATTTCCTGATTGGTAAATGCTCATGACATGATTTTCGGATTGAATTGATAAAATATGGCACATTGTTGGAAATGGAATGATTGTGAAATGATGGTGCACGAGAGAAATGGCTATAGTCATTCCCCCCCACGGAGCGACCCGACGGGGTGACGTGGATTGGGGTATTATATGCGAGAGAGGTACGCGGCCTCTGCTCTGCCCCGTCGGACTATCCGGATTGCACCCCGGTGAGGTTCGAGCCAACGCCAAGGAAGAGGGTAGTTTTGAAAAACTGAAATGGAAAACCCTTGGCGGGCTTTCGTTGGGTTTGGCCGCCCTGAGACGGAAGTGTTTTCGATGGGACCCTTGTGATTTTCTGAGAAAATGTTTGATATGGATGCATATTTTATAAATGATATTGAATTACTGAAATGTTTGGATATGAAAATGATGTTTCAAGTATGCTTTGACATTCCCCACTTTCACCCCTTATTTATTACACAATCATGCCATTGCACTCCACTCACTGGGTATTTATAATACTCACCCCACTCTTTAACATTTTTCAGAGGAAGATTAGATTTGTGACAGAGATTGGAGCTTGGGGAGGGCCTACCAGCTGGCTTTTGTAGGTATACATCGAGATGTATAGTCATTTTTGGTTTAAATTGAAATCCGAAGAAGGGAAGACTTGTACAATTCTTTTTGGTACGGATTTAATTGATACTTGTGTCCTGTATAGGAACAAGTATTGATGGAATCCCTACGTGGTTGTTGTTTACTTTCTTTCCCTCCTAGTTTTGGTAAAAACTCAATGTTTGAGTGGGACATTTGGTTTGTAATATTGAGAATGGTTATTTTCTTTCGATTTCACGAAGTCTTGGACAACTCATATCGTTTGGATCTTACGGACGTTTGCTTGATTCTTCAAGCGAGTGTTAGTAAGATCTTACGGCTATGTTTTGGGACTTTCTGTTTGTTAAGTGCTTTCCTTATACTGTGAACTTTGAAATGGCTTGGATGGCCATATTGTGTGCCGTGCATGTACAGGTTCCCTCTCCCCGATTGTGTGTTGATGTGTAAATGCGCATGTACAGGTTCCCTCTCCCCGATGTGTGCTCGTGTGTACAGGGATGGACCGGATGAGTCCTTGCATGTGTTTGTTATGTGATGTTTTTCTGTTTTTATATGATTGATGATTGGTGTAGAAAGAATTGTTGTCTTGCTGTCTTTGTAGCCTTGCGGAGTCCCGGTATATGGGGAGGTTCTGCCCGTATACCGAGATTTCGCGGCGGCTGTCGCGTGGTCGATTCGAGGATCGGGGCGTGACAAGTTTTGTTCTAGAGTTGATGTTTGGATATTTGGAAGATTCAACAATTGATTTTGGGTGTGATTTGGATGAATTTTAAGAAGGGAAAGAGACCTTGGCGAGAGGGGGAGAGGGGCAAGCATTCGGGTGAGTAGGGGAGAAAGAAAGAAAGTGGGGGAGTGGTGGGGTCTCGGGTGAGGTGGGAATGAGAGATAGAGAGAGAGAGAGAGAGAGAGGGTGAAATAAAGAAAATATATGAGGATGGGTTTGACTTTTCTTTTTTCTTCCCCCTTTTTTTGTTGGTATTACAGTGCTGCCATTTATGCTCCTACTTAACTCTTCTCTTTGCATGTTTATCAACTAGTAGGCTTCTCGAATAGGGTTTGGCTAACGAGGTATGGCCCTTCCCGATTCGGTGAGCATTTTCTGTCCTCATAGTTCTTAGAGCTGAATTTCTTTAACCAGCAGATCTTGTTCTATGAATTTCTTTAACTTTACATGCTTGTTATTTGCTCTAGTCACTTTTTCCTTGTTGGCTTTTATGTTATCTAAGGTGGCTAGAAGCGTCTAGCTTAATACAAAGTACTTGTAGGTAATTAGTCGGGTTAAGGTTGTACTGCTTCGCTACTTGTAAGTACTTGACGCCAAAAGAAAATGACCTTATTGCCTGGAGGTGAGCTGATATGTGGTAATCCATGTTGCTGTAGACTTGGAATTCCAATGAGCCTATAGCACTACAGGCAAGACTTTGTCATTTTCTTAGCTTGTCTTTAATTGACTTCTTGGTTTGGTTGACCGAAATCTTGTTAGTGGTTTTGGCCTGTGTATTAATTTCTGCATGATATAGAGTCCAATGTATCATGCAAATACCAAATTCTTGGGCAAAGGCAGCGACTTTCTCTATGTAAATGTTGTACCCTGATTGGCTTCAATAGAATGAAAGATTGCCGAATTCGCAGATGATTTTACTTTTGATGAAGGAGATTAAGCCCATTTGGGTAATTGATACCATCGGTATTGCCATGGCCCATTTAGTGAAATTATGATAGAGTGACCACAACAATAAACTGGTGTCAGAAGGTGCAGGGAAATCTTCTCGACGAGTTCCATATTTTGGGTTAGCAAGAATTAATAACTAGAAACATAGGTGATAATTTAAAAATTTTCTAATATAAACTATAATTTGGATAGTCCGTATTCAATAAAACTAATCGAGCATAAGCAATATTATCGTATGGGATCATGTGTCACGCCCCGATCCTCGGATCGATCACGCGACAGCTGCCGCGTAGTCTCGGTACACGGGCAGAACCTCCTCATATACCGGAACTCCGCAAAGCTATCAAATTTACAATAAATCATCAAAAAAAGCATAAAACCCTTCAAGACACGAAATCATATAAACAATACACATGCAAGGAGTCCATCCGGCTCATCCCTGAACGTACAAACACACATCAGGGATAGGGAACCTGTACATGCACGCATGCGATGTGGCCATTCTAGCCACCCAAAATTCTCAACAAAAACAATCAAAGGACGCACCGGTCCATTTAACTCAAACCAGCACACACACAAGGCCAACCCAAATCACATGCACGCATCTGACAAAGGATGAGAGCCGCCCAGGATCGACAAAAGGCATATGCAGACCGTAGGCGGCGACCACTGGAGTTTCAGAAGGGAGACATGGTTTTCTTGAGAATCTCACCCGGGAAAGGGGTGATCCGTTTCAGACAGCGGGGCAAGCTGAGCCCCAGGTATATTGGACCCTTCCATATTCTTGAGAGGATCGGAAGTGTGGCATACAGATTGGAGCTGCCAGAGGAGTTGGCACGTATTCACGATGTGTTCCATGTCTCGGTGCTTAGGAGATATATGCCTGACCCTTCTCATGTTTTAGAACCTCCACCAGTTGAGCTACGAGAGGACCTGAGTTTACCTATACAGCCCGTAGCAGTCCTTGACCAGCAGATCCGTAGACTGCGAAGCAAAGATGTTTCGTTGGTACGCATTTTGTGGCGTAGAGACCAGGTCGAGGAGGAAACTTGGGAGCCCGAGGAGACTATGAGGGGACAGTACCCTCATCTATTTACTGAGTAATTTTCCTTTCCTTATATGGTTTTCTTTTAGTTTCGGGGACGAAACTTGTTTTTAGGGGGTTAGGAAAATGTAACACCGACTCTCGGTGTATTCTATAGTGAATTCCATTTCATATATATATATATATATATGATGTTTCTACTACTATATTCATAAATTTTCACTAAGAAAATTTTCGCGATAAATCAACTTTAGATATTTGACGGTAAAATACAAATCGAATCAATTTTGACTCAAAGAGATTCAAAACCTTAATTTCACATTAAATAAATTAAATTAGGCCTAAAATAAAATTTTGGATCTAGTGTGTAATTATGAAAATTTTAGGGGTCAAATTAGAATTTTTATAAGTCAAAGGACTTGTTAGCAATTAACAAAACTTAAATGAAATGTGACAAGTGTATTCTTGTATTGAACAAGTGTTATAGTGAGGAGGACAAGTGTTGGCCAAATGGAGATGAGAAAGGCAAGGTGGGCCAATGAGAACACATGCACATGAAAACCAATAAGAACACAAGCAATAATCAAAATGATCCTATGGTTTAGATTAATTGGAGATTTGATCCTAGGGTGGTGAGTTATTAACACAATAATAAAAGAAAAAGGCCTTAGAATGCTTGTTCATTCTTCCCAATTCGTGAGAACAAGGAGAGAGCAAGAGAGGAAGACCAAGAAAGTGAGGTAAGAAATTTTATCCTGTCTCACTTTAAATTTTATTTCTGTCAGTGATTTCATCTCTGTTTTAAGACATCTTAGAGCCAGAATTTGAAAATGTGCTAGTTATATGAATTGTAGATCAAAGTCTTATCTTTCCAAAGAGATAAGAATCACCAAAATCAGATGCCTGTGCCAAAAGTTAAGGCACTTTTCCTGAAACTCGACATAGAAGTGTCCTGTTTCGAACCTTGACAGTAGTGAGTAAAAACAACCCCTCTTCAGTCTTAGTTTGAAGAAACACAAAACATAAACGTTATAGATATACTTCTTGCCTATAACATATTAAAATTTCAGCCATTTATCACGAGGAAATTGAAAGTTATACAATTTTCCTTAAAACTGTGTTGACAGAAACTTTATGTTTCACTAAAACGTATCAGTCCTGTTCATGAATTTTGTTGAACCCCTTCCAGGCATATTTGGATAAAACTCAAAACACAAAAGTTGTAGATCTACATCTTAGCTATAACATGTTAAAAGTTAATTAGACTTTGGTGAGTATAATGAAAGTTATGGCGTCTGCACAAAAACTGGACAGAATCCAAAACTTAAATATGACAGTAACAAAATGAGGCTTACCGGGAATTCTGTGATTTGAATCTGAGGAAGTGTGCAAAATGAAAGTTATAGTGATATCTCTTAGCTTTAAAATGAGATAAGAATCATCTGATTTGGACTAGTATAGCCAAAGTTATAGTCTGTTTTCCATGACTGCACAGGTTAAAAAAAATATCTGCAGACTGTTTGTCTCCCTAAGAGTTATTTGAGTTGAACGGAGGGAGCACTTGATTTACGCTTTGTGGAGATATTGGGGAGTGCATTATCCTCCCCTAACGGTGAGTGGGACTTGACATCTACTTTTAATTGATACTGTGTTTTAAAAAGTTTTCAAAGGCATGATTTAAAATGGTATGATTGACCTATTTCCCTGGATTTATGAAAATGTTTTGTGATATATGGAGTGTCCCAACTTGTTTATATCGATATGCATCCATGATTTTGACACTTGATGATTTTGCCACACTTTGATATATCCACATGATTTTATACTTCCATTGCATATTGGCACATGATTTTGACATGTTATGGCTTGAGATTTGGCTTGAGATATGTGATTTGGGCTGGATGCCCCTGTGGATACTGTGATGATGATGATATGCTTCCTATGGCATTCCGTAGCTACGAAGGACATTTGGTAGAGGCACCTGTTGTGCCCGGATACGCCTCTGCAGGGGGTATCCGCCAGATTGTCATACATATTGTACGGACAGTCATCGGTTGAACCACTTCGGGGAGGACCTTGGTAGGTCTAGCACCGGCGGGTTTCCATACACGTTTGATCCTTGATACGTGTGCGATATATATATACAGGCTAGTTGGAGTAGTCTGTGGCCAACGTTGGGGTGAAGAGCCTTATTTTATTACTTGCACCATGAAAACCCCCAACGTTACCTGTCCTTGGTCATGGTTGGCCTTTGCCAGGATATTTTCGGCCGGCTCTACATGATATGATGGACATGCATAATGGATGCATATTTGATTTGATACGTATGCCGTGAATGATTTATTGAGATGTCATAATATTTTTGCATACCATGGATTTATTGGGACATAATTTTGACACTCCTAATTCACCCAAAAATTAGTTGTAGCATGTCATCCCCCCGACTTGCTGAGTACCAACCCCCCCTCTCTATGGTACTCACCCCTCACATTTCCCTCCTACAGGTGTAGACTCGGACTGAGAGATTTGTGTGCATTGTTGTATTGGATATTCTTGGAGACTACTGGGCTGGGGTATGACTACCCGCTCTTCCGCTATATATATATTGAGGTTATTGTATCATTTGAAGAAGTTAGAATGACCATTATATTTGTTTAAATTGGGATGACTGTATTTAAAATTTTTCTAGTCTGTATAAGTCTAACTCTCACTTGTTTTAATTTGCATTGAGGCATACATGTATTATTTTTATTTCTTGGGGATCTTTGTGATTTGGAAACCTGGATTTTGTGAATATCGACAGCCTTACGGTGCTTCGATGTGCGGGACGTGGTGCCCGTGCATCGAGGTGCCGCGGCGGGCTGGTCACGTGCCCGGCTCGGGTGTGGGTCGGGGCGTGACAGGCCTCGGTTGGTATCAAAGCTCTTGGTTAGAGCTGAGTTTGAGAAACTGATTTCGAAAATATCCCCAAGTAAATCTGATTTTGAAAGTCCTTAATGCATGTGAGAGTTATAGTACAGTCATGAAATCCCAGTACATGGTCATAGGCAGATAAGTTGATCCATTTTTAGAGGGTTGGATATGGGTCATATCTAACTTAGTACACCTTATCCATTGGTTCCGATGCCAAGTTGATTTCTTTTAGGGGGTTAGTTATTCCATAACTAACCCTAATTCTTATATATCTGTCTGATTAGTGCCTTTTTCCTTACAGAAGTATGACGGCTAGGCGAGGTACCCACTTCTTACCTATTGAGCCCCCCAGTGTACCAGAGGACGTGTCTTCCTCACACGGTTCTCCTTCAATGCCTACACCACCGGCCACCACGGCCGCAGATCTACCACCACCGCCACCTTTGGACGCCTACCGACAGGTGTTCGAGTGGTACGCTGCCCATGGCATTCAGATGCCACCACCACCACCACCACCGATGGCCGAGCCAACCCCTATGGCCGTGCCACGACCAGTCGTACCGGAGCCTCCACCGGTTATCGGTCCATCTACAGTTTCTATACCCAGCGACGATACTTCTTCGACGTTGAGATGGATTCACGAGCTCACCCAGCTCGTGAAGGAGGCGAGACAGCTAGGCTGTACCGAGTTCTCTGGGGTGGGTGATTTCACTGCTGTGAAGCACTGGATCAACCGCACCCGCCGAGTGTTGACAGACCTTGGCCTGAGTGAGGAGTTCAGACTCCGAGTGGCCGAGAGATTATTGGATGGAGATGCCCTCTCATGGTGGGAGGCAGTTTGTGATGATGCAGCGGAGCCCAGGAGTTGGGAGGACTTTCTGCGGGAGTTCAACCGCAGATATTTTTCAGCATTCCAGCAGAACAGGAAGAGGACAGAGTTCCACCACCTGCGGCAGGGGACTCGGACTGTGACCGAGTATGAGGCCGAGTTGAGGAGACTGGCCGCTTTTGTTCCGGACCTAGCCACACCCAGTCAGTTGAGGTTCAAGTTTGAGGATGGCCTCAACTTGAATATCCGGAGGTATATGACGGTGACCCCTAACTTCTCATTTCCAGAGATAGTAGACTCAGCACTCCGGGCTGAGGAGATCGTCCATGCTGAGGGACGACAGAGAGAGAGCAGGGAGCGGAGGAGGAAGAGGCATGAGTTTTCTGAGGGCCAGAGTTCGAAGAAGGGGAGGACCTCAGGGTTTCACGGGGACCCTTCTCAGAGGCAGGGATCGCAGTCCCAGGGGTTTAGAGCACCAGCCCCGAGTGCCTCCACTCAGACTACAGCCCGACAACACCCTTTTTGTCGTCGATGCGGCAGACATCACCCCTTCGGAGCTTGCGGGGTGACAGTGACTTGCTTCCAGTGTGGGAGACCGGGGCACATCAAGAGCCAGTGCCCTGATCTTGGAGCAGGAGGTCCGGCTGTTTCTATTCAGTCGAGTGCTCCACGAGGGGGACAGCAGGGAACACCGGCACACTCTAGCCCCATGGCCCCACGAGCAGTAGCTGGGAGTAGTATGGCACCGGGACCATCGCGGCAGCAGCCGAGAGCTCAGGCTGAGTGTACGCGATGACGTAGGAGGATGCGCAGACGAACCCCGATGTCATTATTGGTACTCCCCCTTCTGACTCACACACTTAGAGATTTTCCCTGTACTTTTATTTTGAGACTCATCATAAGCCAAAGCCTTAGAGGCTTGACTATGTTGGTTGTACCTACTTTTGAGATATATATGATGAGCATCTATTTCCACATTTATCTAAATTGATCTCTTTATTTTCCCCACATTTAGGAACGATGAGGATTTATGGAGTCGACGCCCGTGTCCTTATCGACACCGGGTCGAACTACTCGTATGTGAGAGCGTCCTTTGCCCACCTGATGGGTAAGCTTTTGACGCCACTTGAAAAGGAGATATTGGTTTTCACACCTCTCGGTGAACAGCTCTTGAGAGATTCAGTCTATAGGGGGACAGAGGTCATGATTGGGAACACCGTACTTGAGGCAGATTTGATCCCTTTGGACTTGACCGATATTGATGCCATCCTTGGCATGGATTGGCTGAGCAGACATAGAGCCTCTGTTGATTGTTTCACTAAGGAGGTTGAGTTTCGGAGATCGGAGGGGCTTGCTTTGAGGTTTTCTGGTGAGAGGAGAGTATTATCTCGCTGTGTTATTTCGGTGATGGAGGCCAGGAGGTTAATACGCCGAGGCTGCACGGCATACTTGGCCCATGTTGTGGATACTACTGTGAAGGGACCGAGGAATGAGGATGTTCCTGTAGTACAGGAGTTTGCGGATGTTTTCCCTGAGGAGCTACCCGGCCTTCCACCTGCTCGGGAATTTGACTTTGAGATCGACATAGTTCCGGGAGCCGCCCCTATATCTATTCCACCATACAGAATGGCGCCAGCTGAGCTGAGAGAGCTCAAGGTCCAGCTACAGGAATTACTGGACAAGGGTTTTATCCGTCCGAGCACTTCGCCTTGGGGTGCTCCGGTGTTGTTTGTAAAGAAGAAGGACGGGACCCTACGGCTGTGCGTGGATTACCGGCAGTTGAATAAGGTGACCATCAAGAACCGGTATCCTCTGCCACGTATTGATGACCTATTTGACCAGCTTCAGGGTGCACGGGTCTTTTCGAAGATCGATTTGCGGTCTGGTTATCACCAGTTACGGATTTGGGCCGAGGACGTGCCCAAGACTGCATTCCGCACTCGCTATGGTCACTTTGAGTTTTTAGTGATGCCGTTTGGGTTGACTAATGCTCCAGCGGCTTTTATGGATTTAATGAACCGGGTCTTCCACGACTACCTGGATCGGTTCGTCATCGTATTTATTGATGACATTCTGGTATACTCACGGAGTGATGAGGAGCATGAACAGCACCTGAGGGTGGTTTTACAGACTCTCCGTGAGCAGCAGTTATATGCCAAATTCACCAAGTGTGAATTTTGGCTAAGGGAAATTGGATTTCTGGGCCATATTGTTTCTGCAGAGGGGATTTTTGTTGATCCGCAGAAAGTAGAGGCCATATTGAGGTGGGAGCAGCCACAGACCGTTACTGAGGTCCGGAGTTTTCTTGGACTTGCTGGTTATTATAGACGATTTGTAGAGGGTTTCTCGAGGATTGCTGCTCCACTCTCTCGATTGACGAAGAAAGACGTCAAGTTCTGTTGGGATGACCGCTGTGAGGCGAGTTTTCAGGAACTCAAACAGCGACTGATGTCGGCACCTATCTTGGCTCTCCCTACAAGCGGCAGGGAGTATGTTGTGTACAGTGATGCCAGCCGGCAGGGGCTGGGTTACGTATTGATGCAGGATGGACGGGTGATCGCTTATGCTTCGAGACAGTTAAAGAAGCATGAGGCGAACTACCCTACTCACGATCTTGAGCTGGCAGCCATAGTCTTCGCACTGAGGATATGGCGGCATTACTTATATGGAGTTACCTGCAGGGTCTTCACAGACCATAAGAGTTTGAAGTATTTATTTACTCAGAGAGAGCTAAACCTAAGACAGAGGAGATGGTTAGAGCTGCTGAAAGACTACGACTTGGTTATTGACTACCATCCAGGTAAGGCAAATGTAGTAGCAGATGCCTTGAGCCGGAAGTCATCTTCTTCTACCACTTCTCAGGCAGTAGATAGAGCCTACATCTTCTGCTTGGTAGGACTCCGAGCTTTGGGAGTCAGCTTGGCCAGCGATGAGCAGGGTACACTGCTAGCCAGATTTGAGGTGCGGCCTACACTACTTGACCGCATCAGAGAGCTTCAGGGTACAGATGTAGAGCTCCAGACTATTCACGATCGGATCCGCCGAGGAGAGGGCGGGGATTTTCGAGTCCGTGCTGATGGACTCGTGGTGTTCAGAGACAGAGTGTGTATTCCAGCTGATGATGAGCTTCGACGTGCTATCCTTGAGGAGGCACACTCTTCTGCTTATGCTATGCATCCCGGGGGTACAAAGATGTATCGCACCATCAGAGGCAGTTATTGGTGGTCGGGCATGAAGCGGGAGATAGCAGAGTTTGTAGCACGGTGCTTGGTGTGCCAGCAGGTGAAGGCTGAGCACCAAAGACCAGCAGGTATTTTACAGCCGCTTCCCATTCCTGAGTGGAAGTGGGAACATATTACCATGGATTTTGTGATGGGGTTACCGAGGACATCCACGCAGCATGATGCGATTTGGGTGATTGTCGATCGACTCACCAAATCTGCACACTTTATCCCCATCCGTGGTGACTACTCTTTGGAGGCGCTGGCACGTCTCTATATGGACACCATAGTACGACTTCACGGGGTGCCTGTGTCGATTGTTTCAGACAGGGACCCCAGGTTCACGTCTAGGTTCTGGCCCAGGTTGCAGGAGGCATTGGGCACTAGACTGAACTTTAGCACAGCCTATCATCCTCAGACAGATGGCCAGTCAGAGCGTACGATTCAGACACTTGAGGATATGCTTCGGGATTGTGTTATTGACTTTCATGGTAGCTGGGATCGGCATTTACCACTTGTAGAGTTTGCATATAATAACAGCTACCAGGCAAGTATCGGGATGCCTCCATACGAGGCATTGTATGGGAGGCAATGCCGCACACCTTTATGCTGGGCGAAGTCGGTGAAAGGCACCTCAGCAGTGTGGAGCTTGTTGAGGAGACGACGGAGAAGGTCAGGATTATCCGACAGAGGATGAGAGCCGCCCAGGATCGACAAAAGGCATATGCAGACCGTAGGCGGCGACCACTGGAGTTTCAGAAGGGAGACATGGTTTTCTTGAGAATCTCACCCAGGTATATTGGGCCCTTCCGTATTCTTGAGAGGATCGGAAGTGTGGCATACAGATTGGAGCTGCCAGAGGAGTTGGCACGTATTCACGATGTGTTCCATGTCTCGGTGCTTAGGAGATATATGCCTGACCCTTCTCATGTTTTAGAACCTCCACCAGTTGAGCTACGAGAGGACCTAAGTTTACCTATACAGCCCGTAGCAGTCCTTGACCAGCAGATCCGTAGACTGCGAAGCAAAGATGTTTCGTTGGTACGCATTTTGTGGCGTAGCGACCAGGTCGAGGAGGAAACTTGGGAGCCCGAGGAGACTATGAGGGGACAGTACCCTCATCTATTTACTGAGTAATTTTCCTTTCCTTATATGGTTTTCTTTTAGTTTCGGGGACGAAACTTGTTTTTAGGGTGTTAGGAAAATGTAACACCGACTCTCGGTGTATTCTATAGTGAATTCCATTTCATATATATATATATATATATATATGATGTTTCTGCTACTATATTCATAAATTTTCACTAAGAAAATTTTCACGATAAATCAACCTTAGATATTTGACGGTAAAATACAAATCGAATCAATTTTGACTCAAAGAGATTCAAAACCTTAATTTCACATTAAATAAATTAAATTAGGCCTAAAATAAAATTTTGGATCTAGTGTGTAATTTTGAAAATTTTAGGGGTCAAATTAGAATTTTTATAAGTCAAAGGACTTGTTAGCAATTAACAAAACTTAAATGAAATGTGACAAGTGTATTCTTGTATTGAACAAGTGTTATAGTGAAGAGGACAAGTGTTGGCCAAATGGAGATGAGAAAGGCAAGGTGGGCAATGAGAACACATGCACATGAAAACCAATAAGAACACAAGTAATAATCAAAATGATCCTATGGTTTAGATTAATTGGAGATTTGATCCTAGGGTGGTGAGTTATTAACACAATAATAAAAGAAAAAGGCCTTAGAATGCTTGTTCATTCTTCCCAATTCGTGAGAACAAGGAGAGAGCAAGAGAGGAAGACCAAGAAAGTGAGGTAAGAAATTTTATCCTGTCTCACTTTAAATTTTATTTCTGTCAGTGATTTCATCTCTGTTTTAAGACATCTTAGATCCAGAATTTGAAAATGTGCTAGTTATATGAATTGTAGATCAAAGTCTTATCTTTCCAACGAGATAAGAATCACCAAAATCAGATGCCTGTACCAAAAGTTATGGCACTTTTCCTGAAACTCGACATAGAAGTGTCCTGTTTCGAACCTTGACAGTAGTGAGTAAAAACGACCCCTCTTCAGTCTTAGTTTGAAGAAACACAAAACATAAAAGTTATAGATATACTTCTTTCCTATAATATATTAAAATTTCAGCCATTTAGCACGAGGAAATTGAAATTTATACAATTTTCCTTAAAACTGTGTTGACAGAAACTTTATGTTTCACTAAAACGTATCAGTCCTGTTAATGAATTTTGTGGAACCCCTTCCAGGCATATTTGGATAAAACTAAAAACACGAAAGTTGTAGATCTACATCTTATCTATGACATGTTAAAAGTTCATTAGACTTTGGTGAGTATAATGAAAGTTATGGCGTCTGCACAAAAACTGGACAGAATCCAAAACTTAAATATGACAGTAACAAAATGAGGCTTACCGGGAATTCTGTGATTTGAATCTGAGGAAGTGTGAAAAATGAAAGTTATAGTGATATCTCTTAGCTTTAAAATGAGATAAGAATCATCTGATTTGGACTAGTATAGCCAAAGTTATAGTCTATTTTCCATGACTGCGCAGGTTAAAAAAAAAATCTGCAGACTGTTTGTCTCCCTAAGAGTTATTTGAGTTGAACGGAGGGAGCACTTGATTTACGCTTTGTGGAGATATTGGGGAGTGCATTATCCTCCCCTAATGGTGAGTGGGACTTGACATCTACTTTTAATTGATACTGTGTTTTAAAAAGTTTTCAAAGGCATGATTTAAAATAGTATGATTGACCTATTTCCCTGGATTTATGAAAATGTTTTGTGATATATGGAGTGTCTCAACTTGTTTATATCGATATGCATCCATGATTTTGACACTTGATGATTGTGCCACACTTTGATATATCTACATGATTTTATGCTTCCATTGCATATTGGCACATGATTTTGACATGTTATGGCTTGAGATTTGGCTTGAGATATGTGATTTGGGCTGGATGCCCCTGTGGATACTGTGATGATGATGATATGCTTCCTATGGCATTCTGTAGCTACGAAGGACATTTGGTAGAGGCACCTGTTGTGCCCGGATACGCCTCTGCAGGGGGTATCCGCCAGATTGTCATACATATTGTACGGACAGTCGTCGGTTGAACCACTTCGGGGAGGACCTTGGTAGGTCTAACACCGGCGGGTTTCCATACACGCTTGATCCTTGATACGTGTGCGATATATATTACAGGCTAGTTGGAGTAGTCTATGGCCAACGTTGGGGTGGAGAGCCTTATTTTATTACTTGCACCATGAAAACCCCCAACGTTACCCGTCCTTGGCCATGGTTGGCCTTTGCCGGGATATTTTCGGCCGGCTCTACATGATATGACGGACATGCATAATGGATGCATATTTGATTTGATACGTATGCCGTGAATGATTTATTGAGATGTCATAATATTTTTGCATACCATGGATTTATTGGGACATAATTTTGACACTCCTAATTCACCCAAAAATTAATTGTAGCATGTCATCCCCCCGACTTGCTGAGTACCAACCCCCCTCTCTATGGTACTCACCCCTCACATTTCCCTCCTACAGGTGTAGACTCGGACTGAGAGATTTGTGTGCATTGTTGTATTGGATATTCTTGGAGACTACTGGGATGGGGTATGACTACCCGCTCTTCCGCTATATATATATTGAGGTTATTGTATCATTTGAAGAAGTTAGAATGACCATTATATTTGTTTAAATTGGGATGACTGTATTTAAAATTTTTCTAGTCTGTATAAGTCTAACTCTCACTTGTTTTAATTTGCATTGAGGCATACATGTATTATTTTTATTTCTTGGGGATCTCTGTGATTTGGAAACCTGGATTTTGTGAATATCGACAGCCTTACGGTGCTTTGATGTGCGGGACGTGGTGCCCAGGCATCGAGGTGCCGCGGCGGGCTGGTCACGTGCCCGGCTCGGGTGTGGGTCGGGGCGTGACAGCAGCTACCTTGTCTTCCAATATAACAGCCCCACCACATCACCCCGTCGGGTCGCTTCGTGGAGGGAATGACTATAGTCATTATCCATGCTCACAGCACCATTTCACAATCATCAAATCATATACAACAGTGTGCCAACAGCACCATTTCACAGTCATCAAATCACATACCAAAATGTACCAACAGTTATTTAGATTCTCAGTACACGAGTTCAAATCAATCGCTTTCAATGCAAGTCAATAAACATGGCACACCATTTTTTTCAAATAACACATGGATGCATTCGGTAATTCAAATCTCCTTTTGGGACATTCTACAATCATAAAACAATTTTAAAACATTCGTAAACTCATTTGAAACATTTATAAAATCAATATAAAGCATTTTCTCACTTAAAATTATAAGCATGTATCCACTCACCTCTTGGGAGGGTATTCACTCCAAATTCTGCAATTTAATCCAAGGTAACCCTTCCCAACATTCGAATGGGTTATCCTATACCAATAATTACAAATTTCATCAAATAAAATCCCATGATAGGGTTTTCAAATTTTTCCTAATTTAATATAGCTTAATTTGCACATCCATCGACTCTACTGTCTTATTTCATCATTTCAAGATCATTTGTATCACTAATGACTTAAATTTTTAATATTCCTCAATTTTCCTTCAAATTCAAGGGTTTACAAACTTTCCTAATTTTATTTAAACCCCAATTCCGATCACTTTCTTATTCTTGTTCGCATTTTACTAATTTCTCATCATATACACCTCATAATATTTTACATTCCAATTTCCCACAAATTTCCATCTTCAATAAAACAGGCAACATCAATCAATCACAAAACAGGTCCTCAAACAATACAAACTATAAACCCTAATTTTTATCCTGACCCAACAAGCCTTGAAAATCCTATCTCTTATTTTCCATTTCGAATAAGATCAGATCTACACATATATTTCATGATGATGCAGTCAATAAGATCTCCCAATTCCAATACCAATTTGTAATTTATTCCACAACCCTAGAGCTATTGTCAGAAATCAACCTATTACTTGCGCACAGAAGTGTAGATTCACGAAGATCTAGGGTTTTCGCAGGTCACAGTTCTATTGTCCGTGCATCCACAACGCTGTCCGAGCCCTGCAATGCTCCTAAACTGAAGCAAAGTTTAACAATTAGTCCTAATTATCAAGAGAAATCAAAACCTAGAGATCGGGTTAGAATTCAGCTCTTACTTGCATGGAGAAGAAATCGCAGGTCATGGTCTAAGGGCTTTCGAAGATCTGCAGTTAGGGACTTCAACGCGGGTTGCAGAAGAGCTCTCGGTAGCGAGCAGCACCGTGCGCGAGCGAGGGGAAGGCAACCAGCAGTCGCGCACGGGAGAAAAGAGGCTCAGCAGTCGTGCGTGAGGGAGGAGGGAATTCTGCGGTTGCACACGGTGGCGACAGTCGGAGGAAGGCAAAAATTGCTTCGCTAGTGAGATAGTAGAAGAGAGTGAGTGAGATTCGAGAGGGATAGAGGTGCAATAGAGAGACAGAGAGAGAGAAAACAGAGAGATAGTGATAGAGAGAGCGATGATGGCTTGCGGTGGTCGAAACAATCACTGGTGAGGCGGAGAAAGACGAAGGAGAGGGAAGAGAGTGGCGGAGAGACGAATCGGGTAAGAGAACGGAAGAGACGAAGAGAGGGAGAGACGAATTCGATTAGGGTTCATATCCCTAATCGAATTGGGGACGCAGCGTTTTGCTTCAAAACGCTGCGTCTCCTGCTCTTCTTTTTTTTTTTCTTTTTTTTTAATATAAATATACAAATAAATAAATAAATATTCCAATATATATATATTTTATACCCACATTTTATTTAAAATTTTAAATTTATCATCAAAATAGAATGTACCTCAAATCGAAACACGGATATTTTAAATACACCAAAAATTTTGATTTAATACCCTAAAATCGAAAATCAATATAATTTAAAATTTCTCATTATATTAGAGAGATATTTACAAAAAAAAATCTAACACCGAATTTTCAGTGTTACAATACTTAACCCCCTAAAAACAAATTTCGTCCTCGAAATTTAAACGAATACTATACATTAAGATATAATTATTGCTTTCTAATAGTAGTTTCGGGTTCTCAAGTCTCTTCGTCACCTGATCGTCTTCGTATTAGGCTTTAACAATAAGGACTTGCCTGTTCCACAATCTCTTATGCCTAGGCCCAAAATCAAGGTGGTAATCGAGGGTCACAGTCGCATACAGTTAACACCGAAATCCGATGGTGCTTTACAATCTCCGTCATATACATTCTGGCTAACCTCTCTAGAGAGTAAGCTCATTGAAATCATGCCACTTGAAATTTGTGCTGTATCTAAACTTAAGTTTCTACTTGAGTTCAAATTCTTTCTTCTTCTTTTTTTTTTTTGTCTAAACTATCTTAAATACTATTCCTAAATCTCACCTTGCCTATGGATCTTAACCTTCCATGAAATAGTTTCAAGCTGTCGTCCTCCAGAAATAGGGAACTCAATAAGTATGTTCTTCCTTGACCTTTTGTACAATCGTTTCAATAGTCAAATCTTAACAATAACCCAATCTCCCTTGACCTTTTTGGTGATGATCTCAACGTCTCCCTTTTGGTAGAATTTGGAGAATTGAAGAAAATCTAGATGTCATGAATCTATCTTGTAACAATTTCCTATATTCGATCCCTTCAACTTTACTCACTCGATCAACCACATCCACTTGTCACTCGACTTTAATCGACTCAAAGACTCCATTCCAGTAGAAATTAGAGAAATAAAATCCTAATTACTTGGATCTCACCCATAACAGCTTGATGGTCTCGATTTACTAAAATAAAAAAAATCATAATTAGTGATAAAATTCTAAATTTTCCCTTTTCAATTTCTTTCTAAAAATCCAACTACTCATTATTATATGAAAGGAACTCCCAACATGAGTAGCAATAAGTCTTTCCTAGGGTTACAAACAAACCTTTCATTAAACAAAGCCACGTCACCAAAACGATTAAATCAACAAAACATATCCTAGATACATATAGATCTTCTCAATGCATTATCATACAAAATCTCTCTAAATTTACCAAACAAAATAAAAGACCTACTGAAGCGAATCATTTTCATCACAGGTATCTACCTTTGTAAGTCTCATTTAATAATACTATCGTGTTTCACTAGTTATGGATATCTGTGCTTTTTAGAATCTGACTTTAGCCGTTGCTAGAAATCAAAGTTCATGTTTCGAATCTAAGATTTTTCTAAAGAATATTAGGAAGGACTGGAGTAAGCATGGAAATTTTTTTAGTGAATAGATGGCATGGCATATTGAGCATGAATGAAGGGTGAAAGTGGTTGTGCCAAACGCATTTATCAAAATTCATTTCCGTGTAATGCCAAAATCATTTGTAATAACATAAATTCATATCAAATTTTCCATGACTCATTTTCTCCAATTCAATAAACAATTTTATATTTTCCTTTCAATAACTTTCGGGTCTGTCCAAAATCACTCTCCTACCCAGCCTTTGCCACGCTGCCTCCATGGCCTCGATCCGTGGCAAGACTTAGTCATTATTGGTTTTCCAACACCATGTTCCCAAGCTTAAGTTATCAATCGATTCACACTCTCAAATATAAGATATAGCTATTCTTTAAAATTCACATGAGTATCCAAATGTAACAAGTGCAAATAGTTCAATATTCAAAGTCATGAGTCATGGATATTTTGCAATTTCATTTCAGGCACACCACACTCACAAAATATTTTAATCCTCTTTCAAAATTTATTTCACAAATCAATTTCGAATCCATTTGCAAAGTCATTTCAAAACTCAATTTATAATTCATAATTGAAAACAATTAACCTATTCATATGCATCATAGCCGTCCATTCACATCTCCTATAAGAGAGTTAACCAAATTATCAACGAGTTGACCCAAACATCTCTAAATTTGGAAACAACTCAACTCAAAATCTCAATGAGTTGACCACCAATGAATAATACTATATGTCTATAAAAAAAGAGTCAAATGACAATTTCTACCAATTTCAATCAAGGTATATAATTATCACTAACACCATGAATATCTCAAGACATCAAAATCATCTCTCCTTAAATTCATTATCATGCAATCATGATCACTTAATATTTATATCCAAATCTCTAAATCATTAAGTTCAAGTTCTAAGGAATTTACCTGTGGCTATATCAGGGTCGTTTTGAGTTTCCTTGTTCGTCATGGCATAAATTCTTGTTTGAGTTCTCGATTGGGATCGTTGAGAAGGTGCAACAATGGTATTACTCCCAATACCAGTCTGTGGGGCGGTACTAGCCGATGGCATAGAGACATTCGATGGATCTCTATATCCACTTAAACCCAATTCGGGGCAAGATTTTCTGAAATGCTCCACTTTCCCGCAATGAAAACATTTCAAACGCTCAAGGCATGGTCCAAAGTGGTGTTTCTTACAATTTCGGCAGGGTTCTCTCTTTGGCTTCGCTCACTGGCTCCTGGACTTTGCATTAGAGGTGGGAGTGTCAAATCTTGGCATTTGTTGGCCTTGTGGAGAGCCAACGGACCCTGAAACTGTAACTCCACTAGAGAAGTTTATGCTCCTATTCTTCTTGGACCCTTGGCTCGTCGAGAATTTAGACTTCCTTTTATTCCCATGGTCTTCTCTAACCTTTGCTCTTTCAATAACCATCTTTTCAGTTCTCAACACTAACTCCAAAATATCCTCGAAGGTATGCCCCTTACTAATAAGTATTTTCTCTCTTATATTCAAATTGAGTCCCGACTCAAACTTTGAACACAAGGACTCCTCGGAATTCATAAATTCCGGAACATAAGTTGCAAGTTCTCTCAGCTCTGTCTCATACTCAAATACCGTCTTGTTTCCTTGAGCTAATTTGAAGAATTCCTCTCTTTTCTGATCCTGATAGAATCGGGTGGAATATTTCTCTTCGAAGGCCCTAAGAAATTCTGTCCAAGTAGGAGGAACAAGAGTTCTACCCTTCATATTCTCCCACCATGTCCTTGCACCTTTATCCAACAGTTTTACCGCCAACCATAATTTCATCTCATCACTTAATCTCATGTCAGAGACAGTCTCTTGAATTCGGCCAATCCATTCCTTGGCCACTGAAGCATCACAAGTACCTGCAAATGTTTCACACCCTAGTTGTCTTGCCTCTTTTATCAATTTAGACAACTCCACAGTAGGGCGATCGGTTGTTGTAGCAACCAGAGGAGGAGTAGCTAGTAGTGTAATAGATACAGCAGCCGATACTAAAGGAGCCAGTGGAGGGGTTGAATATTCAGATGGAGTTTGGTACTGTGCTCCGAACATACTCCACCACTCCATTACTTGTTGGAGTGCGGCAATAGGAGGAGCTGGAATCCCGGTGGAAGGAGCCGGGTGCGTGGACATAGAAGGAGGAAGAGCGTGCGAAGACGACTCATCCTCGTACTCCGATGGAGGAATCTCATTCACATTCCTCATTCTCCTTCGTGGACGCATAGTAATCTACAAAACAAAAAGCTATGATTAAGTCAAAGGGTTAAGCTAAGACTAATACTTAACCCCCTAAAAAGAATGTTTCTAATTTCCTATGAAATCCATGGAAGTTTCTGTACATTCTCCCAAAATCTTTAAAAGATCTAAACCTTTTTCAAAAATAAAACATTTCAAAGTCTTTAGAAAATGTTCGGGACATTTGGAAATATCTGAAAACATTTCAAAACCATCAAACTATTAAAATCGTAAACCTAAACTCTGATACCACTAAAGCTGTCACGCCCCGATCCTCGGATCGACCACGCGACAGCCGCCGCGTAGTCTCGGTACACGGGCAGAACCTCCCCATATACCAGGATTCCGCAAGGCTATCAAATTTACAATAAATCATCAAAAAAAGCATAAAACCCTTCAAGACACGAAATCATATAAACAATACACATGCAAGGAGTCCATCCAGCTCATCCCTGAACGTACAAACACACATCAAGGAGTGGGAACCTGTACATGCACGCATGCGATGTGGCCATCCTTGCCACCCAAAATTCTCAACAAAAACAATCAAAGGACACACCGGTCCATTTAACTCAAATCAGCACACATACAAGGCCAACCCGGCCAACCCAAATCACATGCACGCATCCGGCCATCCCGGCCTTTCAAAAATCGAATAAAGTCCAAATATCCCATTTATACAATAAGTTTTTACCAAAATGAAATTTCAAAGAAAAAGAACAAGTCTCCCTTCCATGGATTTCAAATCAAACTAAAATAAACTTACATCGCTCTTATACCTAACAAGTCAGCGAATGAATCTTCACAAGCTCCAACTGCTGTCACAGACCTAAACTTCCTCTGAAAGGTTTGAAAGAGATGGGTGAGTATTGGAAAATACTCAGTGAGTGTATAGCATGTTATGATAATAAATGAGTGATGATTGTGGACATGTCAAATATCATTCTCAAAATCATACGATCACATCAATAAATCTCAATATAAACAAGATCTCAACAAATCATGATAATTAAATCATACGTATCCAGTTATCACATTTTTGTTTTTCAAAATCACGAGGTTGCCAAAATCTTTCCACCAAAGGCTTAGCCCCGACCAATGGTAAAATCGCCAAGGGATTCCACATCAATGTCAATAAATCATACACAATACCCCCTTCCTTGGCTTTGGCTCGGGCCTCCCCTGGGGTGCAACCAGGCTAGTCCGAAGGGAGGGATTCAGAGGCACCTCTCGAGCGCAGCTACCTCGTCATCCAATATAACAGCCCAACCACGTCACCCCGTCGGGTCGCTCCGTGGAGGGAATGACTATAGCCATTATCCATGCACACAACACCATTTCGTAATCATCAAATCATATACAACAGTGTGCCAACAGCACCATTTCACAGTCATCAAATCACATACCAAAATGTGCCAACAGTTATTTAGATTCTCAATACACGAGTTCAAATCAATCGCTTTCAATACAAGTCAATAAATCATTTTTTTAAAATAACATATGGATGGATTCGGTAATTCAAATCTCCTTTTCGGACATTCCACAATCATAAAATAATTTTAAAACATTTGTAAACTCATTTGAAACATTTATAAAATCAGTATAAAATATTTTCTCACTTAAAATTATAAGCATGTATCCACTCACCTCTTGGGAGGGTATTCACTCCCAATTCCGCAATTTAATCCAAGGTAACCCTTCCCAACATTCAAATGGGTTATCCTATACCAATAATTACAAATTTCATCAAATAAAATCCCATGATAGGGTTTTCAAATTTTTCCTAATTTAATATAGCTTGATTTGCACATCCATCGACTCTACTATCTTATTTCATCATTTCAAGATCATTTGTATCACTAATGACTTAAATTTTTAATATTTCTCAATTTTCCTTCAAATTCAAGGGTTTACAAACTTTCCTAATTTTATTTAAACCCCAATTCCGATCACTTTCTTATTCTTGTTCGTATTTTACCAATTTCTCATCATTTACACCTCATAACATTTTACATTCCAATTTCCCACAAATTTCCATCTTCAATAAAACAAGCAACATCAATCAATCACAAAACAGATTCTCAAACAATACAAACTATAAACCCTAATTTTTATCTTGACCCAACAAGCCTTGAAAATCCTATCTCTCATTTTCCATTTCGAATAAGATCAGATCTACACATACATTTAATGATGATGCAGTCAATAAGATCTCCCAATTCCAATACCAATTTGTAATTTATTCCATAACCCTAGAGCTATTGTCAGAAATCAACCTATTACCTGCACACAGAAGTGTAGATTCACGAAGATCTAGGGTTTTCGCAGGTCGCAGTTCTATTGTCCGTGCATCCAAAACGCTGTCTGAGCCCTGCAATGCTCCTAGACTGAAGCAAAGTTTAACAATTAGTCCTATTTATCAAGAGAAATCAAAACCTATAGATAGGGTTAGAATTCAGCTCTTACTTGCGTAAAGAAGAAATCGCAGGTCATGGTGTAAGGGCTTTCGAAGATCTGCAGTTAGGGACTTCAATGCGGGTTGCAGAAGAGCCCTCGGTAGCGAGCAGCACTGCGCGCGAGCGAGGGGAAGGCAACCAGTAGTCGCGCACGGGAGAAAAGAGACTCAGCAGTCGCGCGCGAGGGAGGAGGGGATTCTGCGGTTGCGCACGGTGGCGACAGTCGGAGGAGGGCGAAAATTGCTTCGCTAGTGAGATAGTGGAAGAGAGTGAGTGAGATTCGAGAGGGACAGAGGTGCAATAGAGAGACACAGAGAGAGAAAACAGAGAAGTGATAGAGAGAGCAATGATGGCTTGCGGTGGTCGAAACAATCGTCGGTGAGGCGGAGAAAGACGAAGGAGAGGGAAGAGAGTGGCGGAGAGACGAATCGGGTGAGAGAATGGAAGAGACGCAGAGAGGGAGAGACGAATTCGATTTGGGTTTCATATACCTAATCGAATTGGGGACGTAGCGTTTTGCTTCAAAACGCTGCGTCTCCTGCTCTTCTTTTTTTTTTTTCTCTTTTTTTTTATATAAATATACAAATAAATAAATAAATATTACAATATATATATATATATTTTATACCCATATTTTATTTAAAATTCTAAATTTATCATCAAAATAGAATGTACCTCAAATCGAAACACGGATATTTTAAATACAACAAAAATTTTGATTTAATACCCCAAAATCGAAAATCAATATAATTTAAAATTTCTCATTATATTATAGAGTTATTTACAAAAGAAAATCTAACACTGAATTTTCGGTGTTACACCATGTCCCAAAAGGTCCAATGCGAAAAGAGTCTAATATTAGTAACACTCATAATTCATAAAGACTCGTGCGTTCGGATCTACCGATGGGATCTATCTCCCCGAACGGACCATGTCGTCCCAAACTGTCGATGGGATCTATCTCCCCGAACGGGTCATGTCACCCTAAACTGCCAATAGGATCTATCTCCCAGAATGATGTCACTCCTCACATTAGGGAATGGTCCCGCATACTATCCTATCAACCGTTTGGCTAATTCCCAATGACATCTATTCGATCGCTCCATGAAAGTGTTCCGTGCTCCTGAATACTCGTCTCTCCCTCGACAGATGACCAGCAATTGACTCCTTTGGTTTTTACCAAATCAAAGGTAATATTCCTTGAATCTAATGACATTAGTTTCCTATTTTGGCACAAAACATATCTTTTCGATAAGAGAAGAAATCTCCCCATATATTCAACGTCCTAAATGATAAGGATGCCGAATTTTTCGAATATTTTTATTATCGAAATCCCAGAATTTTTGGACCTCTGCGTAAGGAAATTAAGGTTGTAACACTCCGAGTTCACACAACTCTAATGGAACATCCTATAAAGGCCTTCGATACATAGCAGTCCAGGTAAGCTCCATTGACTAAGCACTTGGCATACAGGTCATAGGAATATCATTTTTCCCCTTTTTCTCTCAATCTTTTCTAATTCCATTAGAAAATTAATTTTATGATTTTAGCATCAGACCCTCCCCTACTAGAGTACCCTCTGGCGATCTTTTGTAGATTTTAAATCCTTTGTCCAAGTCCTTGTTTGAGTGAAGAAAGAGCCGGATCTGTAGAGTCAAGACCCACCTCTAACAGATTGGCGTCATTTGTGGGAAACAGACTAAACCAGTTTTTCCAAACTTCTTGGATCATTAAGCAGTCATGGCTCCCAAGAGAAGAACTAGAACCACATCAAAGTGGCATCGATTGGGGACGGCCATACTGTCACACCAACTGACATAGCCCTCCCCGTGGCACCTACTCATTCCACCGACAATCATGCCATTCATTCTTAGCCTCCCCGTTCGAAATAGGTTCCACAACCTACACCCCAAGAATGCCCGACTGTGCCTCCTGCGCCAGCATCTCTGGAGTGGGTCAACCAAGCTCAAATGGATAGGCTGGAATCCAGAATCTAAAACATAGGCAAACAACTAGAAGGGCTTAGCGTTGTCGTTAAGCCGGAGGGCCAGTCTTCTTCAGGAGGGTCTGGACATGTACGTTATTGACAACAAATGTCATTGCTTAGGTACGAGCGCTCGGCGACCTCTCGCCACAATTCCAAAGACTTGAGGAGGTAGGTCGAGCAGCTTGTTGCTGATGAACTCAAACAAGCCAATACTTTGGAAAACTAGGCCCCGTTTATCCCACAAATGCTTTGCCATTTGATTCAAAAGTCTCTTTAGAACCAATTCTCGGGATGAACTTTTGCTTCCCATGGAGAAGTACGATGGCATGACCGATCTTCGTGATTATACGGCACACTTCGTGACGATGATGATCTCAACAGACATGATGGATGTCATCATGTATAAGCACTTTCTTACCACTCTTAAAGGGAATGTACTGACATGGTTCAATTCACTTCCACCACTTAGCATTAAGACCTTTTCTCAACTTTAGCAGGAGTTCGAGGCAAGTTTATGATCGAGATGATGACAGTTCTGGCTTTGGATCACTCTATTGCATTGGTCGCACTGCTCACTGGATTGCGACCTTCAGGCATGAAGACTTTAATCATGAAGGACCCTTATTCAACCATTCAAGAATTTTACTCTCGTGTCAAGAAATACATTGTAGCCGAAGACACCGAGGCGTTCGACCGATGAAGGAATCGACCACCCTAACGAGAGCGTAGCCGATCACCCCGGTCGCTTTCGCCAAAGAAGAACAGATCGGGTCCTCCTCCTGCATAAAGATTTAACACTTACCCTCCCCTGAATGAGACTCCCAGTCAAGTTTTGTTCCAGATCAGGGATCAACCTTATGTCCGATAGCCTCCCTAACCCATAGAAGATGACCCCAAAAAGGACAGAACCAAATATTGTCAATTCTATTGCGATTACGGACATATGATTGACGACTGCAGAAAGCCCAAAGATGAGCTAGAATTCTTGGTCCGAATCAGGAGGCTACAAAGATTCATTAGCAAAGAGGAGAGAAATATACTACACCCTAATGATAGGCCCCACCACGACAAAGCAGACCGGATGATCGACCGGTCGCTTAACTACCAACTAACCGGTAGGATGGAGTGATCCTCTAAATTCATGTAGAACGGGCCTCACAGACGCCTTGTCTCTAGCCAGATCTTTTAAATCCTTAAGACAATTCCCAACAAAGCATGGTCAGCACCTAGTCGCACCTATCTTCTACTCGCCTAACATCCTTCTCTACACTTCATTAGAGATATTAACGGCTCACACTGGCAAACAACCCAAAGGCAAACAACTGATCATCGGTTTCACCGATGAAGACTTAGGGTAGATCTAAACTGTCATGACTCTCTCATTGTTATTGCCAAAATTGGTCTGTACAAAGTCCGAAGGATCTTTGTCAATCAAGAAGTAGGATGCAATCTCCTGTACTGGGATGCTTTCAAACGGATAGGCTTTGGTCCCCCGCATCTCCAACCTCATGCAGGTTTGGTCAAGGGACGCTCTAGTGAATGGATATACCCCGAAGGGATAATTTTACTCCCGATCATATTTGGTTCACGGCAAAACCATGCGACAGCCATAACGATGTTTAACGTGGTTAACCTTCCCTCGTTCTACAATTTTATCTTGGGAGAGCCGAGTTTGAATGCCCCGAAAGCCCTACCCAACATAAAACATATAAAAGTCAAGTTTAGCACTCCACTCGGAATCAGAGCATTGTCTTGTGACTTGGAACCCTCGACATCTACCTCGAAGTGATCATCGACGTACGTTTCGATTATCTCATGTAGCTCTTATGTTATTGCAATAGTATTCTTTCGTTCGGTGTTTAACATGCATGATTATCTTACCAGTTGTACCCTATCGAACCATTCCCATCGGTTACCTCATACCGAAAGAAATGTATTGACAAAATAGGATTTAACTACCTGTTTGGGCTTACATTGACCTCATTCATTGAAAGTATCCAACTCACCAGATGGGCTCGCATCGCCCTGATCTATTAAAGGGATCTAACTCCCCGGATGGGCTCGCATTGCCTTGATCTAATGAAGGGATCTAACTACCCAAATAGGTCTACATCGTTTCGATCTACTGAAGGGATCTAACTCTCCAAACGGGCCTGTGTCACCCTGACTCCTTCGAAGGGCATCCTCATTCCTTACTCTCGGATGAATCTTAATAAGTGCCGCCTATCTAAAAGTTAGAGTCCCTTGTCGAGAAGTATATTTGAAAGACGCCCCTAAATGGACCGATATCTTCTGAATAAGTCTGGAATAACTGAGTGTGACTAACGAGTCTGTTTGAGTTATCTAAATGACAAAGGGAATATCCCCTGTTGTTATCACATACTGAATAAAAAATCAAGGAAGATTCCTTCATAAAGAATCTCTATAATACAATGGTGCAAGAGTTATATAGTCTTGGGGGGAATGGGGAGAAACACGAAGATCTCCTGAGATAAAGTCCTCATAGCAACTGCAATCGGTTAGACAGGATACTGATCGACTTAGAAAGGGTCATACTTCGGTCCACCATTTCCTAACTGGTAGTTCCTCTGCTCTGGGGTAGAACTTCATTCAATCCAAATCAACAAATTATCTCTTCGGCACACTTCAATCTCTCAGTCAATTCATGTTGGGAATCTCTAAAGACTGTGGGACTTCTAACTAAAGATTCCTTTTACTCGGTTGTTCTCTATTTTGCCACCTGAAGAGACTCCTCACGTAACTGGGCTAACATCTCAGTAGTCTGTAGGTGCACCTCAAGGGCCTCCTTCTCGAACTCCAGTTTCTTGCAATAACTCTGGTACCAATCTAAGTCCAACCAAAGGCTTCTACTTCCTCTTCATTCTCAGCAAGCAAGAACCTGAGTGTTACCTCTGTCCCCATATCTTATTTCCTCTGATCAGAAGCACCTCAGAATGACAAAACCTGAGTGCTTAGCCGATTGATTTGCTCTTCCAAATGCATTACCATTTATTTCCTCTACTATTTCAAGAATTCTACTAGAGCCATTGTCTACAAAAAAAGGGAGAGAGAGGGGAGAACTAGATCAATCAATGATGGAGAAAAGTTAAGGTGGGATGAATCCAAAGGACAATACCATTAAGCCAAGAGACTTAAGAGCCCACATCGGCCTATTCCATAGACATCTTATGCAACTCTAAGTCGCAAAGATGAAAGTTGAGCTGATCGACTATTCTCTCTATCTCAGCTTAGTCCATGTTGCTATATTGTTTATCTCCTACGCTAAGAGCGACAGTCCCCCTCTCTTTCGATCCCTTGTCACCATAAAAGGATCAAATGGGAATAAAAGGGGTGATGGTGGTCCCATTAGATACCTTGCATTTTCCTTTACGAAAAGGCCACAATAGAACAGTGCATGATGGACCAGCCAATTCTTCAACTAATATGACTCGAGCCCCTGTTTTCCTTGGTCCCTTTGTTTCTGCAATAAGTGACTGGGCCCCTTTAAACCTCTCCATTGCGAGTACCTTCGGCGCTAAAATACCTTTTTCATTAGTTGATGGCAAATGGCTAATCTTAATCGACTCTGCTGGCTTAGCTTTGTGTAGCCTCACTATGACGAAGGGCGTGTATCCCTTGGCTTCTTCGCATGCTTTGTGCCCTCCTCCCGCTAGAGACTCAGGTTGTGTAACCTTTCTCCTCTTCACCGAAGGAAGCACGAGCATGGGTTGGGCCTCAGGCACCTCATCAGTCCTCTTCGAAGGATTCTCCACATTTGAACCTTTGTCAATTGTAATCTCCCTCAGCAGGGCATCATCCACAAGACCCAAAACGTCAGCCAACTCATCCTCTCCCTGCTGACTAAGAGGGGCCTATCGATATTCTTTTTCTCTCTTATCAGTAAGCCTGCTAATGACAACATTTGGTCATTCGTCAAGGAGTCAATAAAGATAGACCTTCGAGTAGACTTATAGTAACTAACGACCGAGTGTATAAAATTAAAATGGTAAGAAGGGTTTGAAGGTTGCAACCCAAGCGAAGGCATCCCATTAGCCTTGGGGAGTGCCAACATGAGTTTCTTGTCCTTAAATTCCACGAAAAAATATTTTTACATCCAATTACTTCTGGTGGACTCCTTATAACAAAACCCCCAGTCAGACTTAGGTCGGGTCTGCAACTTATACCAATCTCGGGTCGAGCCTTATTCATTCACCTCACCAGAGAAAAAAGGGTTTCCAGGATATCGAAATCAAAACGAAGTCGACAAAACCCTAACATAGAGATCACAGCAACAATCAGGTGCCAAGCACGGGAATCAACAAGGTTGGAAATATGTTCCAATAATGTATCACCTCATCAAATTGCCCAATATATGGCACCCTCAAACCAAATTTCACATCTGCTTATACATTGGAACACATCCCTCAGGTGCTTTGTTAGCCCTGTCCTTATCCGTGGCCGATATCAAGGTATAATCATTGCCCACTAGCATACTGATCTACACTTCCTGGTGGTCCCCCGCTGACATAACACTCCTAATGTTGCTAATGCTTTAAAGAGCAGAGCCTCTTGCCATTCCTCTTGAAGAAAATCTCTTACATGCTGAGATGGTTCAAAAGACAAAAAAGTAGACGCGAAGAAGAGAAAATACCAAATCCTTTCCCAAGAGAAAGCTTATAAGGAACACTTGAGGTGGTTCATAAAATGTGAAATGACACGTTGCAACAAAGGCTTTGCAACTCTCAATGATTGCTACTCATGATATCTTTTTTACAAAACAACGCAATGATTTGAGGGCAAATGATGGGACCATGTCCCAAAAGGCCTAATATGAAAAGAGTCTAACATTGGTAATGCTCATAGTTCATAAAGAATAGTGTGTTTGGAGATGCCGATGGGATCTATCTCCCTGAACGGGCTATGTCGCCCCGAACTATCGATGGGATCTATCTCCCCGAACAGGCCATGTTGCCCCGAACTGCCGATGGGATCTATATCCCCGAACAATATAGCCCGTCTCGTTAAGAAACTGTCCCCCATATTATCCTATAAACTGTTCGACTAATTTCTAATGATGTTTATTCAATTGCTCCATAAAAGTGTTCGATGCTCCCGAGTACTCGTCTTCCCCTCGATTGATGACCAGCGGCCGACCCTTTCGATTCTTACTAAATAAAAAGTAATATTCTACTAAGTCTAATGACATTTGTTTCCTGTCTTGGCACGAAACATATCTTTCGGATAAATGAAGAAATCTCCCCATATATTCAACTTCCTAAATGATAAGGATGACGAATATTTTGAATAATTTGATTATCAAAATCCCAGAATCTCCGGACCTCTACGTGAGGAAACTAGGGTTGTAACACCCTGAGTTCATACGACTCTAGCGGAACTTCCAATGAAGGCCTTCGATACTTAGCAACCCAGGTAAGTTTCCTTGACTAAATACTCGCCATATAGGTTACAGGGAGATCCGTTCTTCCTCTCTTTCTCTCAGTCTATCCTAATTCCATTCGAAAATCATTTTTTTGAATTGAGCATTGGAACCTCCCCTGTCAGAGCACCCTCCAGCGATCTTTTACAAGTTTTAAATTCTTCATCCAAGTCACTGTTCAAGTCAAGAAGGAGCCGGATCTGTAGAGTAAAGATCCACCTCCAGCATAATCTATACAATCTAATATAAAAAATTATCAACGTGACCATAAACAAGAGATAAGTTTGAAAATCATGACGTTGTTTATCCATAAGCTTGATTTTCTTCTTCTATAAGACCTACCCCTGTCATGAAACCTCTAATCCGTCTATCCAAACAATATGAGTACTCTAAAAATGCTTTGATGAAGATCAAAACTCACCAAAATTCTAATAAGAAGATCCTGATCGAAGATTTGAAGACATCTTCATATACTAGTGTTGAATTTCAAAATTGCTTTCCTCTAGCTAAAGTGATTCCGTAAATTTCTGTAAACTTAGTAAAACCTAATTTCTAAAAACTTTCCAATCTTCATATCAAAAGAATCATAAGTAATTATCACTTAATTAACCCTAGATACTAATTAACTTATTTAAATAGAGCTTGTTTCTAAGCTTTAATTAAGTGTAAACTAAATAGAACCCAGAGTTAGTTGTTTTGAGTCATGTACATTTTAAAGCTTGTTCAGAATAAATAGGTGATCCAAATTGGGAAAGCCAGTGTGCACAAACTCTAAAGGGCTTTGGGAGTCCGTGCTGCATACACCCATGCTTGTGTTATGGACCTAAGAAAAGCCATGCAATATGTTAGGGCCAGAGCAAGACGTGCTATAGTAAGGTGACAGCCAATAGTAGTCATCGAGCCAATTGCACAGGCCGCAGCACTCGAGACACGCATGGACAGCACATGCATGCAATGCTTGGGCAAGGTGAAGCACAATCCAATTCGGAGAAACACTCAAGCAAATGAGTCCTAACGTATCTAGGACTCTTGGAAGGATAAGGAAAAGCAAGCGGAAAAAGTAGACAGGAGAGGTTGTGATCCAAGGAGGACTCACACATGCACCACAGCTCATGGATGCACAATTGCAAGGCCATGCGGCTAAGGGTTTGAGTGACAGAGTCCTAGTGCAATTAGGACACTTGAGAATCCCACCTTAACCAAGACTCTTAATGCAACACCAAAAATTCGGTGTTAAAAATGTACCGTGAAATATTTTGATGATTATAAAAGGAAATTTATTTTTTTTTATTTTTGATTTTTGATTTTTGATTTTGGGGCTTTAATTTTAAATTTTTGGTATAATTGAAATGTCGTGTTACAAATTCGCAATACATTTTATTTTTGGTAAATTTGGAACTTCCAATGTGATGAGAATATGAAAATATATATATATTGTTATTAATTGTATATAAAAAAAAAAAAAAGAAGGGGGTGGAACACAGCAAAACGTTGCGTTCGCCCAAGTCATGATTAGGGCTAAAAGCCCTAATCCTTATTTCCCTTACACCCTTTTTCGATCTCACTCCCTGCTCTCTCCCTCCCCTTCGCAATCGCTCTCCCCCTCTCTTAATCGATCAACACCTCCTCTGCCGTGAACAACCAATCTCTACCACCACCGCGAACCACCACGACTTGCCATCTCTCAGCCTCTCTCTCAGTCTCGCACCATCTCTCAGTCTTTCTCTCACACTCTGTCTCTCTCTATCACAGTCTCTCTCAGTCTCTCTCTCTATCACGATCTCTCCATCCTTCACTTACTCTTACATCATCTCTCAGTCCCTCTCTTCTGCGCATGAACGAACCTTCAGTCTCCCTCTCCCGCGCGCAAGGAGCTCTCACTCTCCTCCCTGCTCGCGCGGTGATTCCTGCAAGTAGCTTCCTTTTGTCGAGAGCCCTCACTGCAACCCACCATCGAGGCTCTGAAAACCCTAGACTGCAACCCACTTTCCTGCATAGGTAAGGTTCGGTTCCTAACCCTAGCTCTAGGGTTTCGAAATTCCTTGGTACTAAGTTTAGATTACTGAACTTAATTTTGAATTTGGGAGCTTTGCAGGTTTTAGAATGGACTGAGAAAACAGTTCCACTAAGGTTGCGAACTGCGAAACACCCTAGGTAAGGGATTTTTAATCCCTTCAATATTCAGATTATTTTGTTGAATTTAGGTTGAGAAAAAGTGTAGATACATTCTGAAAATATGCTGGATCCGTAGGAAATGCTTTATTCTTGAGAGTTTGTATGAAATTATTGAGGTTAGGTCTAGAACTTGATGTAAATTGGACTGCAAAGCATGATAGAATATCTTAAAGAGTATTAGAGTTTTGTTTGTTTGATTTGCGCAGTTTTCCTTGGGATTTGAATTGAAATTGGCATGAATTAAAATAGGATTATGTAAATTCGGTAGAAAATTGGTAAAATTGAGGAATATTCGAAATTTAATACCATTAGTGATGGAAATGATCCTAAATTATTGAAACGAAAGTTTAGGAATGTGGTTGTGCAAATTAAGACTATTTTAAATAAAAGGGAAATTTGAAAAACCCTTTAATAGAGCCTTAATTGATGATTATTTGTATTGATTGGTCTAGGTTGACCTTTGGAGACTCAAGAGGAGTCATTTTGAGTTGATTTCAGAAATAGGGAGTGGATACCCTCCCTAAAGGTGAGTGGACGGTCCGTTGTGTAATAAATTAGCAAAATGGTTTTAAATTCTTTGGTAAATGATTTTGAATGATTTTCACATGATTTATATGAAATGATTTGTGATTGTAGGATGTCTGAAATGAAAATTTGAATTACAAATGCATCCTATGTGATTATAAATGAATTTGTGCCATTTGCATTTGAATACTTGATTGGTAAATGCTTGTAGCATGAATTTCGGAATATGTTGATGAAATATGGCACAGTGTTTGAAATGGAATAATTGTGAAATGATGGTGCACGAGAGAAATGGCTATAGTCATTCCCCCCAAGGAGCGACCCAACGGGGTGACGTGGATTGAGGGTTATTTGCGAGAGAGGTATGCGGCCTCTGCTCTGCCACGTCGGACTATCCTAATTGCACCCCGGTGAGGTTCGAGCCAACACCAAGGAAGAGGGTAGTGCTTTGAAAAAACCGAAATGAAAAACCCCTTGGCGGGCTTCCGTCTTGGTTTGGCCAAACGCAAGGCGGAAGCGTTTTCGATGGGACCCTTATGATTTTTTGAGAAAATATTTGATATGGATGCATATTTTGTAAATGATGTTAAATTATTGAAAATGTTTGGATATGGAAAATGCTGTATGAGATATGCTTTGACATCCTCCACTTTCACCCCTTATTTATTACACAATCATACCATTGTACTCCACTTACTGAGTATTTATAATACTCACCCCTCTCTTTAACATTTTTCAGAGGAAGATTAAACTTGTAACAGAGATTGGAGCTTGGGAGGGTCTACCAGCTGACTTGTGTAGGTATATATAGTGATGTATAGATATTTTGGTCTGAACTGAAATCCATAGAAAGGAAGACTTGTATAATTCTTTTGGTACGAATTTAATAGATACTTGTTCCTGTATAGGAACAAGTATTGATGGAATCCATACATGGTTTGTGTTGGAGTTGTTTGAAACTTATTCATTTTCTTTAATTCCCATTTTTTGATAAAAACTCATTGTTTGAGTGGGACATTTGGTTTGTAATATTCAGATTTGTTATTTTCTTTCGATTTTTACGAAGTTCTGTACATCTCATATCATTTGGATCTTACTGACGTTAGCTTGATTGCTTCAGGCAAGTGTTAGTAAAATCCTACGACTATATTTTGGGACTTCTTATTTCTTAAGTGCCTTATTCATACTGTGAACTTTGAAATGGCTAGGATAGCCATATTACATGCTTGCATGTACAGGTTCCCTCTCTCCGATTGTGTGCCGATGTGTGCTCGTGCATGTACAGGTTTCCTCTCCCTGATTGTGTGCTGATGTGTGATCGTGTGTACAAGGATAGACCGAATGAGTCCTTGCATGTGTATTTTTATGTGATTTTTCTTGTTTTTGATGATTTGTGTACTGGGAGCATTGTTATGCTGATGTGTAGTCTTACGGAATCCCGGTATATGGGGAGGTTCTACCCGTATATTAAGACTATGCGGCGGCTGTTGCGTGGTCAATTCGAAAATCGGGGAGTGACAACTTTATTGGTATCAGAGTTTAGGCTCACGATTTTAAAAGTTTGATGGTTTTGGATATGATTTCAAATGTTTCCAAATGTCCCGAAAGTTTTGTAAAAACTTTGAAATGTTTGGTTTTTGAAAAAAGGTTTTCGGAGAATGTACAAAGTCTTCCATAGATTTCTTAGGAAATTAGAAATATTCTTTTAGGGGGTTAAGCACTTGAGTTAGATTCTATTTTAAATTGTTAAGCTTAGACCCTCTGTGTAGAGCTTTACTTCCCATATGAAGAGTAAGGAATTCGAATAGGATATTTTTCACTCTACCTTCGTAACTCGAGTGATATATGAATAGTTTTCAATCATGATTGAAGACCTACCTTGGCTTATTTGGCCAAATGATGAGTACCCTTGTAAAAATTCCTTTGAACTAATATCTTGACGCCTAATTAGGTTGTAGTGTAAAAGTCATTTCAAGGGGGAATGGTTTATGATTATAATTTGATAGTTGTGATCATGGCTTAAGGAATGTGGATGATATAACTCTGTTTATGGTTTATAATTATAGGTACGATGAAAATTTTTGATGTTGATGCACATGTGCTCATAGATACTGGGTCTAATCATTCCTTTGTGAGTTCGGGGTTTGCTAGGCATTCTAATAAGCCTTTAGTTCCACTTGTTGAAGAATTATTGGTCATTACACCTTTGGGAGAACACTTGATCAGAGATATAGTGTACAAGTCCTGTAAGGTAAAAATCAGTGAAGTAACTCTTGGGGTAGATTTGATTCCATTGGAAATGAAAGATTTTTATGTCATTCTAGGCATGGATTGGCTATATCTTCACCGAGCTTCCGTGAACTGCTTCACTAAGGAAGTGGAATTCCGAAGGTTAGGACATCCCTTGCTTGTATTCACCGGTGAACGACGAGTGTTGCCGAGTTGTGTAATTTCGGCTCTTAAAGCACGGAGACTAGTGCATAAGGGATGTGAAGCTTATTTGGCACACATTGTTGATACCACGGTGGGAAGTCCTAGTTTGGACGATGGTCCTGTAGTGAATAAGTTTTCAGACGTTTTTTCAGAAGAGTTGCCTGGGTTGCCACCGGTTCGGAAATTTGATTTCACCATAGATCTGATTCCTGGCACCGCACCAATTTCTATTCCTCCTTATTAGATGGTGCCCGCAGAGTTGAAGGAACTGAAGGTTCAACTCCAAGAGTTATTGGAGAAAGGGTTCATCCGACTGAGCACTTCGCCTTGGGGTGTTCCGGTTCTGTTTGTGAAGAAGAAGGATGGAACCCTCCGGCTATGCATTGACTACCGACAGCTCAATAAGGTAACAATCAAGAATAAGTATCCTCTTCCAAGAATTAATGATTTGTTCGATCAACTCCAAGGTGCAAGTGTCTTTTCGAACATCGACTTGAGGTCAGGTTATCATCAATTGAAGATAAAGGATGATAATGTTCATAAGACTGCGTTTAGGACGCGGTATGGATACTATGAATTTCTAGTAATACTCTTCGGATTGACGAATGCTCCTGCAACCTTTATGGATCTCATGAATCGAGTGTTTCATCCATTTCTCGATAAATTTGTCATAGTCTTCATTGATGACATCTTGGTGTATTCCAAGAGTAATAAAGAGCATTCTGAACATCTTCGAATCATTTTGCAAACTCTTAGGGAGAAGGAGTTGTATTCCAAGTTCTCAAAATGCGAGTTTTGGCTAAGAGAGATTGGATTTTTGGGGCATGTGGTTTCCAAAGATGGGATTTTTGTGGATCCAAAGAAGGTATAAGTCATTCTGAAGTGGAAGCAGCCTAAAAATGTCATCGAGATTAGAAGTTTCCTCGGATTAGCAGGATACTCTCGGAGATTCGTAGAAGGATTCTCGAAGGTAGCAACTCCAATGACAAATTTGACTCAAAAGGGAGTCAAGTTCGAATGAGATGAAAAACGTGAGGGTAGTTTTTAAGAACTTAAGCGAAGGTTGACCTCCGCTCATATCCTTGCTCTCCCTACTAGTGGCGGTGGTGATTATGTAGTGTTCAGTGATGCTAGCAAGCAAGAATTAGGGTGCGTGCTGATGCAAGGTGATAAGGTGATTGCTTATGCTTCTCGCCAACTAAAGAAGCACGAAATAAACTACCTTACGCATGATTTGGAGCTAGCTGCTATTATGTTTACTTTAAAGATATGGTAGCATTATTTGTATGGGGTTTGGAGCTAGCTGCTATTATGTTTGCTCTAAAGATATGGTAGCAATATTTGTATGGGGTTACTTGTAAGATCTTTACAGATCACAAGAGTCTCAAATACTTGCTCACTCAGAAGGAGCTCAATTTGAGACAAAGAAGGTGGTTAGAGTTGATCAAGGATTATGACTTGGTGATTGATTACCACCCCGGGAAGGCGAATATTGCAGCTGATGCTTTAAGCCGCAAATCCTCATCTACAGCATCCAAAGGGAGTTCTTACCTCTCTTGTTTAGTTGGACTCCGAGCACTTGGATTCAAATTGGTTAAAGATGATCAAGGTGCTTTATTAGCCAAGTTTGTGGTGAGACCCACGTTGGTCGATCGTATTCGGGAGCTTCAGGCTACCGATGATGAATTGAAGGCTATTGTTGATAAAATCCAAAAAGGGGAAGGTGGTGAATTCCAGATTCGGGATGATGGAATCATAGTGTATGGGAAAAGAACATTTATTCCGAAAAATGAAGATCTCCGGAAGGCCATACTTGATGAATCACATTCCTCGGCCTATGCTATGCATCCGAGGAGTACCAAAATGTACCGAACCATCAAAAAATCATATTGGTGGTCCGGGATGAAGAGAGAGATAGCCGAATTTGTGGCGAAGTGTCTTGTATGCCAACAAATCAAGGCCGAACATCAGAAACCGGCGGAAACACTTCAACCACTATCGATTCCCGAGTGGAAATAGGAACATATCACCATGGATTTCGTGGTGGGTTTGCCACGTATCCCGAACCGACACGATGTCATTTGGGTGATTGTAGACCGTCTCACCAAGTCGGCTCACTTCTTGCTGATTCAGAACACCTATCCTTTGGAAAGATTGGCCAAGTTATACATTGATGAGATCGTAAGGCTTCACGGAGTGCCGGTGTCTATTGTATCAGACCATGATCCTCGGTTCACTTCTAGATTCTGGCCAAAGCTGCAAGAGTCCTTAGGGACTAAGTTAAAATTCAACACTGCCTTTCATCCTCAAATCGATGGACAATCGGAGCGCACCATTCAAATATTGGAAGATATGCTTAGGGCATGTGTCATGGACTTTCCAGGCAGTTGGGATAGGCACCTTCCGTTGGTTGAGTTTGCCTACAACAACAGTTATCAAGCTAGCATAGGGATGCCTCCCTATAAAGCTCTTTACGGAAGGAAGTATCATACCCCATTGTGTTGGGACGAGGTTGGAAAGAGAAAGCTTGAAAGTGTAGAAATGATTAAGGTCACTAAAGAAAAGGTGAAGCTGATTCGCGAAAGAATGAAGGCGGTTTAAGATCAACAAAAGAGCTATGCCGACTAGAGAAGAAGGTCTTTGGAGTTTGATGAAGGAGATATGGTGTTTTTGAAGATATCTCCATGGAAGGGTGTAATCCGATTTCAAAAACGAGAAAAGCTAAATCCTTATTATATTGGTCCCCTCAAAATCCTTGAAAGGATTGGGCAAGTGGCATATCGGCTAGAGTTACCACCGGAGTTGTAGAGGATCCATGACGTCTTTCACGTTTCCATGCTGAAAAAGTATTTACCGGATCCCTCACACATATTGGAAGCACCCCTAGTTGAATTGAATGAGAATCTGAGTTTCAAGGTATAATTGGTGAAAATCATTGATAGACAACTCAAGTAGTTAAGGAGCAAACATATTCCTATGGTCAAAGTGCTGTGGAGAAGCAACCAAGTTGAGGAACAAACTTGGGAGACCGAAGAATCAATGCGGAAGCAACATCCGCAGCTCTTTGATGTATGAATTGTATTTTGAAATTTCGAGGACGAAATTTGTTTTTAGGGGGTTAAGTGTTGTAACACCAAAAATTCGGTGTTAAAAATGTACCGTGAAATATTTTGATGATTATAAAAGGAAATTTATTTTTTTTATTTTTTATTTTTTATTTTTGATTTTGGTGTTTAAATTTTAAATTTTTGGTATAATTGAAATGTCGTATTATAAATTCGCAATACATTTTAATTTTGGTAGATTTGGAACTTCCAATGTGATGAGAATATGAAAATATATATATTGTTATTAATTATATATATAAAAAAAGAAGGGGGTGGAACACAGCAAAACGCTGCATTCCCCCAAGTCACGATTAGGGCTAAAAGCCCTAATCCTTATTTCCCTTACTCCCTCTTTCGATCTCACTCCCTGCTCTCTCTCTCCCCTTCGCAATCGCTCTCCCCCTCTCTTGATCGATCACCACCTCCGCTGCCACAAAAAACCAATCTCCACCACCACCCGAACCACCATGAGTCGCCATCTCTCAGCCTCTCTCTCAGTCTCGCGCCATCTCTCAGTCTTTCTCTCACACTCTGTCTCTCTCTCTATCACAGTCTCTCTCGGTCTCTCTCTCTATCACGATCTCTCCATCCTTCGCTCCTCTCACATCATCTCTCAGTCCCTCTCTTTTGCGCATGAACGGACCTTCAGTCTCCCTCTCTCGCGCGCGAGGAGCTCTCACTCTCCTCCCTACTTGCGTGGTGATTCCTGCGAGCAGCTTCCTTCTGTCGAGAGCCCTCACTGCAACCCACCATCGAGGCTCTGAAAACCCTAGACTGCAACCCACTTTCCTGCATAGGTAAGGTTCGGTTCCTAACCCTAGCTCTAGGGTTTCGAAATTCCTTGGTACTAAGTTTAGATTACTGAACTTAATTTTGAATTTGGGAGCTTTGCAGGTTTCGGAATGGACTAAGAAGACAGTTCCACTAAGGTTGCGAACTGCGAAACACCCTAGGTAAGGGATTTTTAATCCCTTCAATATTCAGACTATTTTGTTGAATTTAGGTTGAGAATAAGTGTAGATACATTCTGAAAATATGCTGGATCCATAGGAAATGCTTTATTCTTGAGAGTTTGTATGAAATTATTGAGGTTAGGTCTAGAACTTGATGTAAATTGGACTACAAAGCATGATAGAATATCTTAAAGAGTATTAGAGTTTTGTTTGATTGATTTGCGTAGTTTTCCTTGGAATTTGAATTGAAATTGGCATGAATTAAAATAGGATTATGTAAATTCGGTAAAAAATTGGTAAAATTGAGGAATATTCGAAATTTAAAGCCATTCGTGATGGAAATGATCCTAAATTGATGAAACGAAAGTTTAGGAATGTGGTTGTGCAAATTAAGACTATTTTAAATAAAAGGAAAATTTGAAAAACCCTTTAATAGAGCCTTAATTGATGATTATTTATGTTGATTGGTCTAGGTTGACCTTTGAAGACTCGAGAGGAGTCGTTTTGAGTTGATTTCGGAAATAGGGAGTGGATACCCTCCCTAGAGGTGAGTGGACGGTCCGTTGTGTACTAAATGAGCAAAATGGTTTTAAATTCTTTGGTAAATGATTTTGAATGATTTTCACATGATTTATATGAAATGATTTGTGATTGTAGGATGTCTGAAATGGAAATTTGAATTACGAATGCTTCCTATGTGATTATAAATGAATTTGTGCCATTTGCATTTGGATAATTGATTGGTAAATGCTTGTAGCATGATTTTCGGAATATGTTGATGAAATATGGCACATTGTTTGAAATGGAATGATTGTGAAATGATGGTGCACGAGAGAAATGGTTATAGTCATTCCCCCCACAGAGCGACCCGACAGGGTGACGTGGATTGGGGTTTATTTGCGAGAGAGGTATGCGGCCTCTGCTCTGCCACGTCGAACTATCTGGATTACACCCCGGTGAGGTTCGAGCCAACGCCAAGGAAGAGGGTAGTGTTTTGAAAAAACTGAAATGGAAAACCCCTTGGCGGGCTTCCGTCTTGGTTCGGCCAACCGCAAGGTGAAAGCATTTTCGATGGGACCCTTGTGATTTTTTGAGAAAATGTTTGATATGGATATATATTTTGTAAATGATGTTGAATTATTGAAAATGTTTGGATATGGAAAATGTTGTTTGAGATATGCTTTGACATCCCCCACTTTCACCCCTTATTTATTACATAATCATATCATTGCACTCCATTTACTGAGTATTTATAATACTCACCCTTCTCTTTAACATTTTTCAGAGGAAGATTAGACTTGTGGCAGAGATTGGAGCTTGGGAGGGTCTACCAGCTGACTTGTGTAGGTATATATAGTGATATATATATATTTTGGTCTGAACTGAAATCCATAAAAATGAAGACTTGTATAATTTTTTTGGTACGGATTTAATAGACACTTGTTTCTTGTATAGGAACAAGTATTGATGGAATCCGTACATGGTTTGTACTGGAGTTGTTTGAAACTTGTTTATTTTCTTTAATTTCCTTTTTTTGGTAAAAGCTCATTGTTTGAGTGGGTCATTTGGTTTATAATATTGAGATTTGTAATTTTCTTTTGATTTTTACGAAATTCTGTACATCTCATATCGTTTGGATCTTACTGACGTTAGCTTGATTGCTTCAGGTAAGTGTTAGTAAAATCCTACGACTATATTTTGAGACTTCTTGTTTATTAAGTACCTTATTCATACTGTGAACTTTGAAATGGCTAGGATAGCCATATTGCATGCTTGCATGTACAGGTTCCATCTCCCCGATTGTGTGCCGATGTGTGCTCGTGCATGTACAGGTCTGGACTGAATAGGTCCTTGCATGTGTATTTTTATGTGATTTTTCTTGTTTTTGATGATTTGTGTACTGGGAGCATTGTTATGTTGATATATAGCCTTACGGAGTCCCGATATATGGGGAGGTTCTGCTCGTGTAGCGAGATTACGCGATGGCTGTTGCGTGATCGATCCGAAGATCAGGGCGTGACACCTAAATGAACAAAAAGTCCTACTCTAACAAGAAGATCTACTTCAATATGGAATCCTAAAGCAATGAGGAGTCTTAAAGCAATAAGAAGTCATAACGCAAAAAGGAGTCTTAGACCAGCAAGGAGTCGTAAGGAAAAAAAGAGTCCTAGAATAGCAAGGAGTCTAAGAGCAACAAGGAGTTATAAGGAGTTCTAGAGTAGCAAGAAGTCCTAATGCCTCATGGAGTTTTAGTACAGCAAGGAGTCTTACCCAAGCTAAGATTCCTAAAGCAATGTAAAATCCTAGCCGAGAAGGAGACTAACAAGATAAGAAGTCTTGATCTTAACCAAGTTTATCAACAAGTTGAGGAGGCTAAGTCCAACCCAAGCTAAGAGTCATAGAGCAATGCAAAATCCTAGTGGAGAAGGAGACTAACAAGATGAAAAGTCTTGATCCTAACCAAGCTTATCAACAAGCTAAGGAAGCTAAGTCCAACACGGAGACAACTAGAGCACTTTAACTAGAAGTCCACCTAGTGCAATTCTTCAAGCAAAGTTGAGGATCAAGGTAACTTAAACTAGGAGTATTATCTTTTATTATTTTTTTTGTACCATGTCTTGGACTCCGTCCACTATCCGGGGTTTTGCCTCGACTAATCCAGACCGACCGTTGTAGTCGCTCCTTTCGGAGAACGGGTCTCTCAACGGAGAGCGCTCCATACACATGGGGACCCGATACTCCCAGCGGGAGTCGAACCTCGATCGTGCTTAACGGTACTCAATCTCACATCTAGTTGAGTCAACCCACGTTGGTAGAGTATTATTTTTTGTAGTTATTAGTATTTTCGTCTTAGTGGGAGATAGATAAGATTGGTTATTAAATATTGTTGAGTCCTTAGATCAAGTAGCACTCAAGAGGTAGAATTGAATTCTATAAATACCTCATAAAGCTGAGCTATCTAGTAGTTATGTCTTATGTCATAATTCAATTGAAATAATAAAGTTTGGGTTCTTTCTTTTAAAATGAGAGCTTAACTTAGGAGTATAAGGGGATGATCTTTCCTTATGTTATACCATCTTTTGGGAGATTATTGTAGTGCAGAGAGGTGAGAATCACGAACCAATCCAGTGTGAGTCAATAACCACTACTATCCAAATTTCTAACCCTAACTCTATCCTAACCTAAACCACCTCTCGTGTGACAAGAGTTGCAAGAGGAGATTTGCAATCTATTCTACCAATCCATTATCCCACAAAACCCGAGTCCTAACATTGTGGCACGGGCCTTACTTGTTCTTGGGCTTTGGAAGCCCATAATGGTCCCCACGCAAGCCCATGCACAAACAGTACCACGCACCACGTGTGAGGCCATTTGCTAAAGCATTCGCACGGGACATACTTGTGGGACCCATGATGGCTTGCTTAGCATGGACCCGTCTTCATACCCTAAAGAGGACCCCTTATAATTTCTCAATTTGTTATTTCAAATCACTCAAAATTTCACGAAGTTTGACTGAATTTCAGGGTGTTTTATGACATCAAAATTCTAATTGACGCCTGTGTATTCGAAATCTTCTAATTTTAAAACTCATTGAGATAGAACCTTTCTTACTTTGGAAACATCCTTAATCACATCAAACTTATCTCAGCTCCTATTGAAACAAGTTGAGAGTTTAATTTCTTGATCCAATTTTAGGTTATGGTAAAAACCTTGCTCTTCAATCAGTTACAAAACATGATTAAAATTCTTATTCTATTTTGGTGCATGTTATTTTATTGTGTTTGACTTTCAACTTTAGTGAGTGATAATTACTTTAAAACAATTTTCTAAAAAAAAGGGTACAAGGGATTTTGGAATTAATTCCCTAAACAAAGGAGAGGTTGAACATTTTTTCTTGGAGACAAAACAGTGTCGACACGTTTTTTGAGAAAGAGAAAGGATAAAGTGGCGATTTCCAAAGGGAGAGATAAAAACGCACTCTAGGTATTTTGTTTTGAGATTGACTGAGATTAATTGTTCAAAGGGTATTGTTGGCATTGTGTATTCATCATCGCTCTTGCATTTGTTGTGTATCTTGGCAAGAACGCTTGAATTGACACTCTAGAAGTTTTACATTTGGCAGACTCTAGATGAATTTTGGAGTAAGAAGCATATGTTTAAAAGGTTTAAAAATATATAATCTCATTATCAATTCGTATACAATTGTGCAATTTTTAAAATAACATGTGAGTAAGATAAATATTCAATCACTTCGATGCAAGGTCAATTTCAGAATATGTATGTAAGATATATGTGAGCCTATCATGCAGTGGAAGCATAAAAAAAATTCAAAATCCTAAAAATTAAAGTTTTTGGTATATCTCAATAAACAATATAAATTCTTCAGAAATTACAAATCCTTTGTGTTCAACTTTTTCGCAGTCAGGTGATAATCACGACAATCGAACTATCATCACAATTCCATGATGTCACAACTCTAAATCCAATGATTTTATTACTGTAAAAATTTCCTACTCGGAATTTCTTTAACCTCTCAATGATATATTTTTCTCACTAAAAAATACAATAGATGTGCAAGAACTCATTCAAAGGAAAAACCGTAGATCTGTGAGTTGTTCTCACTCTCTAAGAACACAGACTTTCCCATTAAGATAATTTCTCACAATTGGAAAAGATATTAATTGTTAACTCAAGTAGAAGGAAAGTGGCCTAAAATAGGGGAGTTTTTTATGGGTAATGGGAGTTATCTCATTCACATTTAAAATTCAAATTTGAATTTTACCTTAGGTAAAATATCCCTATGTGGACATTTACCAACATCTCCCATTTATATACGAGAGTATTTTACGATAATTACAAAATTACAACTCATGTGATCTCTCCACATCACCCTACTCAACTTTTATGCAGAGTTGGACGTCATGCGACTAGCGAGTACAATTGCAAATAAAAAATTTTTTGATACACCTGTTAGGATGATCGAGTAGTCATTGTTAGTATGAATACTGTACCCCAGATCCAAGACTAATTACATCCATTCGAGCTACTTTTCTCATCGAAAGTAATCCCCTGAAAATCGTTCGACTATGTATTCACAACTCATATGATCTCTCAACATAACCCTACTCAACTTTTATATAGAGTTAGATGTCATGCGACTAGCAAGTATACCTACAAATAAAAAACTTCTTGATACACCTATTAGGATGATCGAGTAGTCACCGTTAGTATGAATACTGTACCCCAAATCTAAGACTAATTACATCCATCAAGCTACTTTTCTCATCGAAAGTAATCCCCTGAAAATCACTCGACTATGTATTCACTATTATGTCCAAATCTCTACACGGATGAACATAAAAGACTGGTCGGCATATATAACGCAATGATACAATGTCAATTGGTCTTCCTTTTCCCAACTCAAATATATCAATCTGAACTCAGCTACTTTCTTAGACTTGTCCCTCAGACCTCAATTTATCTTCCAGGCCATCGGTAAATTGACTAAAGTAGCAAACACTGAATCAGGATCTCAAGAGACAGTCGAAAGTAATAAGGATACTAGAGATCCCATCTATTGGATCTCAGGTTTCACACAGTGGGGTTCGGGGATAAATATCAAATTAGTGTCTCAAGCAAAATAGCTCCCACTATCCCTAGTCGTCTTATCACATGTGATATAAAACACGTGCTACAATGTTATTCCCTCATCTCTTAAAAGGGTATATGTCAGATTTCTCTAATACTATGCAGGTACTGGATTCAGTCTACACATAAGATTTTACCTAGAAATTTCAGAGAGAGTACCTCAATGCCCTTTATTTGTGTATAATCCTTGGCTACCAGACGAGTCTTATACCTCTCGATCGATCCGTCGACCTTCCTTTTGATTTTGAGAACCAATTTGTTCCCAATGGCCTTTCTGCCCTCAAGAAAGCCAACTAGGTCCCATACCCCATTGACTCTCATTGATTCCATTTCCTCCTTCATGGTCTATAACCATTGGTCTTTCGTTGGACCCTCGAGAGCCTCTCTAAATGTCCTCGACTCTTCATCGTCCTCAGGAGTCACAATGAGGATCTCATCCTTAATTGGGAAACAACGATTAGGTATCCCCGACTACTCCTACGAGGAGGGAGAGCCTCTTTGTCTTTTGATGGACCTCTCCCATTAGAACCAAGATCCGTAACTGGCTCTTGAGTCCCACCATTGGGGCCAACTGAGCCACTAGACTCATCCATCTCATAGAAGGTGTAGTCTCGATCGATTTCTCCTCTCTTAGGGAAATCATTCTCGAGAAACGTGACATAACAAGACTCAATCTCAATGACAGTACTGTCCGTATGTTATCCTAGGAATACATATCCCTTAGAGTGTTCAGAGTATATAATAAAGATGCACTTCTTTTCTTGCGGGTCTAACTTGCTGTACAGATGCAAGAAATCATGAACATACACAGCACAACCCCATGGCCTCAAATGGTTAAGGTCAGGCTGCCTCCCTATCAAAAGCTCGTATGGGGTGCTGACTACGGACTTTATTGGAATACGGTTAAGGACGTAGGCGGCAGTTAATAACGCATCCCCTCAATAGAAGATAGGTAAATTGGCCTGCTCCATCATAAATCTCACCATCTTCAACAGAGTCCTATTCCTTCTCTCAGTTACTTCGTTCTGTTAAGTAGTAGCAGGAATAGTCAGCTGTCTCATAATGTCTCTTTCAAAATAGAGCTCTTTAAACTGCTTAGACAGATACTCGCGCCCTCAATCGGTTCTGAGAGTTTTCACTTTCAAGTCTAGTTGATTCTCAACCTCGCTAATAAACCTCTTGAAACACTTTAGTGCCTCAGACTTATAGAGATCAGGTAGACATAACTGAAATGCGTATAGTCATCTATAAATGTAATAAAATTCATGACTCCGTTTCGGGCTCTCATATTTATGGATCCACAAATATCGGAATGGACCAATCACAATAGAGCCCCAGCTCTCATTGCTTTCCCAAATGATTTTCTAGTGGCTCGCAAGGCAAAACTCACACAAGGGCAACTCGACCTTGGTTTGTGGGCCTAACAGACCACTCGCAGCTACCCGGCCCATCCTCTCTTGTCCTATGTGACCAAGTCTACTATACCATACAATCACATCATCAGCTACACTATTAGATGCAAAGGCAATACGAGAAGAATGATAAATCTCAAAAAATAAAATCAAATCCAGTACATAAAGTCTCTCATGTATTAAACCGGAACAAATTAAAGAACTGTCATGATAAATGGAAACTCTAGAGTTTCCCAACAAAATGGAATATCCTAACTGATCTAGACATCGGACAGAGATGAGATTCCACCGAATCTCAAGAGCATACAAAACATCATGAAGATATAGAACTTGGTTTTTTCGCAGTATCAGGTTGCACGTATCAATCCCTTTCACTTCTACAAATGCTCTGTTCCCCACATACAGTCTCTTCGCATGGGACTCAAACGATGGAACTCTATGTATACGCTCCTATCACGAGTTATATGGTCCGTGGCTCCTGAATCTGCAATCCACAAAGAAGAAGAGTTAGTGAGCATCACACTAGATGACACATAATTCATACCATGTAAAGAAGAAGGATGTGCCTTTCGCTTGCTACACTCGCATGCGAAATGTCCATTGTTGCTACACACATAGTATCGGACATTGTTCTTATTGAGCTCATTCTTCTTGTGTTTCTGCCCTTTGTCGTCGGTCTTGGTAGATTGTTTCTTCTTGCCTCGGCCCTTGGCCTTCTTCTCATTCTTGCTCCACTTGGCTTAATGCCCCGGGAGCCCTTACTCGACTCCGCAATATTAGCATGAACTGAAGTAGATCTAGCCACCTCTTGGCACTTCTCCTCGAGCTCGCAATGCCTACTCATGTCTATGAAAGTACGGATACTCTTAATATGCATGAGGTAGATCTTAACCACATCCTAGGAGTCAGGCAAAAACTGGATCACACTCAATACCTGAAACTCATCAGACATAGGCTCCCCCATACTTTCAGAGAGGCAATCATACTCGACATATACATTAAATGTTGTTTCATAGTATGATCAGGCCTCTTCTTGTACATGATGAACTTGTAAGTCAGCATCCTCAACTCAGGAGCTGACCGGGAGCCGTAATGCTCTTTCAGAGTGAGCCACACTGACAATGCAGTAGAATACTGCTCGTAGACCGGGATCAGCTCATCATGCATGCTACTAAGAAGGAATACCCTAACTTGGCCATCATTCTTTTTCCAAGCACGATATACCTCCTGATCCCGTCTAGCCTATGTCGTGGTATCCTCCCCGGGGTCCACCATCTCGTGCTTAAGAACCTCCCCAAGTTCTTGTTGCTCGAAGACAAACTGAACCTTCCAGTGTCATATCTCATAGTTGTCACCGTTTAGCTTGTCTCCCTTCACAAGATCCAAAACAACAGTCTTTGTTACAGTCATCACATAGTAAAAGAGAGACGTCATTGACAATTGATACTTAATATCACAATTTTGTACACCTTATGAATCATCAAGACCAAAATAACTCGAGTACAGACCCCAAGACGGGCATATGAGCCAATGGATACCATACACCACAATCCGGGATTACATCTGACCATTCGGACTAAAATTTGGTGCACAAAAACTCACAATTAGTCACATTTTTGGCATGAAACCTCAAAAATTGGAAAAATTCCAATTTTGGGCAAGCCTACGTGCCACCGGGAGAGCTCATGCGCCGCTAGACACAGGTGGTGCATCCCCACGCGCTTGCACATGCAAAGGCCTAGGGCGCGTGCCAAACACGTAACACGTCTAGCATGCACCCACATACGCCCTTCGCACATCGGCACATGCGCCAGATGCGCAGGCACACGGGTCATGCGCCCACACGCTCGCGATGCACTCGCCCGGATCTGGATCCGTTCACAGGCTAGGTCTGGATTCGGGTCAATGCCAACCCGGTCTGACCCGGGGAGATCACGCGCCTTAGCGTGCAAGAGCTCCACGTGCCCACCCTCTTGCACGCCACGCGCCTGCCGCGTGCGTGATGTGCACGCACCTGAGTGTTGGGGTGGTTCTTCTTCGCCCGATGCTTTCTACAACCGGGTCTTTCGACCCGAATTCCGAAAATCCACTTTTTTGCCCCCGTTTTCACCTGATTTTTTTAGAAATCTCTAATTCCATTTATTCCAACTCTTCTTAACTCGATTTTTGGAATAATCGTGCCCTAATCTCGACTTATTTTGAGTCCAAAATTCCAACCCTTCACGGCTAATTTTGAAACTCTACATTCCGTCGTTAATAATGTGCAATATATATACCAAAACATAGATCTTGAAGAGAGGAACTCAAATCTACTATTTTCATGCATTGATTTACCATAAATCTCAACAAATCTGGGGTTGAATGGTTCGTATCCACGGCCAAAAATTTCAATCGGAATTTTCTTGACCTAAACGTGTTTAGAAAATTTTGAAAAAATTATTTTCGTTATCTACGTGACTTGGGTAATAACGTTGTATAATCGGATTCACGAAACTGATCAGTGATCTGAACCCCAAATTTTATATCCTATATTTTTATATCCAAAATTAATTCTGAAAAATTATTTTAAAATAAATCTAACAAGACTTTGATACCAATGTTAGATATATATGAGTCTATCACACAACAGAAGCATATAAAAAAAAAATCAGAATCATAAAATTTAAGATTTTGGATATAACTCAATCAACAATATAAATTTTTCGGGAATCGCGAATCCTTCGTTTCTATCTTTCTCGCAGTTGGGTGATAATCACGACGATCAAACTACCTCCACAATTCCACGATATCGCAACTCTAATCCCAGTGATTTTATCGCCGTAAAAATTTTTTACTCGGAATTTCTCTAACCCTCTCAATAATGTATTTTTCTCTCTAAAAAATACAATAGATGTGCAAGAACTCACTCAAAGGAAAAACCCTAGATTTGTAAGTTGTTCTCACTCTCTAAGAACAAAGACTTTCCTATTAAGATAATTTCTCACAATTGGAAAGAATATTAATTGTTACTCACATAGAAGGAAAATGGCCAAAAATAAGAGAGTGTTTTATAGGTAATGGGAGTTATTCCATTCCCATTTAAAATTTAAAGTTGAATTTTACTTTAGATAAAATGTCTCTATGTGGGTATTTACCAATAATGTAAATTTGAATTTATTTGGTGTGATTGGTGGAAAAATTTTAGAAATTCAAAATTACCATGCTTCAATTGCTTGTAAGGTCAAATTTTTTCCAGCAACGTTATTAGAGTCAGCCTCATTAAACTTTTATTTGCATATATTATAAGTTATTTAGTATATACTGTTGAGATCTAATTTGTATTTTCTGATAATAATAGATAATATATTTGATTTTAGTCAAAACGTCAAGGTATAAGATGTAATTCGATTTTGTGAGAGGCGCAAAAACTATGCGGATAGAATATTTTCATTAATTTTTTCAAAACACATGAAAAAATGTTTTAAAAAGTAATCTTAGTCCTAAATGATTGTCTAATCGTTCCTAGAATAGTCCGAAATGGGCCACCACGTGTTGTTCTGTCCGGTGCGTGCAGCGTTTACACGAGCGTGCTCGCGCCACGTTGGTGTCACCAGCACGGGCTGTATACTATCTTGTTACGCTATTCAGTCACACAAAAAGAGGTGTTGCAGAGCACAACGCCCAAGCACAACCCCTTTTTGGGCGAGCTATGCTATTTTCCATTTTTTTCCCCTAAAAAATTTACGCAAAATGCATTTTCTGAATTAATGAATTTAGAAAATCAAACTCATCAAAATAGAAACATATGATATGTCAGGGTGGAAATGTTCCAAATCATTTTATTTTCATAGAAATCATGCAAATAGTGTTAGAGAAAAAAAAATTGCACAGTAGAATAAACATATTTTAAAAATTGTTTATAAATTAAACTATTTCAAATTGTTAGATGAGTGGCTCATTTTATGAGATTTATTAACTTATATATATGTATAGAAAGAAATTCGTAGGAATATAAAGGGGTTATGAATTTTATACTTGTGGATGTCATTTCTCACGAATAATCAGAAGTCAAGTTTGCAACTAGATGGTCTCTATTTTATCTACGACTAAAGAGTCTCTATTTTATCTACGGGGATTATGAATTCGTTGAGTGATTGCAAAAACTATTTTGCAATTATAATCTAATATTTAAGATCGATTTAGATACCAAAAGAATACAAGAAAAATAGCTCTACTACTCTTTTGTAATAGATTAAGTAAAATTGTAATTGCTCACCATTAAGGTAGCTAAGTTGCTATTTTTCTATGGTAAGGCAAAGAGAGAAAACATGTAGATAACAAGTGACCAGGCATTTTTAGAGAGAGTTAGAGGAAGGAAGAATATAAATAAATAAAATAAATTCTCTAATTTATTTTCTTTTTTGCGGGCAACTTTGCTAGGTTGTCAAGTTGGATCACTATATGACTTTAAATTTTGGATATATTTGGGTTGATACATTGTAAATGCAAGTCAAGTATAAAATTCAATCGTTGCTCAAAAAGATTTTTAATCAATTAATGCATTTAATCATCAGCAATTCACTATCTATTTGGTATGATTTTTTATATTCACTACTAAATGTCAATAAAAATTATAATGTCAACATCTTTTATGTTGCACGATAACCCAGAGCAACATTACCAAATCAATCCTGATTCTTATAAATCATGATTGACAACTAACATTATCTCTCATTACTACCCAAACAATAGTGAATTTACATATATATATATATATATATATATATATCCATAGTAAACCTAAAATTATGTGTACCATGCATTATAATCATTTCATTTTAAGATTCATATTCAATAACGATTGATGGAGGCGAGTTGTGACTCCACATATACCAGCTCCTTAGATACCAGCTCCTTTTCACTTTTAGATTCATATTCAATCACGATTCTTGGAGGTAGGTTGTGACTCCACAGATACCGGCTCCTTGATGACTCGAATGGTTACCGTCGATGGGATATGAAACATACAAAAACCACTAGAGGGTGCTCCGACGGAGGAGGTTTCGATGCTCAAGTCAGAAAGAGTAGTTTTCAAATATAAAGAAATAGACTAAGAGAATAAAGAAGGAGAGATTCCTTGTGACTAGTGAGCCCAATGTGTAAGACTGAAAGAGCGTATCTGACTTGAAGGGTTTTAGGGTCTCTTATATCTGAGAGAGTCGTATGCTTTTGGGGCATCACAACCATACTTTCCTTATCGAGACGATCCAGAGATCTCAGAAATTCAATATTCCGAAATGATCGTGATCTTTACTGTATGAGAATTTCCATTTCTTGGGGAGATCCTTTTCTTATTTGAAAGATCCTAGAGATACTGCTCTTTAGTGGGGAATCAGAGTTGTTAGGGTGTTTTGATCTTTCCTTAGGATTGATAGAATTATTGGCTATCGGTCGGTCATTAGGATTGATAGAGTTTTGCCCTGGACTCGCGCTCTAGATAATATCTTTAGATCATATTGACAAGGTTGTCCACTCTCTCTATCTGACGGTAAATGTTCTTTCGTTTGAGCTCTATCCTCCTTTGTTATTACATAATTTTGATTGTCAAGTGTTCTTTTTCCCAGACTGCGGCCTTAATCGAATTCCAAAGGCAATGGAGGAAAAAGTCCGAGGGGCGACTTGTCCGTTTGAGCAACCAAGTGCTGGGGCTGAAAGATGCTCTGGAGAACAAGGAAAATGACACTGAAAGGGAAAAGGACAAGCAGATCGAACATCTTTAGACGGATTTGGTCTTGTCCTAAGAGCGTTGCGAGAAGTTGGAGGCTGAGACATGCATTCATGAAGCGAAATTAGCAGCTACCGGGACATTAACTCATCTCCGGGAGGAATACCTTCAGAATGCCAAGCGAGAGATGGCTTGCCTCAAGGTGTATGTTGCCAGAAATGCTTCTAACCTCCAGCTTTCTTAGCGTAGATTGCTCGAGCATTTGAGATATGTAACACCGACACTGCGGTATTCGTACTACTGTACTCCTATTCATGAAATATATATAAAATACTCTTCAGTCTATATATATAGAGAGAGAGAAAAAATTTTAATTTTATTGATTTTTGATTTTGGGGTATTAAATTTGAGTTTTTGGTATATTTAAAATGACCGTATTTCAAATTTCTAAGTGTATTCCATTTTTGGACAAATTGGAGTCTTAATATAAGGTGAGTGAAATAGATATGAATATATGTATATAATTTATTTTAATTTATTTAGAAAAAAAAAGCCACAAATTCGAAATTAGGGTTTTTACCCTAATTTCTTTCCCTCTTTCATTCTCTCTACTCTCTCTCTCCCGTAACTCTCTCCCTCACCCTCGATTTCGCACCACCGCAACACCATCTCTATCTCCACCGCCACCACCACCGTACATCTTCCCTCCCCATTTCTCTCTATCTCTCCCTCTGTTCTCTCTCTCACGCATTCTCTCCCACTCTCTGTTTCTCATTCTCTGTCTCCCTCCTTTGAAATCTCTCTCTCTTTTTCGGTCAACACCCGCTCCTCTGCCGCACACTAGTCGTGCTCCAACCACCGCAAGCAGAGGTCCCTTCTTTCTCTCTCTCTCCTTCCCCGCGCGCGATAGTCCCTCTACTTCCTACCCCGAGCGCGCGACTGCAGCGCTCCCTCTCCCTTACTCGCTCACTGTGCGCATAGTTCCTTGTTGCAACTCCTTCTGCAACCCTTGCAGAGCCCCCAAGTCAACAGTAGTGCAGACTTCGAAAACCCTAGGTCGCGAATTCTTCATTGCGTAGGTAAGGATGAATTAGTTCTAGAGTTTTGATATCTCTTTGTAATTAAGCTAAATGTCTGAACTTTGCTTCGATTTGGACGCATTACAGGTTTCAGACTGAGTCGAATGGCGAATGGAAGCTAGGTTTGAGCTGCGAAAAAAAAAAAAAACCCTAAGTGAGGTAAAATACAAATTCATTCTATTAATTGAATGAATTTAGGATAAATTTAGGGATAGAAGTCTTGTATACGTTTGGAATGTATACTTGAATTGATTTGAATGGTTTCTCTAGAGTTTAATTCGAAATATGCATGAAAGTATTTAGATTTAGGGTTGGAGCTTAAGGATAGATGCATTGTTTTATATTATAGGTTGTTTTGTATATAGGTAATTCAAATACGATTTTTGTATTTTGAAACTAGACTTTTATACGTTGAAAATGATATATGGGTTGAGACATTTGGATGAGAATCGAAAAGTTTATGATTTTTCAAAGAATTTCTATCTTGGAGGAAACAATTAGTTTATGTTTGTTTCCGACTTTGAGAGATCTTTAGGGTTGAATTGGGCTTGGCTTTAATTGTGTTATTTATTTATAAATGACAGGAAATTGATGACATAATTTTGATTGTGTATTAGGAAAGATCAATTGAGGATCGAGTAAGATTTCATATGATTGAATTGTGAGTATATGCAAGTGTATGTGGACTAAAAAGTGTGGTATTGTTGGTTGAGTATAATGGGATGTTGTTGCTTGCTAAAATCATCTTAATGGCTAAGGAGAATGGTAGAAAGTGTGTAGAATTTTTGTGGTGCATTGGTGAATGTGCATGGATATAATTGAGGTCGAGATGTGAGGAATATGTGTATGTGTATGTATGACCAATGTATGAAACAGAAAATTTAATAAAGAATAAATATGTTTGTATGCAGACTGTTTTGTGTATGCAAAGGGTGGAATGGGAGGCATGTATGCTTGGTGATAATACTTTGAGGAATGAATGTATGGAACATTGAAGTTATTGTTGGTGATGGAGAAAGAGGAAGATGAAATGCGCGTAGTTGAGAGAGTATTTAGCATGCCCTAGTTTTGGCCTAGATATAGGGTTAGTTAAAATGCTAACTAACTTAGTAATTTTTCAATTCATGACATATGTGATGTGTTACAATTGTAGTTACCTGCTTGGAGACCAATCTAGAGGAGCACAGTTTCGACACTTGTTGTGTATTGTCAGGAGTAATTGACCCTCACGTATACAGTGAGTGAGATTTATTTCAATGTTTTTGTTTAATATGTAAACCCTGTTTTACAACATTTTGATAAATGAGCATGATTTGTCGTATGCTTGAAATGTTTTGACTGATTTTGGAACTAACTTTTTGTGAACTGATGGAGTGTCCAAAAATTAGGTTGAATTATGAAATTATGTATCCATGTGGTTGAAATGTATAATGTGTCATTTTATACTATATGTTGCATTTGGTTTGTGAACCTGATTTATGGCACATTTTTGATACGATATTGATTTTGGCCTTGAGGGCTTTGGTATGTATTGTTCCGTAGCTACGAAGGACACCGTGAGAGGCACTTGGGTGGCGTCTGGATATGCCTAGGCCTGGGGTATCCCACAAGTTGTCTTGATTATATTAGTGACACGGTATTAGCCAGGTTGAACCTGAAAGGGGGAGGATTTGGATACTCTCTCCAAGTCTAGCACCTGGACGAGGTCCGTCGCCAACGCTGGGGTAGAGAGCACTTTAAATAAATTTGCATATAACACCCCTGGTGCGCCTGTCATAGGTCGAGGTAGATCTCTGCCAGGATACTTTCGGCTGGCAGCTCTATGATTTTAATGATAGTACTTTGGATGCATATTTGACTTGATAATGCGTGCTAATGATATATTGTTGAAATGAAAAGCATGATGATTTGAAATATGATTTGTATACTTACACTTTGACACTCCAGTTTCACACTCCATATTAGACGATTACATTGACCCACTCACTCACTGAGTATTCTTCCCTGAGTACTCACCCCTCTTCTTTCCCTCCTCAAACAGGATTATTGTTGTGCCGGAGCGACGCTCCAGATTTTAGAGATTTTGGTGGATTTGGGTGATTCACGACGGTGAGATCAAAGTTTAATTTAAAAGATGAATTCCGTAATTTATTTTCGACCCTGCGTGGTCTGGATATTGAGATTTGTAGTTAATCGTGTATTTAATTTGGGATGACTGTATAATTTACGTACCTTATCTATGAAACTCTTATTTTTCATTTGCATTGAGGTAATTGTAGTGTTTGAATGTAAACTTGGGAAAATTTGTTGTAAATTGTATAAAACTTTGGCCCGTTCAGTGTGGCGGCTGCTCATGCTTTAGTTGGGCATGACAGTAGAGGTCTGTGGCTAGGATTGCTGGTAATTTACTTAGCCTGTCGTTGTTCTGGATGTCTGCCGTGGTTGGTGGGTTGTTGTGAGGCCGTGATGGCCATTTTATTTTATTTACAGGACGATTTTAAATTATACAAGTTTAAACAGATTTATTTGTACATGGGAGACCTCCGATTTATGGGGAGGTTCTGTGCGATTTTCTGTAAAAATACAGCCGACATTCAGGGTAATGGGCAGCTATTCACGACTCCGGTTCGGGGCGTGACAAGATACACCGAGGAGATTCTTCGACAGGTAGGCCGATATGAGACTCTACCTCTTCTTGAGGGGTCAGTTGAGAGAGTGATAATGGATCAGGATCCCACCCATACGGCCTCTTTTGTTCCTTCTAACCCTATGTAATCTTGTATTGTTCTAAAAAAGATTTATTTATTTATTTATTTTTTTTATAATTGAGAGTGTGTGCCTGAGAGTGCTGTTCGAACCATTTTTCTAATACTCCATCGAAGTGTAATGATCTTTCAGAAAGGAGACCTTTAAAATACCATGTCCCGTTCAGGAGACCCACAATTTATTTACTCGATAAAAAACTATAGATAGGAGGGCCCTGTTCATCCGTTTGGGGAGTTCCATCCCATTTCGATGACATGATCATTTGGTAAGATCAGGGGGACTTGGCCTAACTTTTGATATTAGGGCCGTGTCTACCCGTTCGGAGAGTTCCATTCCATTATGATGACACGTTCATTTGGTAAAATTAGGGCGATTCAGGCCCAACGTACAATAGGAAACTTTAGATGTTAGGCCCGTGTCTATCCATTCGGAGAGTTTCATCACATTTTGATGACACGTCCGTTCGGTAAGATCAGGGCTACTCAGGCCCAATGTACGATAGGAAACTTTAGATGTTAGGATCGTGTCTACCCATTCAGAAAGTTTCATCCTATTTTGATGACACGTTCGTTCAGTAAGATCAGGGCAATTTAGACCCAACGTATGATAGGAAACTTTAGATGTTAGGGCTGTGTCCACTCGTTGGGGGAGTTCTATCCCATTTTGATAACACATTCATTCGGTAAGATTAGGGCGACTCAGGCCCAACGTACGATCGGAAACTTTAGACAGGAGGGGATTTTTCCGTAAATCACTGAGAATCTTGTGTCACGAGCCATCACGGGAATGATCACTAAATGACGAGAAGGTACAGAACCCTTTCTCAAGGAAAAAGCATAGGAAACTTCGGGTCATATGCCGGACAAACACTAGTGGGAACATAAGGTTTATGCCAGATGCTTTTGCCATTGATCTGAAAGATCACCCCTTCTGGTCTGTCATGCAGTGGTCTGGGGTTCGATCGATTAAGTGGCTCATTCTCCCGTGGTAGATTACGGTGGTCTGGGGAATGTAAATTCCTTCATTCCGTACTGATGAATCTCTATAGTCTACCACTGCAAACCAGGAATTCCACCTCGTCTCTGAGCCTCTTGCACTCATCGATCATGTGACCATAATTTCGATGGAAGTGGCAGTATTAAGACTTATCTTTCTTGGGGTCTTCCTCTGTGAAACAAGGGGACCACCTGATTTACGATTTGGTTTTAATTTAATATAAGACTCAACTTAGAGTCTCGTTCAGCGGCGTGTAGACATTAAACTTTCGTGAGGGAGGAGCCCCCGGTTTGCTCCTCTTTGGGGAAGGCTGGTGAGGCGATCGACTGCATTCTTTAATGCTCGAATGGTTCTTTCGCCAACGAATGCCTCCACTTCTTTTGCCACAATATACTTCTTAGCTCTGGAGTAAAACTCTTGAATGGTTGAAGGGGTTTCTTCATAATGGAGGTCTTTATGCCGGAGGAACGCAGGCTCATTAGGAGAGTGGCTAATGCGATAGAATGGTCCAAGGCTGAAACCTTTAACATCTTTGTTTTAAATTTCTCTAGGAAATCTCTCAGGGGCTTGTATTCTTGTTGTCGTAACGATGGAAAGGAGGTGGACTTTCACTTGGCTGCTCGGCTGATTATATAAAATGAGCCTCAAACTACAGTTGGAGTTGGGTGAAACTCTTGATACTAAACGGCAGGAGAGAATTGAATCATGCCAGGGTATTGCCCTTGAGTGTAGTGGGGAAGTGTTTGCACATTATCGCATCTGACAGGTCTCTAGAGACCATGACTATTCTGAAGTGAGCGGCATGGTCACGGGGATCAGTTGTTCCATCGCATCACTCCTTGGGTGATAGGAGGACATCTCTTGGCATCGGTTTCAGGAAGATTTTTGGATCGAAAGGTGATACTCTCGAAGAGTGGAAGGGGTCTTCGTCCCTTCCCTCTTCGTGTCTGCTTTTCTAAGTTCGGTGGTTACAAGTTACTCGATTTGTTTTTTCAAATCCTCCGGGTCATGACGAGAGGTCATCGATGGTTCATAGTTCATAAGAGGCACTTATCGCAGGGGACATTCATGTCTAGAATCTGTTGTGGATGAGTGGCCGTCTAGCCCAAGGGCTCAGCTGAGTTATTCTAATTGTTTACTCATATTTTGGAGTTTTGACTCTAGTCTTTCCATATGGGGATGGCTAACTTGTTCTGACGCAGGGGCCACGATCGGCTGTTCTTGAGTCGCAGGTTGTAAAACTTTGTAACACTGATTTCCGGTGACTGTATAACATGTATCACTCCTCATAATTATATATATATTAACATCTTTTTGAGAAATCTAAAATGAAATTTTAATTATCTATTTATTTATTTTGAGATTTCGTCTCAAAATCGTGAATACCAAAAATTTTATCGGTAAGTTGAAAATTTTCTCGGTAAGAGTCGGCAAGGCGTAAATAAGTCAATTATGACTAAGAAAAGGCCTACAAACTTAAATAAATATATTTAAATGAAATCTCACATTTTTAAGGAATTTCGAACAAAATTTTATAGGAACCAAAAATGCAAATTGTTAAAAGTTAGGGGTCTAAATGTAATTAAGGAAAATTAAGGGACTAAATTGCAAACCACTCAAGGTTGGACAATTGGAGCCAAATGATTGATCAAGAGGGCAGCAAGGTAGCTAGTGGCCACATAGGATTGTTCCACTTTCAAGAAAGATTATTGGATAGAAGTTTATACATGAAAGGTTATTGGATGACAATTTGTGCATGAAATCTAAATGGAATAGCTTGTGCTACTTGTGCATTCTCTCTTGACATGACACATGCACATTCTACACTTGTTATTGTGCTCTTGACACATCACATGCTTGGGCCCCACATTCCACTTAAGTGTAGAGAGAGTGAGAAAGAGATAGAACTAAGACAACCTTTCCCTTCCAAAAACTCCAATTTCGGCCATCACTTTCTTCCTTCAAAAACTAGCCCTAAACTTCATTAAAACAACAATTTTAGCTTATAATAAGCCATCTCTATCCATATATATGTTAATCCTAGCCTTTGGGAAGCAAAAAGAAGGGTAGAACTCCTATAGAGCAAGTTGAAAAGTATATAGAAAGCAAGAAGGTTGAAGGAGCTTGAGAGAAGTTGATTTTCAAGCTTACAAAGGTAAGTACCTTGCATGCATTTGTTAAATTGATACTGAATAATTCTGTGGAACATGATTTTATATGTATTTGTGTTGTTAAAACATGGTTGAAATGAATTAGGGAGAGAAGAATCACATTCTTAAATGAAACCCTAGGAAATTATCATGCTGGATAGTCTGACCATTCTTGCGTTTTTAGCCCATAACTTTCTCTGTACAGATCCAAATCATATGAGGTTTTCTTCTAAAGAAAATAGACTTCCTAAGCTTTAAAATGGTATATCATGTGAAGTATTTCATGAAGGAATCGATCTTTGGAAATTTAGCATGTTTCGCAAATTTTGTTTCATGTCTTGTGTACGATCAGTATGTTGTTTAGATTTTTGAGATATCTTCTTTATAGAATGTAAATAAATTTTAAACATCAAAGTTTTAGATCTCTCTCTTATCTTTAATTTTAGATAAATATCACTTGAATTGGAGTTATAGACAGAAAGTTATGGTGTTTTTACTAAAACTGTGCAGAAATAGTTTTAAAATTAAAATGGAGATGAAAATGAAATTTTATAAAATTATAAGTTTAAAATATGAGAATGGTATAAACTAGAAAGTTTTAGATCTATGTTTTATCTTCAGTTTGAGATAAGAATCACTTAAATTGGAGAAGTAAATGGGGAGATATGGAAATTCTCCCAAAATTGTGCAAAATTAGTTTTAAGAATTTAGACTGAAAAAAGTGATAAATTTTTCTAAATTCGTGTGTTTAGAATTTGAAGTTGTTTTAAACATAAAAGTTGAAGATATATATCTTAGGTTTAAGGAAAACTTTAAATCATTTGAATCTGATTAAGATTTTAGAAGATATCGTGATTTTACTAAACCTACACGTGATAAGTTTTGTAGAAATTTTTCTTTAATTATGAAATTTGAGATTTAACCTTATAAAAAAGAATATTTCTATATGCATCTTGTAATCCGATGACATAATATTGAATTTATAAAAGATGCATATTTTTTTAAACTAAGGCTTAGGGTTTGAGGGGTGACTCGTTCGAGAAACAAAGATAGCTAGGGGAAGTGACATACCCTCCCCAGTCGAGATGAGTGGGACGAACTATTTTTGACTTTAAATGAAAAATAGTTTTAATCATGATTTTATAAATAAAATTTGAATTGTGATTTAAAAATATTTTAGTATTTGTGACATGTCCTGAAATGTTGTTCGGTAAAAATTGCATCATAATATTATGGTTACTTTATAGTGCCTTTTTTTTTTTACGAGTAAAGATTTATGAATGATAACATATGACACATGTGTATGATTATGTGATGGTGTATAGTGGTTATAGCGCACTCCCTACCATGGTACTGAGCGTTTACCCTACAGGGTGACATGGTGGGGTAACACGGGAGCAGGGGTTTGAGTCCTCTGTTTCTGTCCAATGGATCCAATAGACGAGCACCACGTGAGGACTGTGTCAACACCAAGGGAAGGGGGAAAAATATATGTGTTTTATTCTTATGACATTTTGGTAGCCCCTTTGCGGATTTTACCCTAATGAGGCCAAACTATGGGTAGAATGCGTTTTTGACACCCTATTGACACATGATTGATAATAAGGATGCATATTATTTTGAATTACATGATATGTTTGCAAATGAATGAAGTATAATTTGAAAACGATGTTTTGTCTTGTCACTCTCACAAATTCATTTATTGTCATTATATAGTCATTACTCCTCACTCACAAGTATGTGGATTATACTCACCCCTCATAATTATATTTTTAGCTTATACTGTGTTGACTTACATTGAGATATTGTACCACGAGATTTACCGAGAGACACTATCGGGTATGTATTCATATCCACCCTTGTTTACTATTGGACTATACATATAAATATTATATGTAAATTGGAGGCAAATGTTTTAAAGAAATTTTCTAAAGATTTTCTTCCTCTTTTATTATATGATTTGACTTAGAATATTGAATAGGGTTGTGATATTAGATATAATATTAGCCTTCCGTTACCTCGATATGCGAGTAAGGCATACCCGTACTTCGAGGAGTCGTGGTAATCTGCTCGCATGCTCAACCTACGGGTCGGGGCGTGACAAACTTAGTCCAGATGGGATGGTCAGGAACAAACCATATGATCATAAATTGAGTGATCAGGTACCGGAGGGAGGACGGGTTTGGCGGGTATTACAGTGCACCCTTCTATAGTGGGGACGGCTTTCGAGGATACTCTGGTTCTCGGAGGCATGGTTGTCAATCTTATGGAGGTTGCTCTAGTCCATTCCCACGGATGGCGTCAATCTATTGGAGGTGGGTTGTGGCTCCACAGATACCAACTCCTTGATGACTCGAACGGTTGTCGTCGATGGGATATGAAATCTACAAAAACCACCGGAGGGTGTTTCGGTAGAGGAGGTTCCGACGCTCAAGTTAGAAAGAGTGGTTTTCGAATGTAAAGAAATAGACCGAGAGATTAGAGAGGGAGAGGCTCCCTATGACTAGTGAGCCCAATATGTAAGGTCGAGAGAGCGTAATTGACTTGAAGGGTTTTATGGTCTCTTATACCTGAGAGAGTCGTATGCTTTTGGGGCATCGCAACCCTACTTTCCTTATCGACATGATCCAGAAATCTCGGGAATTCAATATTCTGATATGATCGTGATTTTTATCATATAGGAATTTTCATTTCTTAGGGAGATCCTTTTCTTATTTGAAAGATCTTAGAGATACAGCTCTTTAGCGGGGAATCAGAGCCGTTAGGGTGCTTTGACCTTTCTTTAGGATTGATAGAGCCGTTGGCTATTGGTCGGTCGTTAGACCAATGCGGAGCCTTTGGGGGTTGACGAACAAAGGGCTAAGCACCCAATCGGGGAGGTAAATCCCACACGGCAAATCTCATTTGATAGGCGGAGTGACTAAGACCTTATCGTTCGGGAGATGGGGTGACCAAGGCCTTTCGATAGATCAGTTGAGTAATCATTCAATAATATTGGGTTATACTTCCCATTGGTTGGTAGTTGTCCCTTATGGGCCTCCTGTGTGGGCCGTTCAAGCGTTGACCAGTTGAAATGGGCATTAGGCCATGTCCCATCAACGATAAATGTCGAACCCTAATTTGTTTGAGCAAATTCGATCAAATACTGATTTTTATACTTGATAATGAAAACTATTAGAGGTGAGTTTGGCGCCACAGATGATAATTTTGCTAACTTAAATGGGATGACTTAGTTATCTGACAATTCGAAATGACAAAACCTACAAAGAACCATCGAAGGGTACTCTGGTAGGGGAGACTCCGACACTCAAGTTAGAGAGTGGTTCTCAAAATTAGAAGAACAGACTAAAAGAGAGTTCTGTGCCTACTGTGGTGTTTGAGTAAAGAGAGAGTGTTTGCGTATGCATACCTGATTGGTTAAGTTAACGATGTGTATATACCATTTATGTGTGAGAGTTATATGCATCCGGGGTACCAAAATCTTAGTTTTCTTATGGAGATATCTAGAGATTTTAAGAATTATCATGTAGAAGTCTCAAAGATTTCAGACTCTTACCAATTTGAGAAGTCTAGATTGTCATGCAAATTCCCTTCTTTATTAACCATGAACGTAAGTCTTCCTTCCATTTACACAGTATTACACGGGGGGGAGTGATCATTTCCTCAGCAAGTCGCGTGATGATCATCGGGCACTGAGGAGGTACCGAGCAGTTGTCTACCAAGGAAGATCTAGTCAGTAGACATCGAGAGTGTGGGCCTTGTCTATCCATCTGAGAGTTATATCCCTTTTTGACGACATGTTTTGGTTGATTGTTCTTGGAACTAGGGACTTGGAGGGTCCCAAGCCTCATGATGGCAATGAGCCTTTAGATTAAGTGGTTAACCGATCAGATGTAAGCCGACCAAGTTGGCAACTAGGCTACTGAAAGTCATTTGATGAGTTGAGGGCTAGTCTTGAGCCTATCATGGTTTGGGTCATTTCAGCTATGTATTATCATTTGCGCCCACTCTTGTTGTTGCTTCAAAGAACGGATATCGGAGTACGATTTGGTGGAGACCTTTCAAAACTTGTGAATCAAAGAATTTAATGCGGTACATTTCACTTCAGTTACCATGAACCATCTTCGGTACACTTCTTATAGTGCACGTCCCACGATTAGTTTCTCCACTACCGATTTCACTTTTCGACAGTTAGCTTTCTAGACGATTTAGCCTTTAGCAAAGATCATCGAAGGAAATGGCCAAATGTTCATCGTCTTGTTCTTTTCCTAATATCGAACACATCAAAAGTACTATATCGCAGGGAGAATTGTGCAACGTCCAAGGTGACTTGCTGTTAGGTGATAATTTTGAAATCGTGTCAACGACAGAAAACAATAAAGCCAATATAACTTTGGGGAGCCGACTTCCAATGTACAAACAATCGGTGAAGTTTGGTTTAAAGGTGCTACAAACGGGCTATATTGCTAGGGTTCCCACCTTACTGATTCTTAACACTTGACGCTTGATAGTTGTAGTTATTTTTCTAATGAGTTTTTGCTACTTGCACTTCGATTTTGAAGTTTTGGCGTCTATACTTTTGCTTAAGAAGTGTGAGAAGAAGGGTTCCATTAGTAGTTGATTTTGCTTGCAGTCCCTACCAAATTCAAGCTACAGGTTCTTCTACAATGAGAATATTGATAAAAGTTGGATGAATAAGTACTTCTTTGTTGAATTCTTAAAGAAGGGCCTGATGCCAGAGCTTTTCGAGTTCGATGTTGACATATTCACAGGGTTAAGACCTCACCAGACTTGTCGTAATTCAGGCTTTGTCTTATCTATGGGTAATTTTTGTTAGAGTTCACAGAGGAGTATTTGGGTCGATCTTCTCCTAGACGACGAGATATTGTCACTTTCGAGTCTGTTGCTCGTGGAGAAAAAGGGAATCGAGAGGAGCCCCGGGAGAGATCAAAAGGAGGCGAGTGTAACTGCAAGAGTCGCCCAAGGTGGGAATGAGAGAGAGCTAAAAAGAGAGGTTCCCAGATATTAGATAAATTACTCAATTGACTACTGATGAGTCGGTAGAGGCCGATGGTAGCGAACTTAGAGGAGAGTGTTTTGTCAATAGGGCTAGTGAGAGTTCCCCAATGAGAGTGTGAGCAAAAAGAATGGAAGCCATAGTTGTCGGGACCATGGTGGTGGAAACAATTGAGGGGGCTGTTGGCTATGCTCTTGGTGGTCTAGAGGAGGCAGAGGGTTATTTCCCAGGATACCCCAAAGATGCTCGCCATGGATTGGAGAAGAGACCCGGTATAGGGCCGTCTATTGTTGCTCTATTGTTGCCTTCGAACAAAGACAAGTGCCTAGTGGTCGAAGAGGAAATGTTTCCCTACGTGATCCCTCTTTGATCTTTTGATGGGTATCAAGGCTCAAAGGAGAGAGGGACGGTGACGATCTGTGCTTGAGGCAATCGTCATAGCTACATGGACTTCATTGAAATGAGGTGGATAGCCAATCGGCTGGACTTCCATCATTTAAGTAGGGCTACGAGTCTTTGTTTTCTGTTGCTAAAGTATCCATTTTCTTCTATCATTCATTTTCTTTTTTTCTTTCCACTTATTGATTGGTGTTTGTTCATTCAAACTATAGTCCTCATGGAGTTCCAGAAATAGAGAAGGGACGAGACGTTGAGCCATATGAGGCTCCGGGCTAGTCAAATGGTGGCAAATGTGTCCAAGCTATAGGATACCCTCTCACAGAAGGAAAAAAAACTTGAGGAGGTGAAGTCTTTTGTGGCTATTCTAAGTGCTAATATTGAAGCGATGGAGCAGCTGAGGGCTGAACGAGAAGTAGACTTTGTCAGTGTGAAAAGCTAGAGGTGGAGGCCCTGGTACGTGAGGCATCATTGTAGGTTGGAAGGAAGCTAGCTGACCTACATGACCAATCCCTTCAAGCTACTAAGCGAAAGATAGCCGAGTTGGGTGCTGTTGTTACGAAGAATATCGACCACCACACGAGCGCTCGACGCAAGCTGTTTGAGAGGCTTCAGTATGCCATGGAGATTTTTTGTCAAACAGGGCTGGCGAGTGCCATGCCCTCAAAGACCATGGATACCTCTTTTGAACTCGAGTTTGTTCCTGTTCCTGTAAAGCCTGATGTACTTCATGCCCCCTGACTGGGCTTTCTGCTTTCTTTTATAATCTCTCTTGTTGCACTCCTTTTTGAATTCATTAATGAAATACTTATTTGTTTTCATCATGGCTCGTACTTCATATCGGCAATATTATTTCATGATGAACAGAGTGTTATTTGGGAGTTATATCCCTAGCCAGTGATACGTTTGTTTGATGGTGTGGTTTCTTCGATGGGTTATTCGATAGGAGGTGTCACAAATGTCTGATGAGGAGATTGATCCCTAGTTGATAATAAGCTATATTTGATAGGATTTGTTCACTTGATTGATCTGGTAAGTTTTGCTCATTTAGGGAGATGAATTCCTAACGATAAGCTCCGTTCAGGAGAATTGGGCGTTACTTGTCCATTTGAGGTAATTAATCTCTAATGATAAGTTCTATTCGGGAGGACTGGGTGATGTTTACTCGTTTAGGGATATAAATCCCTGACAATGGGCTCTGTTTGTGAGGACTAGGTAATGTTTTCTCATTCAATGAGACAAATCCTTGATGATAGGCTCCATTCGGCAGGACTGGGCGATATTTACCCATTTAGGGAGATAAATCTCTAATGGTAAGCTCTGTTTGGAAGGACTCGGTGTGGACTAGGCGACGTTTTCCGTTTAGGGAGATAAATTCCTAATGATAGGTTCCGTTCGGGAGAACTGGATGATGTTTGCCCATTTAGGGAGATGAATCCCTTCTTTTTGACATGTTGTTCGATTAGAAGAGGTCTTGTGACAAGTGTTCTATGTAATTGACTCACAAAGGGAGATCAGTGAAACAAACCGTTAAGAGTGAGATAATCATGATGTAACCAATAGGACAATCAATAAGGCTAGATATCATGGAGCAATCAAAAAGTAATACTATAAAAGCATGCAAAGAGAGGTTCAAAGTTTACTTAGGAGGGTATGTCAAGGGTTCTGTGACAGAGGGTAGTGTCCCAATGCCAATGGAGGTCTTAAACTTGACCTTCATATTTTTCATGCTCAGTAGTGCTTCCAAGGCATTTAAGCCAGGTTTTCCCAAGATAACATTGTAGGGCGAGGGGAGTTTGACCACACCGAAGATGATGGAGGCCGTTATGTAGTCTGACATAGTTTTGTGGGTAACGAGTAATGAAATAACACCTTCAGGGTATATCCATTCACTTGTGAGTCCCTTGATGGGCCTAACATGGGTTCATAGGTGTGCTTGGGTGAATTTCATCTGGCGCTGTAGTAAATGAGATTACAGCCGGCTCCTTATTTTACAAAGATTTTTCTGATTTCATATTGTCTAATCTTTACGGTAATGATAAGAGAATCATTCCGATTGGAATCGACTCCTACTCGGTCATCATCACTGAAACCGATCATGGCTCTTTTCTTCTTGTGCTGCTTCTTGGTACGAGTGGCAAGGACTTCTTTGGGTGCGGAGCTAGATGGCTCCGCCTTTTGAAAAATTAGGGCTACTAAGTGGCCTTCTCATTTGACCGTATGTGGTTGCACTGGTGTAGTGCCCTCAAGATGTCGAGAGGGAGGTAAGGCTCTGAGGGTTCATATCTATTCTATACTCGGAGGATCACCCGGTCTGGTGTAGGGATTGGTTAGTCGACCCGCTCATTTTCCTATTTCGCATTATGTAAGTCCCGAGGAGGGAGGCCTTCTCTTTTGCGCTTGTGAACTTTTGGAGTCGACCACTTTGGATGAGGAATTCTAGTTTATCTCTCTTAGCTTCTTGCACTAATCTGTTAGATGGCCATAGTCCTAGTGGAAATGGTAGTATCGGGTCTTATCTTTTTTTGGAATCATCCACTATAGAGTGAGGAGGCCACCTGACATAAGGCTTATTTCGAATCTAGAGCAAGACTTAACTAGGCACCTTATTTAGAGGTGTATAGCTAGTAAACCTTCGCGTTTAAAGGGGGCCTTGCTGGGCCCACTTAGTTGAGGATTGTTGAGGTGATCAGCTGCGCTCGCTTTAGGCCTGTTGGCTTCGCCGTTTGTCAAAAGTCTCAGCATGTTCATCAGTGATATACATCTCTACTTAAGTATAAAACTCATGGATGGTAGATGAGGGATTTTTGGTAATGGAGGTTTTTATCCTTGATAATCATAGCCGAGTAGCACCATTAGTGTGATTGAGAGGTCTAAACCAAAGATTTTCATTATTTCAACTTCGAAGTTCTTAAAAAAGTCTCTCAACGACTCATCGTCCCTCTATCGTATTGAGATGAGGCATGTGGATTTCCTTTTGACTTCCCGACTGATGACAAAGTGCATTTTGAATTGCTGTCGGAGTTGAGAAAACTCTCAACACTGAAAGGAGGGAGAGAATTGAATCACGTTAGGGCATTGCCCTTCAGGGTCGTTGAGAAGTGTTTGTACAAGGCGCCGTCTGACATGTCTTTGGAGATTGTCATGGTGATAAAGTGGGCAACATGATCTCTAGGGTTAGTAGTGTCATCGTATATCTCTAAGGGAGAGAACCACATCGCGGGGCATCGGTTCAGTGGAGATCTTAGATCAAAGGGTGAGAGCCCAATGTGATATTGAGTAGGCTCTCTCTTCTCACATTCGCACAATTCAACTTGTTAGCTACCATCACTTCGACCTACTTTCTTAGGTCATTCGGGTCGTGTTGGGAAGTCACCGAGGGCTCTCGGTGTTCTCTTGGTTCAAGCCTCTTTGTGCACATGTGGCCCGATCCATGTGAAGAGGATTGAGCTCCTAGCCAAAGCATGCAGCTATGTTTTTCTAGTTACCTACTCATATTTTGTGTCTTAAATTCCAGCCTCTCTACCTAAGGTTTGGTAGCCCTTTTGGAGAAGCAAGAGCAACAAGCAGTGCTGGTGGTACTGGTAGCTGATTAGGATTTAGACCTTGGGTGGTCCAATAACAATAAGAGTTCTTGTATGGTTGTCCACCATGGGTGGTGCGACATTTGACGGGGTGGCACTATGCCCCTCCATCAAAGAAGTGGCTTTGATCATTCTCCATGGAGGCATACTTTCTTGTCAAAGCAGGGTGCATGGGACGAGCTTCTTTACAATCAGTTCCCACAGACGGTGCCAATTTATTGGAGGTAGATTTGGCTTCACAGATGATAGCTTTGTTAACTCGAACGGGATGACCTAGTCATCAGACAGTCCAGAATGACAAAACCTGCAAAAAACTACCAAAGGGTGCTCCGGCGGGAGAGATTCCAACACTTAAGTTAGAGAGTAGTTTTCAAAATTAGAAGAATAGATTGAAAAAGTCCTCTATTTCCACTGTGGTGTTTGAGTAGAGAGAGTATGCGTATGCGTCCCTGGTTGGTTAGGTTAACGATGTATATATACCTTTCATGTGTGGGAATCGTCTTCATTTGGGATATTAAAACCTTAGTTTCCTTATAGAGACTTCCCAAGATTTCTAGAATTATTATGTTGAAGTCCTGGATATTTTTTATTCCTACCGATTTGGGAAGTCCGGATTACCATACAGATTCCCTTCCTTATCAACCATGAACATAAGTCTCCCTTTCATTTATACAGGATTACCTCTCGTGCTTCGGGGGGAGTGATCATTTCCTCATTGGGTTAAGTGATGATCACTGGCACTAAGGAGGTATTGAGCAGTTGTCTACCATGCAAGATCTAGTCAGTAGACATCGAGAGTGTGGACCGTGCCTTCCCATTTGGGAGTTATATCACTTCTTGATGACACGTTTCGATTGATTGTTCCTGGAACTAGGAGTTCGGAGGGTCTCAAGCCTCATGATGACGATGAGCCTTTAGGCTAGGTGGTTAACCGATTAGATGTAAGCTGACCAAGTTGGTAACTCAACTACTGCAAGTTGTTCGACGAGTTAAGGGCCAGACTTGAGCCCATTATGGTTTAGGCCGCTTTGGCCATGTATCATCAAAAACTAAAATAACAACTAGTTAATATTTACATCATATTACTTCGACCAAGGATTTTCTTTATCAAAAAATCAATTAGTCATGGAATCTTATCAACCGCTTAGTTTGATTTTTCTCTTAGATGAATGTCTAATTAATATTCTTTTTAGATGTTTTTTGCCAACTTTTTTTTAAATAAAGAATTCAGAAAGAATTTATAAAAATCAAAACCTTAATTAGCAATTTAGCCTAATTTATGTTAAAACAAGATTTCATAAAAATCAAAACCCTAATTCCAAAAAAACAAAGAAGAAAATTTTTAAGAAAAATGAAAATTAACCTAATTTGAGAATGCCCAACTTCCCTAAATCTCTCTTGTCGCCAATTTTCAAATGAAAGATAGAGATTAAGATGATAAAAAAAACAAAAAAACAAAATTAAAAGACGCGAGGTGGAGATTGAAGCATAGAATGTAGAGGAGATTGAGAGAGAGGGAGTCATACATGAAGTCCGTAGATGAAGAAGAAATATCTTCCTATAAAAGCAGACTTTTATATCCATCCCTTTCCAATTAAATAAGCTCACTCCAAGCTTCTTGTTTTCCAATTCTCCAAAGTTTGAGATTTTAGAAAAATATAAATTTATTTATAATAAAAAATAGTAGAAAGACTTTTCATTTTCTAAAAATGAATACAATTTAATTTTCTTAAAAAAGAAAAAACACTTTTATTTTTCATAACTAAATAGATAGGGTATCATAAGAAAGATAACATGGTGCACCTACATGGTCCCTTAGTTTTTTTTGGGTTTTGTCCCCCCCTTAGGATTGATGTCAAGATTGATGTCAAGAGCTTCTTGTTGAGCACGCTGGCACTCAGCCCGGGTGTTCTTCTCCAAGTGAACTTTCCTAAGACGACATGGACTTAATGGGCCGAGGTGTGCAATGCAGTGGTCTGGGATGAGACTGGCGCAAAGAAGCCTAAACACTGGGTTTTTGGGTAGGGGAGTGTGCAGTAATGGCGTCCCGTTAAGAAGAAGAGAACGTTGAGATTTGGTAATGTATGCTCGTCTCAACCGTTGCAAATGCAACCAACCCAAACATAGTGCAAGTCATTCTCATAGGAAAATGCTCACTTAAAGGTAATGACTTTAAAACTGATCAAAACTAATAAAACCGATCATGAACCATTCTTTAATTCAGTTTTATTTTCACTGTTAAATCGGATAAAACCAAATTCGGTCAAATCATTTAAAACCGATAAAAACTGATAAAACTAGTCATTTTGACAGGTCCGATCAATGTAATATACAAATTATATATAGATTTTATTTTATTTTAAAATATATAATATACAGATTATATATATGATATCATATTAATATCATCCGATTCATAAAACGATTCGATCAATCTAACTAATTGTTGGAGGTGGGTTTTGGCTCCATAGATACCAGCTCCTTACTAACTCGGGTGGTTGCCGCTGAAGGGATGTGACACTTGCAAAAACCGTCGGAGGGTGCTCCGGCGGGGAGACTTCGACGCTCAAATCAGAATGAGCGGTTTTCGTATGAAAAGGAAGAACAGACTGAGAGCTGAGGGAAAGTCGTTTCCTGTGAATAGTGTGCCAAGAGTGTAAGGCCTCGAGAACATACCTGTTGTGGAGAGTTAAAAGATATTTTATACCCTTTTTAGTTGGACGTGGCTATGATGTTCTAACTCTACCTTCCTTATCGGGCAGATCCGGAGATCTCGGGGATTCCATATTTCGAATTGATTGTGATCCTCATCTTTTTGGAGAACTACCGAAATCTTGAAAAGATTCCTTCCTTAACTGCAAAGATCTCAAGGTGTTGTTCTTAGTAAGAGACAGGAGTTGCTGGTGTATTTTGACCTTCCTTCTGGATCATTAGAACCGTTAGCTATCGATCGATTGCTTGACTGATAAGAGGTCCTCAGGACTCCTTTGGTTGAGGGGCGGTCAATTAGATGCCCGATCGGGGTGATAAACTTTGTCAACCAAATTGCATTCGATTGGCTGGGCGTCTAAGGTTGTTCGGGTGGTTGGGCAACTAAGGCCCTATCATTCGAGAGATTTGGGTGACTAAGGCTCTTTAGTCGATGGTTGTACTTAAACCTCGCCCGGTAATTGTCCTTCATGGGCCTTTTGTGTGGGCCTTTCTAGAGCTGGCTCACCGGATGCGATTCTGGGACCTTATCCCATCATTTGCCCCCAACTCATGGCTCTTTTGCCAAAGAGACGCCATGAGTTATGATAAAAGAGAAAGAGATGAAACTTTTTAATGTGACCACAATCACTTCGATTTCCACGAATCGTCTTCCACACGCCTCATAAGGGTTTACGTTTTTCAAAGAATACCATTTTCTAGTCTTTTTTTCGAAAAAAACTTCATTTTCTGACAAAGATGTCGAAAGATGCTTTCTCGTCACGTAGTATAGACTACATCCAGAGCACCATGATCGAAGAGGATTTGTCGGAAGTCCAAAAGGAGATGTCGCTCGGAAGCGATTTTGAGCTTGTGTTGCCTGGTAAAGAAGATAGATCAAGTTTTGCCCCTGAGGGTTGCGTTCCGATGTACAGACAATGTGTAAAGTACGGGTTAAAGATTCCATATATGGGCCCACTATCAGAAGTCTTGAGGTATTTGAAAATTGATCCCTCATTGCTTATCCCAAGTGTCTGGCGATTTGTAATTGCCCTAATTTCTGTGTTAGGGTTTTTTCGTATTCGTTTTGACTTGGAGATTCTAGGGGCTCTTTTCTCTCTAGGGCGATGTAGCTCCAAAGGGCCTACTCACGGCTGGTATAAGCTTCAAACCCACCAGGAGTCTCGTTGGAAATTCTTCTACAGTGAATCTCAGGATAAACACTGGATACAAAAGTTTTACTTCATCAGATTTTTGAAAAGGGTTCTCTTTCCAGGATTTCCGGATGCTAACCAAGCGCCTTTTTGAACGAGAAGGTCCCACCTCTTCTTTGTCACTCCCGTTTTTTGCGTGCTATGGCTCGTTATTATGAGACTCATCATAGGAGCTTGTAGGTAGACAACTTGGTGAGAGACGAAATGTTAGTGTTGTTTGGCCTACTCATGGATGAGTCGAGACAAATCACCAATTCCCTCTTGTTGGAAAGACAGGGGATGCCATGGGTTGAGTCTGCATCAGTCATGGACCCCCATCTCCTTGAGGGGGTTTCTACCAATCGGGAAATGTGGCCCAACGCAAAGAGGAGGCGGATGACACTTTCTCCGAATCTCAATAGAAAAGGTCGAAGGTTAGGCCGCCCGATCCTTCTGTGTAGGGGGAAGGGTCAGCTAGGTCTGGAGGATGCGAACCTCTTTTAGTACATTTTGAGACAGGAGAGGGTTTTCCAGTCAATGATCCAGTGACTCTTGATGTGCCCGTTGAGGCTAGGGAGAGAAGTACATAAGAGGAGGCTCCTTTAGAGATGGCTAGAAGTGCTTCGGTCCAAGTATCGCAGTGGCAAGAAGAGGTCCTGATGACGCGCGCTTCTTCCCCCATTCCAAAGGAAACAACAGAACGGTCTCCTCAGGAGTCCGGGTATGTTCTGTAAGATATCTCAGACGAGTACTGTATCCCACCGCCATTCCAATTGAGTCCCTTACCAGAGAGGATGTAGATTTCGAAGAAGGGTCAGTGGCCGTCAGCGTGGGGAACCGTCAGTTTAACTTTATCGATTCTCAAGCGGCACTGTAATTGGACGAGCGGTTCGAGTTTTCTTCGTAGCTTGCCCTTCGGATGATGCCTTTGGATTGCGTTGACAAGGCCATCCATTCTCTCTGTTTTACAGTAAATATCTCATTTGCCCGAATTACGTCCAGTTCTTATTATTTTACGATCCCGACATGCGTATTTCTTTTCAGGCCTCAACCTTGACCGAGTTCCAAACGAAACGGAGGAAAGAGCGTGACGATCAGTTCGCCCACATGAGCGGGCAAGTGCTAGCGTTAAAAGATGCCTTGGAGAACTAAGAGGTAAGCATCGAGGTAGAAAAAGACAAACAGATCAAGCGTCTTCAGGAGGATCTGGCTTTAGCCCAGTCTTACTACAAAGAGTTGGAAGTGGAGGCACGCATCCGGGGGGCACGATTGACAGCTGCTGAAACATTAGCTCCTTTTCAGGAAGAGTCCCTCCAGAGTGCTGAATAGGAGATTGCTGATCTCCAGGCTTCCACTACCCAAGATGCTGTCAGCTTCCAACATTCTCGACGTTGGTTGCTCGAACGTTTGAAGTGCGCTGAAGAGATCTTTTGGGAAGCCAGGCAATATGAGTCCCTTTCTCCTATTGAGGATTCAGTGGGTTCAGATTCCACCTAGGCTATTCCTAGTGCTTCCTTTGATCTCTTGTAGTTTTGCATCCTATGAAGGAATTTGTTTTTCAACTCATTGGAATGTAATGACTTTTAACAAAGAATTTTCGAGGGCTCTGTCTCATTGGTCTGATAGGGCTAGGGGAATTTGACTCCTCAATGGTGTGCTCGATCGATTAGGATCTGATGTTCGATCTAGAACATCCTTGGTTAGGATTGCGTTTGCCTGTCTGGGGAATTCCTCCCCAACTTAATGACACATTCATTCGGAAGATCCAGGCGACTGAGACCCTCCGGTCGATTAGAGACTTTAGGGGTTAGGGCCGTGTCTACCCGTTCGGGGAGTTTTATCCCAACTTAGTGACACATTTGTTCAAAAGATCCGGGCGACTGAGGCCATCCAGTCGATTAGAGACTTTAGGGGTTATGGTCGTGTCCGCCCGTTCGGAGAGTTCCATCCCAACTTAGTGACACATTCGTTCAGAAGATCCGACTGAGGCCCTCTAATCGATTAGAGACTATATGGGTTAGAGCCGTGTCCTCCCATTCGGGGAGTTCCATCCTAACTTAGTGACATATTCGTTCAGAAGATCTGGGCGACAAGGCCCTTTGGTCGATTAGAGACTTTAGGGGTTAGGGTCGTGTTCGCCTGTTCGCAGCGTTCCATCCCAACTTAGTGGCATATTCTTTTGGAAGATCCAGGCAACTGAGACCCTCCAATTGATTAGAGACTTTAGGGGTTAGGGCCGTGTCTACCCATTCGGAGAGTTCCATCCCAACTTAGTGACATATTCGTTCAGAAGATTTGAGCGACTGAGACCCTCCGATTGATTAGAGACTATAAAAGGTTAGGGTCGTGTCTGCCCGTTCGGGAAGTTCCATCCCAATTTAGTGACACATTCGTTCGGAAGATCTGGGTGACTGAAACCCTCCGATCGATTAGAAATTTTAGGGGTTAGGGCCGTGTCCGCCCGTTCGGGGAGTTCTATCTCAACTTAGTGACATATTCGTTTGGAATATCCGGACGACTGAGACTCTTCGATCAATTAGAGACTTTAGGGATTAGTGCCGTGTCTGCCTGTTCGGGAAGTTTCATCCCAACTTAGTGACACATTCGTTTGGAAGATCCGGGCGACTGAGACCCTCCGATCGATTAGAGACTTTATAGATCAGGGCCATGTCCGCCCGTTCGGGGAGTTCTATCCCAACTTAGTGACACATTCGTTTAGAAGATCTAGGTGACCGGTCAATTAGAGAATTTAGGGGTTAGGGCCATGTTCGCCCGTTCGGGGAGTTCCATCCCAACTTAGTGACATATTCGTTCGGAAGATCCGGGTGACTAAGACCCTCCAGTCGATTAGAGACTTTAGGGGTTAGGGCCGTGTCCACCCATTCGGGGAGTTCCATCCCAATTTAGTGACATATTCGTTCAGAAGATCCGGGCGACTGAAACCCTCCGATTGATTAAAGACTTTAGAAGTTGATGAATAGTGAAAAATATCAAAATTTTCATCAAATGAAGAGTGCCGGGAAGTCCAGATCATATGCTAAACAAACGCTAACGGGAATGTAAGGCTCATGCTAACTATCTTCACCGTGGACTTGGAGGATCACCCCTCTTGGTTCCTCGCGCGATGGTCTGGGATTTGGCCTACGGGGCGACTCATTCTCCCGCAGCGGATTGCGCCTATCGGGGGAAGGCGGCTCCTTCCTTCCATACTGATGAACTTCATAGTTTTTCGCTGTGGACCAAAAATTCCTATTCATCCTTAAACCTTTTGCACTCATTGGTCATATGGCCATAGTCCCGATGGAAATGATAGTACTTGGACTTGTCTTTCTTAGGATCTTCTTCCGTAGGGCGAGGGGGCTATCTGACATATGACTTGTTCTTAATCTGGTATAAAACTCAACTTGGGGTTTCATTCAGCAGTGTGTAGATGCTGAACCTCTGTGAGGGTAGAGCTCCGACTTGCTTTTTTTCGAAGAGGGCTGACAGGGTGATCGGTTACGTTCCTTCCTATTGTGGCGATTTCCTTATCGGTCGAACGCCTCCGCTTCTTCTGCAGCAATGTATTTCTTTGCTCGAGAGTAAAACTCTTGGATGGTTGCTGGGGGCTTCTTGGTAATGGAGACTTCCATATCAGAAGAACGCAGACCCGTTAGGTGAGCAGCTAAAGCGGGAACTTTCAACATTTTTGTCTTAAATCTTTCCATGAAGTCCTTGAGAGAGTCCTCCTTCTATTGTCTCAATGATAGGAGGGAGGTGGATTTCCGCTTAGCTCCCGACTGATTACAAAATTAGCTTCAAACTTTTGTCGGAGCTGCGTGAAGCTCTTGATACTGAGTGGCGGGAGAGAGTTAAACCATGCCAGGGCGTTACCCTTGAGGGTAGTGGGGAAGGGTTTACACATCGCAGCATCCGGAGGTCCCTGGAGACCATAACTATTGCGAAATAAACAGCATGGTCCCGGGGGTCACTCGTTCCATCATACCACTCCATAGGTGGTTATCCCTTGGCATTGGTTCTGAAGAGATTTTCACATCGAATGGTGATTCACCTAGGGGGTGTAGGGGATCTTCCTTATCCCTTGCACTTGCTCTTTTGAGTTCGGTAGCTACGAGTTGTTCGACCATTTTCTTCAAATCTTGGGGGTCATATTGGGAGGCCGCCAATGGTTCAGGGAACTCTCGTCTAGGTGGCCGCTCGTATTCGAACTCTGCAGCAGATGAGTGGTTGTCTAGTGCAAGGGCTCGACTGAGCCCCTCCAACTGCTTACTCACTCTTTGGAGTCTAGACTCCAGTCTCTCCATTTGAGGTTGGTCCACCTGCTCTGGTCCTGGGGCCATGATCGATTGCTCCTGAGCTGCAGGTTGCGGAATTAGTTCCGGATGGGACGGTCGTGGAGAAAATACATGATCATGAATAAGAGGATCTGGTCCTGGAGGAGCAAAGGGTTCGGCGGGCATAGGGACGTGCCCTCCTACCGCGAGGACAACCCTCGAAGATGCTCTAGTCCTTGGAGGCATAGTTACCAAAATGACAGAAACTACTCTAGTCTATTCCCACAGACAGCGCCAATCTGTTGGAGGTGAAGTTTGGTTTCACAGATACCAGCTCCTTGTTGACCCGAGTGGTTGCCGCCGAAGGGATGTGACACCTGCAAAAATCGCCGGAGGGTGTTCTGGTGGGGAGACTCCGACGCTCAAGTCAAAAAGAGCGGTTTTCGTATGAAAAGGAAAAACAGACTGAGAGCTGAGAGAAAGTCGTTCCCTATTAATAGTATGGCAAGAGTCTAAGGCCCCGAGAGCGTACCTGTTGTGGAAAGTTAAAAGATATTTTATACCCTTTTGAGTTGGATGCGGCTGCGATGTTCTAACTCTACCTTCCTTATCGGGCAGATCCAGAGATCTCAGGGATTCCATATTTCGAATTGATTGCGATACTCATCCTTTTGGAGAACTACCGAAATGTTAGAAAGATTCATTCCTTAACTGCAAAGATCTCAAGGTGTTGTTCTTAGTAAGAGACGGAAGTTGCTGGAGTACTTTGACATTCTTTCTGGATCGTTAGAACTGTTAGCTATCGATCTGTCGCTTGACCGATGAGAGGTCCTCAGGACTCCTTCGGTTGAGGGGCGGTAGATTAGATGCCCGATCGGGGTGATTAATTTCGTCAATCAATTATATTCAGTTGGCAGGGGGACTAAGGCTGTTCAGGTTGTTAGGCGACTAAAGTCCTATCATTCAAGAGATTTAGACGACTCAGATCCTTCGACTGATGGTTGTATTTAAATCTCGACCGGTAATTGTCCTTTATAGGCCTTCTGCGTGGGCCTTTCTAGGGTTGATACACCGAATGCTATTCTAGGACCTTGTCCTATCACTAATAAATCAATGAATCGATAAATTGTTCGAATTGTGAATGAACCTAAAGTCCTCTCGACCAAATGAGCCATGAACTGCATTATGTGTACATGAAGACACGTATTCCTTGTCGTCCGCCGCCAGCCGACACCCAACCCTAGGTCTTAGGCAAGCATGTAGAGTCGGATGTCCCCGAGCAAAGCCCCGACTTTCTTGATATTTCATCACAACGGCCCCCATGAATATTATTTGTTATTTTTTTTCCATGTTTAATTTTCTATTTAATTTGATGTGAATGCTTTTTTAAAAATTTAATATATTTTTGAGCAAGTTTTAATTTTTTTTAGTGTTAATTAACAATAATAATTTAAAAGAATTTTCTTTTTTTTTTTAAAAAAAAATAATAATTTACAATTTGCGATGACTTTTTGGGATGCACAAACCGTCTAGCAAATTTGTGACAACTGTACTCAGGCCAAGCTATCATAGGGAACTTTGCCATGTACATAATCCGCAGCAAAAGTCGTCGCAAGTGCTGCCACTAATTCTGAGCAGATTTGTGACATCAAGAAATTGTCGCAAAAAGCCATCACAACAATTGTGACGCCTTCGGTCGTTGCATAAACTGTCGCGTGGGTCCCGCAATGCAACTTTTGGCGTTATAGCTTTTGCGACACCTACGATGACCACATCTAATTTTGTTGTGCCTTTGCGATGAGGGTTTGAATGATCTAATTTTGTTGTGCCTTTGCGATGAGGGTTTGAATGTCGCACAAATTTGTGAGTTTCTCGTTAGAAACGACTTGAGATTTGCGACGAAGGTTTTTGATGTGCTTCTTTTGGCATTGCGAAAGGCATCACAAATACATGTTGGGACCCCATTTTCACGAGATTGCATTGCGAAATGTCATCACAGCTACATTTAATTAATACAAAAATTATACATCAATAATATTAAATGTAAATTTATTAACCAAATTAAAAAAATTAAATGGCAATATATGTTAGCAACGCTTGCTCTTTGTTTTGCTTGGACATATTTTTTCAATTATTATTATTGTTATTATTATTATTATTATTTTACATAGCTTAGAGAGCTATCTGTCTTGCTTATTCCAATAAAAAAGCGAAGGACAACGTGAGAAACAAACTATGAGGTTAATTGTTATTTATTTATTTATATATTTGGTCAAACTTAGTTGTTTAAATTTGTACATTTCTTTCGGACAGATTATACAATAAAATTTGAGAAATTCGAGGGATAGGTATCCTCTCTTTTTCTAAAGTCTCAAGTTGATGTGAAATATAATTAAAAATATATATAAAGAAAGATCACGTGTTACAAAGTTTTATTAAATTTGAGCCGGAGAGGCCACGAATACCCACGCTGCCATCGCCATTTACATCAACCCATTACTATTTTATTTAATATGTTGTGTATGACCCTATGGCTGTCCACATGCTGAAAAACACCTTCCCCATTAAAATCACAACTATTACATATGAAATTTAGAGTATTTTATTATTTTGATAGACTCAACTTGCTTTTACACTTAACAACTAGATTTCATGATCTAATGCGCTATTTTATTCAAATATATATATATATATATATATGGAGTCATTGATAGACCCTCTTTAGAAGGTCTTACCGTATAAAGTGAGCCTCCATTTCTTTTGATACCAATACATTCAAGCGAGAATGAGCCTGTGTCAGCCCAGTGCACTGAAGAAATTTATTTTCGTGAATGGGCCTTAGTCGTCTCAATCACTCGAAGGGATTTACCTTCCCGAAGGGTCTCAGTCGTCCCATCTAATTGAAGGGATCTATTATTCGACTCGATTTATAAGGAGAACCGAACACCCTCAACTGATAGCTATCAAAGAAACCGGACGCATTTGTGTCACTCGGCCACTAGTACCCAATCGGTATTGCATAACTAACTGAGTTTTCCACTTTGGCACGGGACATATCTTCCATATACGGAAGGAAACCTAACAGATTTAATCGATAAGAGAAAAAATCTCTCCGTATAGTTCAGTTGTCTAAGCAGTCGTAATATCGAATCTTTCAAGATCATAGATCCGGAATTCTCAGACGAATTCTTAAGAAAACTAGGGTTTTACAAAACCCACAACACCACGGATCTAAGAAAAGCATTATATAATATCAATGGGGGTATCAGTCCAGGTAGGTCCTCTAACCTTATATAAGGCACATAGAGTACAAAGGGAGATCGCTCGTCCCTCTTCTCTTAGTCTATTTATCTTTTTCTTTCGAAAATCACTCTTTTTGACTTGAGCGTCGGAGCCTACTCGTCAGAGTACCCTCCAGTGGTTTTTTGCAGGTCTCAAGCCTTACAACCAGCTATCCGATCGAATCCAAGAAGAGCCAGATTTATGGAGACGAAACCCACGTCAAATAGATTGACGTCATTCGTGGGAAATAAACTCGAGAATCCCTGCTGAATATCTGAAAGTATCAAAGAGAACATGCCTCTGAAACAGAGAACTAGAGCAGTTTCAAGGGCCGCATCTGTGGTAGACGGTCATGTTGCTATTCCTACTGACACCGCCCTTTCGGCATTACCCGTTTGATCAACCGATTCTCCTACTCGTGATCGACCTCCTCGGTCAGAACCAGTCTTACCACCTGGGAACCAGGAATGCCTCGTCGGGGTTCCTACGCCAGTACCTCCAGCACCGGCCAGTCAACCCCAGATGGACAGGTTAGAGTCAAAAATCCAAAACATAAGCAAACAACTTGAGGGCCTCGGTCGTGCCGTCAGACCCAAAGGTCATCATTTTCAGGAGGATCAAGTTGCGATCGCCCCCGTTGACGAACCTCACCGTTCAATCACGAGCCCTTGGTGACTTTTCACCACAATTCTGATGACCTCCGAAGACAAGTCGAACAACTTGTTGTTGACGAACTCAAACAAATCAATGCTCCAGGAAGCAAAACTCCCCTTTACTCTAATACTTCACCCTTCGATCCAAAGGTCTCCTCAGAGCCTATGCCTCACGATATACTTTGCCTCCTATGGGAAGATATAACGGGATAACTGACCCTAGTGATAATACGACGCATTTTGTGATGATAATGATTTCAAGGGATATGACCAATACGACCATGTGTAAACATTTCCTTACCACTCTCAAGAGGAATGCGTTGACATGGTTTAACTTACTCCCACCACTGAGCATAAAAACTTTCTCCCAACTCTGACAACAGTTCAAAACTCATTTCGTGATAAGCAGGGGGCCAAGAGAAAATCCACTTCTTTGTTGTCATTACATCAATGGGAGAATGAGTCCCCTGAGAGACTTTCTGGAAAGATTTAAGGCAGAGATAATGAAGATCCTGTCTTTGAACTACTCTTTGGCATGGGCCACGCTACTCACCGGGCTACACCCTTCTGGTATGAAAGTCTCAATTATGAAGAAACCTCCCTCCAATATCTAGGAGTTTTATTCTCACACCAAAAAATACATCGCTGCTAAAGACGCTGAGGTTTTTGACTAAAAGAGAAGCCGAGTATCTAGAAGAGAACGCAGTCGATCACCTCAATGGCCAACATCCAAAGAAACCGATCGGGTCCACCACACCAACGAAAAGTTAATACCTATACCTCACTGAATGAGACCCTCAGTCAGGTATTGTTTCAAATCAGAAACAAATCATACCTTAGATAGCCATCATGTCCCATTGAATATGATCCAAAGAAAAACAAATCGAAATACTGCCATTATCATCAAGACTATGGACGCATGACTGACGATTGTAAGCGACTCAAAAACAAACTAGAATTCTTAGTTCGAAGCAAAAAATTGCAAAGATTCATTAGCATGGAAGGAAGAGACAGGCTCTTTCCTAACCGGTAAGATTCGCCACGAACAAATGAGTCAAAAGATCCAGCAATGGATAGATCATCATGAAACAGACATGACAAAGTGATCCTCCAAGTACATGATCCCCAAATTCCACTTGAACCCTATGCTCTGACATATGACTTCCTGGCCTACGACCCGATGTTCTTAATACCTCATTGGGAATGAACACTGATGTCTCACCATCTGACGGGTGCCCTTCACAACAGGCGATCATTTTCATATTTATATTCCAAATCATTTAGCCTCTTCCAGAAAGGACTTGCAATATCTATCTCCCGGAAGGGCCTTAGTCACCCTGACCAATCGAAGGGATCTATCTTCCTGAAGGACCTTAGTTACCTCATACAATCAAAGGGATCTATCTCCCCAAAGGGTCTTAGTCACCCCATACAATTGAAGGGATTTATCTCCTCGAAGAGTTTCAGTCGCCTTGACAAATCGAAGGGATCTATCTCCCCGAAGGATTTTAGTCGTCCTGTACAATCAAAGGGATCTATTTCCTCAAAGAGTCTCAGTCGTCCTGACTAATTGAAAGGATCTATCTCCCTGAAGGGGCTTAGTCGCCCCGTTCAATTGAATGGTTCTATCTCCCTGAAAGGCTTCATTCGTCCCGTCCAGTCGAATGGATTTATCTCCCTGAATGTTGAAGGGCCTCAGTAATCTCATCTAATCGAAGAGATCTATCTCCCCGATAAGTCTCAATCACCCCATACAATCGAAGGGATCTATCTCCTCAAAGGATCTTAGTCATCTCGACCAATTGAAGAGATTTATCTCTTCGAAGAGTCTTAGTCGCCTCGACCAATTGAAGAGATTTATCTCTCCGAAGGGTCTTAGTCGTCCCTTACAATCAAATAGATCTATCTCCTCAAAGGGCCTTAGTCGCTCCGTACAATTGAAGGGATTTATCTCTCCAAAGGGTCTCAGTCGCTCCGACCAATCGAAAGGATCTATCTCCTAAAAGACCTTAATCGCTCCATACAATCAAAGGGATCTATCTTTTCGAAGGGCCTCAGTCGCTCCAACCAATCGAAGGGATCTATTTCCCCGAAGGTCCTCAGTCGCTCCATCTAATCAAAAGGATCTATCTCTTCGAATGGTCTTAATCGTCCCGTCCAATCGAAGGGATCTATCTCCTCAAATGGTCTCAATCGCCCCGTACAATCGAAAAGATTTATCTCCCCAAAAGGTTTTAGTCGCGCCGTTCAATCAAAGGGATTTATCCGCTTGAAGGGTCTTAGTTGCTCCATCCAATCAAAGGGATTTATCTCAATGAAGGGTCTCAGTTATCCCGTCCAATCAAAGGGATCAATCTTCCCGAAAGGTCTCAATCGCATCGTACACTTAATGAGATCTATCTCCCTGAAGGGTCTCAGTTGCCCCGTACACTCGAAGGGATCTATCTCCCCAAAGGTTCCAGTCACCCCGTATAATCAAAGGGATCTACTCCCCGAAGGGCCCCAGTCGCCCTGTACACTAGAAGGGATCTATCTCCCCGAGGGGGCTCAGTCGCCCCGTATACTCGAAGCGATCTATCTTCCTGAAGGGCCTCAGTTGCCCCGTACATTCGATGAGATCTATCTTCCCGAAAGGGCTCAGTCATCTCGTACATTTGAAGGGCTCTATCTCCCTGAAGCGCTCCAGTCGCCCCATACACTCGAAGGTATCTATCTCCCCAAAGGGCCGCAGTCGCCCCGTACACTCGAAAAGATCTATCTCCCCGAAGGGTCTCAGTCACCCCGTACACTCAAAGGGATCTATCTTCCCGAAGGGACGCAGTCGCCCCATGCACTCGAAGGGATTTATCTCCCTGAAGGGATTCAGTTGCCTCGTATATCAAAGGAATCTATCTCATCGAAACTATCAAACTTAGGAATTCATTCGGGGAAATGATGGACCCTCTTTTAAAAGACCTTACAGTGTAAAGTGGGCCTCATTTTCTTTTGATACCAATACACTCAAGTGAGAATGGGCCAATATCGCCCCGATTCACCGAAGAGATTCATTTTTGTGAATGGACCTTAGTCGCCTCAATCACTCGAAGGGACTTGTCTCCCTGAAGGGCCTTGGTCACCCTATTTAACCGAAAGAATCTATTATTCAATTAGATTTACAACGGAAACCAAACATCCTCAACCGATAGCTACCAAAGAGACCGGACGCATCCGTCTCCCTCGGCCACTAGTGCCCAGTCGGTATTGCTCAACTGAGTTCTCAACCTTGGCGCGGAACATATCTTCCATATACGGAAGGAAACCTAACCGATCTAACCGATAAGAAAAAGAATCACCCCATATAATTTTGTTGTCTAAGTAGTCATAATATTGAATTTTTCATATTCATAGATCCAGAATCCCTGGAAGAATTCTTAAGAAAACTAGGGTTTTACAAAACCCGCAGCAGCATGGATCTAAAAAAGGCATTAAATAATATCAATGAGGACATCAGTCCAGATAAGTCCTCTAACCCTACACAAGGCATACAGAGGGAGATCGCTCCTCCCTCCTCTCTCAGTTTGTTTATATTTTTATTTCGAAAATCACTCTTTCTGACTTAAGTATCGGAATCTCCCCCGCCGGAACACCCTCCGGCATTCTTTTCCAGGTCTCAAACTTCACAATCAGCTGTCCGATCAAATCCAGGAAGAACCGGATCTGTGGAGACGAAATCCACTTCCAATAGTCTTCATTTAGTCAAATTATAATTTACCACAATTGTACTTAAAGTAGCAAATAGGGGCATAACTATCGAAAATTTCCTAATAAGTTTCATTACATGACTGGTGCAAAGATAAAGACTGTCCTGTCTTTGTAAGGCACAACTCCACAATTCCCATAGTGTATCATATCAGCTCAATTAGAAAAATTGACACTTAATTTAGCTTAAACTTGATTTGTTTAGCATTACAAGCCATAATCGAATATGTTGTGTTTTTGTAGGACATGTAGCAGGGGCAAACCGTTTGTTGAAATATGGTTTGAAAGTAAGATGGAGCGGTAATAATGTGATGACTGGTCAAACTCTTTTGAAAAGAAAAATTTTTAAATAATTTCAAAATATAAATATTATGCACATGAAATGTAAAAGGCCACCTAAGAAATGCAAAACACTAGGGCCAATAATATGATATTTTGAAGAAGCAGATAAAGCAGGATTAGTCATAAAGGTTAATAAGGTTTACAAATAAAACAGAAACAACACCGACTAGTGATTTAAAATGAACTATCATTAAAAGAGACAAAAAGATGTTTTGATAAACTAAGTCAATCACAAAGGTTAATAAGGTTTGCAAATAAAATAGATATATGACCCCACTAATAATTCATTGAAAGATACAAAAAGAAGTTTGTTTAACCTAACCTACATGTTAGTTAAAGAATTTAGAATAGCAAGAATATGTTCATTGACATATAGCATTGCTTGCATATATAAAGGCCAAAGGCCTTTAGCCTCCTGCACACCAAAAGGTCTCACTCAATTACCGAATCCAAGAGCCCAAATTCAGCCTCTTCAATCATCTTTAAGGTAGAGATGCCTTCTACTTCTAATCAGCCTACTACTAATCAGCCTTCAATGAACAAATTGACTACGATACACATATCCAATCCAAAATTTGATGAAGAAAAGTGGGCAAGGCAAATCCACCGTGCACTTCAAGGAAACAAAAAAGATTATTGTGGAGGTAACTTATGCATCTACAATGTCCCTAGGATATTAATGTCAAGTGATCCTCAATCTTACATTCCTCAAGAGGTTGCAATTGGGCCTTATCATTTTTGGCGTCCGGAGTTGTATGAGATGAGTTGGTACAAGCTTTCATCTGCCAGATCCACTCAGGACAAACTAGCAAAGAGGGGAAAGTCATTCCGTAAGCTTAAGGCTCAGTTGAGGAAAGTGTGGGAGCTGAAATTCCGAGCCAGCTACCACCGTTACTTAGATTTGAGTGGCAGAACTTTGGCAATGATGATGGCCGTTGATGGATCCTTCCTGCTCGAATTTTTGGAAATTTGCACTAATCTCGGAAGTGCAGAGACAAGCAACGGCTCAATTTCCTCTGAGACATCTGATTTGCTCAAGTTGACGTCAAGGAAATCAACTTTTGATGCCATTCTGAGAGACATTGTAATGCTCGAGAATCAAATCCCCTTGTTTGTTCTGAAAGAAATTCTTATTTACCAATCCACTTCTGCTGCGGACAACACAGTGGTGGATCATTATGATGCAAAGCTGCTCAAAATGCTGAAATACTTGTATGGATATCTTACTCCATTTAAAAAGAGGGAAGGTTGCTCACCAGAGGCTTCCACTCTTACATCTACCGACAAATGTCATCACTTGCTTGGCTTTTTGTATGATACCATGACTGCCGGAGTTGACCTTTCTTCCGGAAAAAATTCAGGTTGCCCTGATCTTCAATATGGAAACGCAGAAGAAGGCCAAGGTGGCTATTTTGGTAACATTAGGAACACTGATTTGGAAAAGCAAGCGCCAGAGACTCTGAAAGGGATGGCAGGATTCGTGAAAGGGTCAGCAACCCCTATCGGAGCAGTACTTAAAGGTATTGCTAGTTCCCTTGGCAACATAATTACATATGTTCCCAAGTTATTAGGCTGCAGTTCACAAGAAACCAACCCCCAAAATTCTAGCAAATATCGGCCAGAAGATGAACTTAGGATCCCTTCTGTAACGGAGCTCTGCAAGGTGAATGTGAATATCGTGCCAACAACCGGTGGCATCTCCTCCATAAAGTTTGAAGCAGATAAGGGAGCACTTCACCTTCCTTGTGTCACTATAGATGTTAACTCTGGGGTTGTCTTGCGAAACTTGGTGGCATATGAAGCCTCATTCTCGGAACATCTAAGTTTAGCCCGCTACATCGAGCTAATGAATGGAATTGTAGATACTGCCGAGGATGCGAAGAAGCTTAAGGAAAAAAAGATAATCATGAGCAATTTGAAAGACGATGAAGTTGCCGATCTTTGGAATGGCATGAGTAAGTCTATTAAGTTGACCCATGTGGAATTCCTCGACAATAAAATTGTAGAGGTCAACAAATACTATGATAGTAGATGGAAGGTGAGAGCAAGGAGGATGATGAGAAGATATCTTTTCAATTCCTGGCAAGTTCTCTTGTTTTTGGCAACTCTTATGTTCTTGGCATTGATGATTTTACAGGCCTTTTGCTCCGCCTATAACTGTACTCGCTTTTATCGTACTACCTAAGTTGGTTCGTTTGTGTTGTGTTTTGACCAAAAATTCCATTGCTCAAAAATCTTGTAGTGTCGATCATCTTAGCTGTATTTTGTCTCAATATCATTGTAAAAATAAATTAAAATTGGTTTACAAGGTTCTCCTTTTTCCCTTTCTTGTTTCTAAAGAATTGCTTGTATAGATTAGTGGAAAGTTTCATTATTTTAGACCATGTTGTGCGAATACTTCGCGTAAACAAATTTTGACATATTTTTTAATTTTACCAATATGTTTTATCTCACTAAAAATTTTTGTCAAATTGCAATTTGATCGCATGGGGGGATGTCAATTGTTTGATATCCATTTTCTTGTAATCCTATTTTGAAGTTTGAATCAAGAAAGTCTGGATGTGGGCCTCGAAAATTACAAATTATGGTCATGTTAAAAGTGAAGCAACACGAGAAGCTGATATTCCTCATGTCAATTGCAATCCTGACAAGGAGTGTTTGCAGTTCAGTTTGTCTTATATAAGGTAGGCAATAGATATAAGGAGCGAGATGCGTGCTTGTTGTAGGTTTGGGTAAGCTTTTATAAGGAGGGAGATGTGCCCTATTCGGGAAAAAATTGTTTTGGTCCGGCGAGATTCATGAATGGGCCGGAATGTCCTTGGGAGGGCTGAAATTATAGGATGAGATATTTTTATTCATTGAACTCAAAATTTTGAACTAATAACTCTCACAATATAATGTACCTCTTTTTCCTTGATGGACAAATTGATTTATATCTATTCATATTTTAATATGATATGTTCATTAAGTAAATGAATGGACAAAATATAACTCTCTTAGGATGAGTTCTTCCCTATAAATATGTAAGATGACTCAACATTTTTGTTCTAAATTTTTCTCTGTGGAGATTTTTCTAAAGAGAGAAAAGGGTCCCTAATTTATGAAAAAGAAATTTGTACGCATTGAGGAGAGTCAAAGAGTGTTAGAAAATTAAGAATTTAAGCAATAGTTCTTAATTTTATTAAAACTACCAATAGAGATTGATGGGTAGAGATTATTTGATATAGCTTTTCTTTACATATTTAAATCTTTCAATCAGGGGAGTGTTGATAGTTCTTGATTGGGTGTTCTTGTAAACAATCTACAGACCCTACGCTTGGAGGGTTTGTTATGTGGCTCATCCTATCCCACATTGATTTGGAGGAAGAGCTCTCTGCCTCATGACTTCATATAAATACCCCTATCCCACAATAGTTGGAAGAAAGGCATATCCCCCAAGAACAAGATAATATATATGGGGGTTTGCAGTAGGCGTAAAGCATCATCAATCTAAGTGGGTTCGTAAAAGTGGGTTATGATTTTTTAAAATTGTCTTTTATTATTTTTCTTGTATGATGATCTTTGAAATCTAAGTGCACTTTTCTAAAACATTTGTAATTTTTTTCTTTGAAAGTGAAATTCTGCTCGTCCTTCGTCCGTGGATATAGGCCTATTTTGTAACACCGAAAATCCGGTGTTAGGAATTTTTCTTTTTAAAACATCATTACAATATAAAGGAAAATTTTTAATTTTTAATTTTTATTTTGATTTTCGATTTTGGGGTCTTACTTTTAATTTTTTGTATATTTTTAAATTGTCGTATCCGCGAACAGTAATAAATCCCATTTTTATGAAAAATTTAAATTTTAGTAAAAAGGAGTGTGAATATATAAATATATATATATACATATATATGATTGGTATTTAATTTAATATATATATTGTTATAAAAAAAAAAAAGAAGGTGGGACAAAATGCAGCAAAATGCTGCATTTTCCCCCAAATGAAGATTAGGAATAAAAGCCCTAATCTTTCTTCTCCTCCCTCTTTCGAACAAACTCTCCGCTCTCTCTCCCTCCCGCTCGCGATCTCTCTTCGTCGCCCTCCCTTGATTGATCAACCACCACCGTGACAACTGCGAATCGCCGCTAGCCACCGCATCATGATCTCTCGGTCCCTCTCTCTATCCTAATTTCCCCGTCTCTCGCTCTCTCTCACACCATCCCTCTCAGTCCCTCTGTTGAACAGCTCTCTTACTCACTCTCTCTCCCTCTCTGTTTCGTACCATCCCTCTCTTCCTCTATCGAACACTTACTCTCACATCTTCTCTCAGCCTCTCTCTCCCGTGCACGAATAGTTGTCTCCCCTTCCCGCGCGTGCGACTGCAGCCCTCTCCTTGCTCGCGCGCTTCGCTCTCCTTCTGCTGAGAGCACTTCTGCCACCTTGCGGAAGCCCCAATTAAAAGCCCTAGCTGCGATTATGATCCACTCTGCATAGGTGAGGTTCAGTCCCTAACCCTAATTTTAGGGTTTAAAACTTTCTTAAAAATTAGATTTAGATTATTGAAATTTACTTTAAATTGGGAGCTTTGCAGGTCTTAGAATGGATTGAGAAAGGCATTCGATGAAGCTTACGAACTACGAAAAACCCTAGGTGAAAGAAATTTCAATCCCTTTAATATTCAGACTTTTTTTGGTGAATTGAGGTTGAGAATACGTGTAGATATATTCTGAAAATGTGTTACATTCGAAGGAAATATAATTTCCTGAAATTTCGTATGAAGTTATTTAGGTTAAATCTAGAATTTGATATAAATAAGGTTGCGAAGCATGATAAAATGTCATAGATAGTAATAGAGCTTTGTTTGATTGATTTGTATAGCTCTCCTTGAGGCTTGAATTGAAATTGGCATGAATTAAATTAGAATTATATAAATTCAGTAGAAAATTAGTAAAATTGAGGAATATTGGAAATTTAAAGTCGTTGGTGATGGAAATGATCCTAAATTGATGAAACGAAAGTTTAGGAATGTGGTTGTGCAAATTAAGGCTATTTTAAATAAAAGAAAATTTTGAAAACCCTTTAATAGAGCCTTAATTGATGATTATTTGTGTTGATTGGTCTAGGTTGACCTTTGGAGACTCGAGAGGAGTAGTTTTGAGTTGATTTCGGAAATAGGGAGTGGATACTCTCCCTAGAGGTGAGTGGATGGTTCAATGTGTTTGTAAATGAGAAACCTATTTTAAAATTGCTTTATAAATGATTTTTAAAGGATTTTACATGATTTATATAAATTGTTTTGTGATTGTGGACTGTCTGAACTGTATTATGAAATTCGAATGCATCCATGTTGTTTACAAATGCTTCTGTGCCATATGCTATTGGTATTGTGATATGGATTGATTTGGCATGACATTGTTGATTATTTGATAGAAAATCATGGCACATTGTTAAGAAATGGATTGATTGAGAAATGAAGGGTGCCATAGATGACTATAGTCATATTCCCACCACGGAGTGACCCAACGGGGTGGCATGGTTTGGGTTTGGATGTGCGGGGGGAGTTTGACGTCCCTCCCTCTGTCGAAGTCGTGCTATATCTGGTGCACCCCGGTGAGGTACGAGCCAGCACCAAGGAAGGGGGTAGATTTTGAAACATTGGATGGAAAAACCCCTTGGCAGGCTTTCGTCTGGGTTTGGCCGCCCTAAGACGGAAGTGTTTTTCTATGGGACCCCAGGATTTTCGGAAGGATAATTGAAATGGATGCATATTTGTGAAATGTGATTTATTGAAATGATTTTATGTATATGAAATGATTTACGAGATATGCTTTGACTGCCCCACATTCACCCCTTGTTTATGAACACAATTGCACTATTGCACTCCACTCACTGAGTATTCCCCTATACTCACCCCCCTCTCCACCTTTTTCAGAGGAGACTTAGTTTGGAGACTACTCGACGGAACTTGCGCAGTATTTTTATGGATTGTATAGGTATTTGGCACATGCAGGATTTTTGGAGAATCATAGTTCTCAGTACCATGGAAAAAGGGAAGTCTCTACACTCCATACCGTGCGGATTTTATTGATATTGGCTGAGTTCTTGGCAAATTTTGATAAAATCTGACGATTTTTGATTTGTACCTTATTATTTTGATTGCTTTATTTTTGGAAAACTGTTTTATTCTATACTGGGACATTTGGATTATAATTGTTGGCTTTTGATATTTTCCTTTGTTTTGTGAAGTTTTGTATATCTCATACCGTTAGGATTTTACCGATACTGACTCGATTTCTTCGGGTAAGTGTTGGTAAAATCCGACAGCTATGTTTTGGGACTTCTTGTTTGTTAAATGCTTTCTTGTGTTGAGAATTCTGAGTGGCTAGGATGGCCATATCGCATGCGTGCATGTACAGGTTCCCACTCCCCGTTGTGTGCTGCTGTGTACTCGTACATGTACAGGTTCCCCCTCCTTGCATGTGTATTGTTTATATGATTTCATGTTTTGAAGATTCTTATGCTTTTGATGATTTATTGTAAATTTGATAGCCTTGTGGAGTCTCGGTATATGGGGAGGTTCTGCCCTTGTACCGAGACGACGCGACAGTTGTCGTATGGTCGATCCGAGGATCGGGGTGTGACAGCTTTATTGGTATCAGAGCCAGGTTCATGATTTTAAAAGTTTGATGGTTTTGAAATGTTTCCAAATGTCCCAAAAGTTTTCCAAAGACTTTAAAATGTTTTCTTTATTTTGAAAAAAGTTTGCATCTTTTAAAAAGGTTTTCGGAGAATGTACAGAACTTTCCATTGTTTTTTTAGGAAATTGAGAACAATTTTTTAGGGGGTTAAGCACTTGGATTAGTTCATATTTTAATTGCTAAGTTTGGACCCTCTTTGTAGAACTTTATCTCCTAGATGATGAATAAGGAACCCCAAATGAAATATTTTCCACTTTATCTCCACATCTTTAGTAATGTATCACACTACAAATGGTGACTTGATTGTGACTCAAGACCTTCTGTGGCTTGTTTGGTCAAATATTGGGGACCTTAGTAGTGGTTTCGGCCCTCGGACCTATATCTTGATATTAGAAGTTTGGTGTATATGTATAATTGGTATAACAATGTGGAGCCTTCGGAAACTCATAGAGGTGTATTTTCATGTGTTCAATGATGACATTTATTTGAACTTTTAGTAGTTCGGCTAATAGAAGGTAAATGAGAAATTTTAGAGAAATCAACTATAAGTTTGTCCCCACATTGTCTTCAGATTTGCATAATGATGGCAAAGGTAGAATTTTGGGTAATGTGATTTGAAATTTAGTTTGGGATTTGGATCTACATGCAAATTGAGGTCCAGACATGAATACTTGTGTCATATCTTTATACAAAAAAAAAGTGTCCAAATTGCTCTAAAAAAAAAAAAAAAAGAAGCTTGTTCAACATTAGTGGAAGATTTGTTCCTGGAGTACCTTTGCTCTCAAATTTTAGCATGCTTGCTATTGGTTAAATTCGGTCTTATTAACTTTTGGAGATGTAATTCTAGGGTGGATGATTGGATGTATGAGATAAAGAATAGGGCCTACTTTGATTGATGAGAAAATGAGAGAACAGTAAATGTGGTTTAGTTGTGCTGTGAAGATCCTTTATTATACTAGTTAGGCAAAACAATAACATAAAATTTCCAGGAGTTCAAAGAGGCGAAGGAAGTCCAAAGAATAAGAAAACATTGGAATTAGTGGGATATGATATGTATATCTGAAACAGAATAGAAAAGAGAAAATGGATTAATGTGGCTAAACCCAAATATAAAATTGATTCACAACACTCCCCAGGAACAGTCAAACATCCAAGTATTGAAATCAAGTTTGAAGATTTCAAAAGCCAACTTTAGATCTTTGTTTTTGTAGCTGAGATCTATCATTGTACATCTTGGGTGATTACAAACTGAAGGGATTTTAATCTTTTTTTTTTAATGCTTGTCATTGCTTTTGCTTCAATGAGGTTAAATTTAGCTTGGGTGCATAGAACAAATATTCGGTCTAGAGCAGTAATTTTCATTACATAAGAATAGATACATTGATGCTATTTCAGTTGGTTCAGATTGAGCGTACATGAGAATGCTCATGGTAATCCAGTTGAGGCCAGGCTGTTGGCATTGCTTGAGATGAGGAGGGAATTTGGGGTCTGGTTTCTGTTCTTTTCTAAGGTGACAAAAAAAAATTATGGTAGTTGAACTTAGCGCTATTATGATGGTTTTGGACTTCGGTTGAGTGGCTTTAGAAGGTTAATTTTTGAGTCTGATGCTTTTGCATTATCAAAGAATAATTGGTGGTAATAAACATTAGCTTAAGCCCATGAGGTGAGATTATAGAATACTGTAGAGAGCTTCTTAGTAGAGACTTGGAGTGCCGACTATTTCATTTACTGGAATGTGCAGATTTCCTGTCCAGTTTGCAGCCAGACTTCTACAGTTCCTCTAGGCTAACTGTCCCACACATTCCTTCTACTGGAGTAGCACTCTGTCCCTAGCTGATAGCTCCATGTTATGGGTTGTGATTTGGATCTGATTTCCATTTATCTCTTCTGTTTTTGGATTTTGTAGAGTCCTTTCTTACAACTACCTTTACTATATCTGCGTAGCACACATTTTGGTCCTGTATAGTGGTTTTGTTTTGCTTTACCAATAGAAGGGCTACTCTCCCAAAGTTTTTCAAAGTGACAACTTTATTGGTATCAGGTGTCACTGTGCATATGAATGGTAATCAACTATTATGGATGAAATTTCTCTCTTCGCATCATTTCAATCCTTGGGAGGGCTCCTTTTTAAAGTTACTCTCAGGGGTCTTTTTGAGGGTGATTTATCTTCTTCTTTATTTTGCAAAGTCTCTAACTCAAATGTTCTTTTCTTTTGCTATTGAAAAGATTGTAATCGACCACCCTATGTGTATTGTGATGGTAAGTCTTATCTGAGTTAGAGACTAATTAGCTTTATTAATAAGGAGTTCAGAATGTGAAATCTCTTCAAAGGAAGTTTTAATAAGAAGGTAATGGACTTAATCCATCAGCATAGATCAAATTATGTTGTTTGAAATTGTAATACAGTGGAAGAAGGTTGATGCATCAGATGAAGTCAAGATGACTTACTGACTAGGCTCCTGTGCTGGTGCACATGTATAAGATGTTACATTCTTTTGTTAGATTGCATCATGCTTTAGGAATTGCTGCATTTGGAGATAGATACTTCTGTTAGTCCTATAAAGGAATTGTGTATTCTTTACTAGCATGAATGGTTATGGTGAAGGTGGATGCACTTGTATGGTGATGTAGGCAAAATTTGGTCCTTGAAACGGGATGCAGTTGATTGTTTTAGGAGCAAGAAGTATGTTCCGAAAATTGAAAAAGGTTGATAAAGTTGTCTAAATTTGGCTCCTACCAAGGATTGTCTTCTAGTCTTCCTGGGATCATATTGTAGAATTGGAATGAGGTTTTATGAAAGTTTCAAAATGTTTAGCATCTGGGAAACATAAGAATCTATGCTTTGAATCAAGTTAACTTCTTGATAGTATTGAATTTATGCTCCTTCATACACTAATTCCCTTAACTTGAACACTTCGATGCCTCCAAAATGATTCTAGCTCTCTGTTTGTTCTTATGTATGGTTATTATTTTTACTTTTGGCCATGTTTAATTGTGAATTAGACAGAAACAATCTTAGATGATCATGAAGGTTATTTGGCTGCTTTCGTACTATGATCAAGACACAGTAGATTGATAACATAAAGGGGCCCATCTTTTGGAAAATCAATACCAAGATCTTTTCCTTAATATGGACAACTTAGCGGTTGAAGTTATTAACTATCACAATAATTTACATTAAATGGTATCTCGTTGCATTCTTGAGTTGGATGATAGTATGGTGATGTTGATGATGGAAAAATCTAGGAAATTTTAGTATAGCTTCGAAAGAGACAATATGGAGGCACGGGTATCCTACCTTTTTGTTGCATTACGGTGTTAGAAGTGCATATTCAAACAAACTATGAAACTTTTAGGTCTAAATATTTATGAGTAGTCGATGATATTATTTGGTTTATCTAATGCCCCTAGCATACTCTTGTAAATAATAACTCAAGTTCTACATCCCTTTGTAGGGAAGTTCATAAATAGTGTGCTCATGATAGTGTTATGGTGTGAGATTTTGTATAATAGTTCAAAACAACAAAAGGTGGTTAAAGTGAGACATCTAAGTCTTCTAAAGTTTTAGTGGCTATTGGTGATACATTTATCGTCAGAGCTAGCCTTTCGGAAGTCAATATTGGTTGGGAAATACTATAGAGTATGATAATGTATTTATGGTTTGAATTTACTTATTGAAGGTCTTGTTTTCAATAAGGCGTCGAGAATTTGACAGCAATGTAACCTGAGAAAAAATAGTGATGGAAAAGTGTGGGTATAGAATTGATGTATAATAATTATTTAAATTTCGAGGACGAAATTTCTTTTTAGGGGGTTAAGAGTTGAAACACCGAAAATCCGGTGTTAGGAATTTTTTTTTTTTAAAACATCATTATAATATAAAGGAAAATTTTAAATTTTCATTTTGATTTTCGATTTTGGGGTCTTACTTTTAATTTTTGGTATATTTTTAAATTGCAGTGTCCGCAAACCGTAATAAATCCCATTTTTATGAAAAATTTAAATTTTAGTAAAAAGGGGTGTGAATATATATATACATATATATGATTGTTATTTAATTTAATATATATATTGTTATAAAAAAAAAGAAGGTGGGACAAAATGCAACAAAATGTTGCATTTTCCCCCAAATGAAGATTAGGACTAAAAGCCCTAATCTTTCTTCTCCTCCCTCTTTCGAACAGACTCTCCGCTCTCTCTCCCTCCCGCTTGCGATCTCTCTTCGTCGCCCTCCCTTGATCGATCAACCCCTACCGCGACCACTGCGAACCGCCGCTAGCCACCGTATCATGATCTCTCGGTCCCTCTCTCTATCCTAATTTCCGCATCTCTCGCTCTCTCTCACACCATCCCTCTCAGTCCCTCTATTGAACAGCTCTCTCACTCTCTCTCTCCCTCTCTGTTTCGTACCATCCCTCTCTTCCTCTATCGAACACTCACTCTCACATCTTCTATCAGTCTCTCTCTCCCGTGCACGAATAGCTGTCACCCCTTCCCGCGCGTGCGACTGCAGCCCTCTCCTTGCTCGTGTGCTCGCTCTCCTCTCTGAGAGCTACGCCACCTTGCGGAAGCCCCAATTAAAAACCCTAGCTGCGATTATGATCCACTCTGCATAGGTGAGGTTCAGTCCATAACCCTAATTTTAGGGTTTCAAACTTTCTTAGAAATTAGCTTTAGATTACTGAAATTTACTTTAAATTGGGAGCTTTGCAGGTCTTAGAATGGATTGAAAAAGGCATTCGATGAAGCTTACAAAATGCGAAAAACCCTAGGTGAGAGAAATTTCAATCCCTTCAATATTCAGACTCTTTTTGGTGAATTGAGGTTGAGAATATGTGTAGATATATTTTGAAAATGTGTTAGATTCGAAGGAAATGTAATTTCCTGAAATTTCGTATGAAGTTATTTAGGTTAAATCTAGAATTTGATATAAATAAGGCTGCGAAGCATGATAGAATGTCTTAGATAGTAATAGAGCTTTGTTTGATTGATTTGTATAGCTCTCCTTGAGGTTTCAATTGAAATTGGCATTAATTAAATTAAAATTATGTAAATTTGGTAGAAAATTTGTAAAATTGAGGAATATTGGAAATTTAAAGTCGTTGGTGATGGAAATGATCCTAAATTGATGAAACGAAAGTTTATGAATATGGTTGTGCAAATTAAGGCTATTTTAAATAAAAGGGAAATTTGAAAACCCTTTAATAGAGCCTTAATTGATGATTATTTGCGTTGATTGGTCTAGGTTGACCTTTGGAGACTCGAAAAGAGTCGTTTTGAGTTGATTTCGAAAATAGGGAGTGAATACCATCCCTAGAGGTGAGTGGATGGTTCATTATGTTCGTAAATGAGAAACCTGTTTTAAAATTGCTTTATAAATGATTTTTGAAGGATTTTACTTGATTTATGTAAATTGTTTTCTGATTGTGGGTTGTCTGAACTGTATTGTGAAATACGAATGCATCCATGTTGTTTACAAATGCTTCTATGCCATATGCTATTGGTATTGTGATATGGATTGATTTGGCATGACATTGTTGATTATTTGATGGAAAATCATGACACATTATTGAGAAATGGATTGATTGAGAAATGAAGGGTACCGTAGACGACTATAGTCATATTCCCACCATGGAGCGCCCCGACGGGGTGGCGTGGTTTGGGGTTTGGATGTGCGGGGGAGTTTGACGTCCCTCTCTCTGCCGAAGTCATGCTATATCTGGTACACCCCGGTGAGGTACGAGCCAATGCCAAGGAAGGGGGCATGTTTTGAAAAATTAGATGGAAAAACCCCTTGGCAGGTTTTCGTTTGGGTTTGGCCGCCCTAAGACAGAAGTGTTTTTCAATGGGACCTCAGGATTTTTTGAAAGGATAATTGATATAGATACATATTTGTGAAATATGATTTATTGAAATGATTTTATGTATATGAAATGATTTACGAGATATGCTTTGACTGCCCCACATTCTCCCCTTGTTTATGAACACAATTACACTATTGCACTCCACTCACTGAGTATTCCCCTATACTCACCCCCCCTCTCCACCTTTTTTAGAGGAGACTTGGGAGACTACTCGACGGAGCTTGCGCGGTATTTTTGCGGATTGTATAGGTATTTGACACATGTAGGATTTTTGGAGAATCATAGTTCTCAGTACTATGGAAAAAGGGAAGTCTGTACACTCCATACCGTGCAGATTTTAGTGATACTAGCTGAGTTCTTGGCAAGTATTGATAAAATCCGACGATTTTTTATTTGTACCTTATTATTTTGATTGCTTTATTTTTGAAAAACTATTTTATTCTGTACTGGGACATTTGGATTATAATTGTTGGCTTTTGCTATTTTTCTTTGATTTTGTAAAGTTCTGTACATCTCATACCATTAGAATTTTGTCGATACTGACTTGATTTTTTCGGATAAGTGTTGGTAAAATCTGACGGCTATATTTTGGGACTTCTTGTTTGTTAAATGCTTTCTTGTGTTGTGAATTCTGAGTGGCTAGGATGGCCACATCGCATGCGTGCATGTACAGGTTCCCAATCTCCGTTGTGTGCTGCTTTGTACTCGTGCATGTACAGGTTCCCCCTCCTTGCATGTGTATTGTTTATATAATTTCATATTTTGAAGAGTCTTATACTTTTGATGATTTATTGTAAATTTGATAAACTTGCGGAGTCCCGGTATATGGGGAGATTCTGCCCGTGTACCGAGACAACGCGATGGTTGTCGCGTGGTCAATCCGAGGATCGGGGCGTGACATATTTGATCAAATCATGTAAATTTTGTCTCTCTTTTTCTTTTATTTTGTCCTTTTTTTATTTATTCTGTATCTTTATATATCTCTGTTTATTTAATTTTAGTTTGTTATTTCTATATTAGGTTGTCAAAGAGTACTATGGTTAACTTTCTATTGGTTCCGATCTTAACAAATTGGTATTAGAGCTATTTTAGCTATTTGAGGAAATTTTTGGACAATTATTTTTGACAACGTAACAATAACAAAAATAGTAGTCGAGAAGTTCAACAGAAATGTCAATTTCTGCATGTGACAACTTAAGATGAAAGTCATTTTGATTCAAGACGGAGTTGATTTGGCATTACACGGGTTAGAGACTAAACAATATAATTTGGTGGATACAAATTTTGCTGCAATAAATAAAAGAGCAAGATTTAGGATTATTTTGAACCTTTCTGATGAGGTTTTTGGGAAGGTTGCTATAGAGATCACGGCTCAGGTTATGTAGGATAAGTTTAAAGTTTTGTATATGAGGAAAATAGTCGAGAACAAACTTTATTTAAAACAAAATCTGTATATGCTCCGTATGACGGAAGATACATCTATATTAGCTCATTTTAATAAATTTGATTCTGTTATTATGGATTTAGAGAATATAAATTTGAAAGCTGATGGTGAGGATCAGGCCCTGTTATTATTGTGTTATCTTCCTTAATTTTTTAAGTATTTTTGTGATACTATGATTCATGGCAAAGTAACTGTTTCGTATTAGGAAATTAAATCTGTTTTAAAATTTAAACAGCAGATTGATAGGGATATTATTAGAAAAATTAGTGGTGGTCAATCTAAATGTTTGGTAGTTAATAGAAAAACTGATAAAAGAGAATTCAACAATAGTAGATCTAAATATAAAAATTTGGAATGCAATTATTATCATAAATTAGGAGGACTTTAAGTCCAATTGTTTTAAGTTAACAAATAAAGTCAAAGCAAAAGAAAAATCTAGTAAGAAACACTACGACCGTTGAGACTAGTGTTGCAGTAGATGAAGATAATAAAAATATATTTTATATAATTGATGACACGATAAGATCTAAAAATATATGGATTTCAGATTCGTCTTGTTCTTATCACATATGTTCCAATAGGAATTTATTTTCCACTTATGAATCTATTAATGATGGAATTTTTTTGATAAGAAATGATATTATTTATAATATTGTTGATAAGGATACAGTTTGAATTAAAATATATGATGGTATTGTGAAAACTTTCACTAATATTAGACATATCCCTAATTTGAAGAAAGATCTCATCTTTTTATGTACCCTAGAGGCCCTTAGATGCAAATATATAGTTGAAGGTGAAATTATGAAAGTGTTTAGTGGTGTTCTTGTTATTATGAAATTTGCAGGTCTGGTAAATTATATTTTTATAGAGATCTACTGTTATTAGTTTAGTTATAGTCTTATCACTAATATCTGATTTTGAAATTTGTTTAGTTTTAAGAAGACCATCTCATGTTCATTTTTAAGAAAGATACCAGGTATATGTTAATGTGTCTTTTGTTTATGTATTGTTTTATGATATGTTTATTATCGTCAAGAATTTGTGAGAAATATTCACTTTGAAATTACAGTCTTATCATTAATAATTTTTTCTGATGGGTCTTTTGATTATGTGTTGTTTTATGATTTGTTTATTATCATCAAGAATTTATAAGAAATATTCACTTTAAAATTACAGTTAAGCAGTGAATTTGGTATGAAAAATTTAGGAGCAGATAAGAAAATTCTTGATATGAAAATTAAGAAAGATTGAGGAGTTGAAAAATTATTCTTGACCAATTATAATTATTTTGAAAAAGTTTTGAAAAGGTTTGACATAAAATATGTTATACCTGTGACAACTCCGTTTGCTAGTATTTTTTGGCTATTTGCTGCTTAGGTATACAGTCAATTGAAGAGGAGGATTTCGTGGCACAAATTCCATATTTTAATAAAGTTAGTAGTATGATGTGTGTAATTGTTTGTACAAGTCCAAAGGATAATTTTGCTGGTATATTTTCGAAACCTCCTTCAGACTATAAGTTCAAGCAGTGCTTGGATTTGTTTGATGTTTGCTACTGTTGATTAGCCCATTGGGGCTTTTGTGGAAATGGTAGAGTATGTTTACTATTTGTTAATATTGGGATTCACCAAGGTGGAAATTTTTTATGTGGCTCGTCGTATCCCACATTGATTTGGAGGAAGAGCTCTCTCCCTTATGACTTTGTATAAATACCCCTATCCCACATTGGTTTGAAGAGAGGCATATCCCCCAAGAAATTAAGTGTGTATATGGTGGTTTGTAGTGGGTTTAAAGTATCATCAATCCAAGTGGGTTAGTAAAAGTGAGTTTGATCTTTTAAAGTCTTATTTTGTTATTTTTCTTGTATGATGATCTTTTGAGTTTAATAACACTTTTCTAAGATATTTTTAGTTTCTTTATTGATAGTAAAATTTTGCTTCTTTCTCGCCCGTGGATGTAAATCTATTTAACCGAATTATTTAAATTTTATCTCTTTCTTTATTTTATTTTGTCATTTTTTTATTGATTCTGCATCTTTATATTTGCCTGTTTATTTAATTTTAATTTGTTATTTGTCTATTAGATTATCAAGGAGCTCTCTCCTTAACTTTTTATTGGTCTTGGTCCTAACAGGGTTTAATTCTAACAAAGTAAGAAGGGACATACACTTCAAATGCGTAATTTTCCAAACATCTCTTTAATGTATGTTGTTTTATGTGAAAAATAATGTGTTGAGTATGAGTTTTAACACACTTGGCTTTAATATAAAGCATGTTAATCATGTGATAATAAATTTTTTTATCGTGTCTTTGGGATAACATTTTTAAATTCATATTTCTACACCTCCGCTGCACCTAACCTCCTAGTTTTCAAAGAAACTAGCTCTTTCCTTCTGATTCAAGATCTTGAGATGTATGCGGGATAGAGTAGATAGGTATTGCTTGCGTGTCTAGTACATTTTTATGCATGTGGTGTAACACCAAACAAGTTCTATGTTTGATTTTTAATCTGAAATGGAAAATCTAAAAAAAAAAAATTATATTTTATTTTACAAAAGTGAGAAAAATAATTAATAAAAATGTGAAATTCTACTTTTGAGGTTGTTCAGGAAATTTATCAAATATTTGATCGGCAGATATTTTAAATTTTAAGTGATCGGTTACTAGAGTGTTAGTATTTGGTAGAGTCAAATTATATTCAGTGTTCGGTAGAAGTTGAGGTTTCAGTGGGAAAGTGCTTCCCTAGTAAAGATGTGCATTTTGATAAATTAATTTTTCAATTTTTGATTTTTAACTGGTGACCGGTAGTTTCCACCCTTCGGTAATCGTTGGTTATTTTACCAATTAAGAGCCCTTGTCGGTATTTTACACCATTCCTTCTGTCGATATATCCATTCGGCTTATGATGTTTACTTTACCAATTTTCAAAATTCATATCCAGTATGCTAGATTTTCATTTAAACTGATCGATTATTTTATCATCATTTAGTAATGTTTTTTACTGTTCGGTAAAATCATCCATCAGTACAATATATTTTCACTTACGTGCTTGGTGCCCTCTTTGATTATCACATACCTGTTCGGTCACTGTGCATCCAATTGACCGATCACCCACTTCTCATTTTATCGAATAACAATAACCGAACACAAATCTTTCCCAAATTTTCTTCCCCTTCAGTTGGTTTAAATTTTGATTTTTCCACTTTCCACCGGCTGACTTGAACACACCCAAATTCTTTTCCTTCGGCACATATTTATTTATTTATTTTCTTCTTTTTCTTTTTCCATCGGTTGAGCCTATCGGTTCACACGTTCGGTATAGCTTTCACATTTTGCCTTGCCTCACCAAATTGCCAAAGTCTCCCAGTTGATTTAAACTCATGACCATACCTTTGTCCAAAAAGATCTTATCCATTGAGCCACTTTAACACTTTAATCAAAATATGCAAAAATCTTTATTATATTCTATAATTTGGGATTCCCACTAACATGTCTCGATATGTGAATGTAACCCTTCAGTGGAGTGCACTTCCTTTCACATTGTGTTTGAACAATTAACTATTCTTGTTCGGCGACCGATGAGAATTGACCTGATCCCATCCCAATCACTCTTTTCGCAACAAATAAAATTTTAAATCTTTAAACTCATTTTATTGAATACCATATTACCAAGAAGGGATATATTGGGAACTTGTGTAAATTGGGAGAGAAAGGGGCAATTAAGTAAATAGGAGAAATGAGTTGTAAATAAAAAGTAGTGGGGGAATTTTAAAACCCACGAATCCAAAATTTCACATCTTCTATCACTCTCCTCTCCCTCTGCACACACACCTTCTACTCATCTTTTTTTGCTTCTACTAAAGACCAATAAAAGCATCACAAAACCCCTACTCTAAAAAAATTCCAAAACTCATAATCCAACCTCTAGCAAGTTAAAGCTACTGAGAGATTTGAGTTTTTCTGGATGGAAGAAATCTAGGGTTTGATGATAGCTAGACTTGCAGTGAAAGTGGTGACAAAAATCTAGGTAATTTTCTTATTCTCAACTTGGGTTTATTTCTCTTATTTAGGACTTTGAAGTCTTATATTGAAATTTGACGGACTAAATTTTGGGAAACTTGAGTCATCGTGAATGAGAAAAATTTAGGGTTTTGAATGTTAAAAATTTTGGGTTACCATGAGATGATAAATATTGAAATATTTTGGTTACTTAATGATATTTCGTAGAGGTTGGACAGATCTAATTAAGTAAGGTTCATTCTATGGAGAAACCTGGAAGTGACTACCCTCCCTTACACTGTGAGTGAATGGTTATATTGAGCATGAATAATAAATATTTTTCGACTATGATTTTGTGAAATATAATTTTGAAATGAATTTTGAATTGGATTTGAGATGTTTTGTGATTGTGGTGTGCCCCCTAAATAGATTGACAAATCCATGACTCTGTCTTTGGTTTCTTACATTGTTAACATCATGTTACAATTGAATTACAAATGTAAATTCTGAAATTTCATTCCATTGTGAATTGCTATGAGACTAAAATGTGAAATGAGTTTTGTAACATGGTGCATGGTGAAAAACTATAGTCTATGACTAAGTCTTCCATGGGCTGACTGATGGGGCGGTGTGGAAGGGCTCAGTTAATTATCGGCTTAGAGATGGCATGATAGAGAGTCACTCAAGCTGGCTGTGATGACTTGGTATGCACCCCATGAAAACTCCGGGCCAACACCAATGGGTAGGGGATTGTTTTATGAAAAATCATGGAAAAGTCCCTTGGTGGATTCTACCAACGGCTATTGGTAGAATAATGGTTTTCGACATACCCCATGAAAAGTTTGAAAGGAAAGTAAAACTAATTGATGAATGAGACTCTTGAGTTATGGAAAACTTATTTTGTATGTATTTTATGCAAATGACATTTGGCATTGAAATTATATGATTTTTATATACTCTTTGGCACAACTACCCTCACCTCTCATTTGTGTTCAACATGCCATTACACTTACTGAGTATTTTATACTCACCCTACTCTTTTGCCTCTTTTAGGGGAAGCTAGATTAGAGACTTGGTCGTCATCAGATTACCGGTGGGAAGAAGTCATTTTTGGGTAATCATCATTAGGTACAAGCTTTGGGAACTATGAGAATTGGACCCATGGAGGGAGTTTTTTTTTTTTTTTTTTTTTTTGGGAAACATTTAAAAACTTGGTTTTTGTTAAATACTTTCTGACATTTTTGTCTATTGTTGTAAACTATTGTTTGGTTACTTTGGAATTTTCCTCGTTAGATACGAAAATGTCATTATAAGTCTTATTGTTTTCGTTGGGGCATTTGGATTGTTTGATGTGTGAGTGAATTTATTTTAAAATGTTGATATAGTGGTATGCCTTGTGGTGCCTCAAGACAGGTGTGAGTTCACATGTGTTTAGGGGTAACACGGCGGTTGTTATGTGCTCGCCTAAAGGGTTAGGGCATAACAATTTTATTGGTATCAGAGTTTAGGTTTATGATTTTAAATGTTTTGAATTTTTGAGTTACTTCCAAATGCCCCTTTTGAAAAGGTTTGGAGTATAAAAGATATTTTCAAAACATTTTCAAAAAACCTCCATGGGTCTTAGGGACTAGTGATTCCTTATTTTAGGGGGTTAAGTACCTAGTACAATTCCTAATTTAGTGAACTAATAGGAATGTTCTTCTTTTTTAGGAAAATACCTCATAGACAAAGGGTGAGGAATGTCAATGAAATTCTTTTTTCCGAGCACGAGGAAGGATCGTCCTCACAAACTCCATCTCCTCCTCTAACTACTACTCACCCGGCACCTTCAACTGGGATTCCTCCACCACCATTTGATGCCCTTCGACAATGGTGGAATGCCTATGGTTCTCATCTCCAAGCTCCACCTCAAGCTCCAATGTCTCCTCCACCGACCCAGTTAATCCATCAACCCCTCCAATGACATCGAATGCTCCTCCCATTTCAATGGCCACACCAATAACTTGTTCAACCTTTGACTTGTCCAAGCTAGTCAAAGAAGCTCGACAGCTTGGGTGTGTCACCTTCTCAGGGACTAGTGATGCAATGGTGGCAAAGAGTTGGATAGATAGGGCTCGGGAGATTGAAGCTGACATGAGACTAGATGACGAGTTAAAGTTATTGGTGGCCATAAAGTTATTAGACGAAAATGCCAGAGTGTGGTGGGATAACTTAAAGGATCGGGCTGCAGCACCTATCTTTTGGAGTGAATTCCTTAGGGAATTCGATGAGAAATACTACACTCGATTTTACTGAGATTTGAAGAGGAAAAAATTCCTCCATCATCGCCACGACAATAAGTTAGTGGCGGAATTTGAGACGGAGTTGAGGAGATTATCCTTATTTGTTCCAGAGTTGGTGACTTCTGAGGAGTACTTGTGTTTTAAATTTGAGGAGGGTTTGAATCTATCTACTCAGAAGAAAATGTCTATAACCTCAACCCACACCTACAAAGATGTTCTAGAGTTAGCATTGAGGGCTAAGAGGATGGTAGAGGAAAGGGGATGAACTAGAGAAGGATAGAGAAGGAAGAGGAAGGCTGAATTTGCATTGGGTCAAAGTTCCAAACCAATCAGGAATACAGGTTCCTACGATAGAGCCTCGGTTATTAAGTCCGTTGGCACTTTGCAAGGCCAATGACCATTCAATTTTGGGACACCCGTTACTAGTGCTACCTCTGGGAGTAGAACAACAGGAAACAAGGAGCAGTGTAAGCACTGCGGAAAGTACCATTTGGGCTCTGTCATGCACTCAAGAAGTGCTATCATTGAGGAAAGGAGGGTCATTTCTGCAATACTTGCCCAGAGTTACGACGAGGAGGCCAACCTAGTCGGAATCGTCCTAGTAGACGTATGGACAGCCAAGCCAATGCCCCCACACATTCAGTAAATGCTACTTCAAGAATAGGAACTGGGAGCAACACGATGGCTGCTCCTCCACAATGCTCTCAACAAAGAACTCAAACAAGAGTTTATGCTATGACGAACGAGGAAGCACAGGCCAACCCTGATGTAGTCATAGGTATCTCCCTCTAGACTTTTCTTTGGTGATTTGAAAATTTTATTATATAAGTGTATGATAGATTGTTGAGCTAATTGCTATGTGACAAGATAGATAGGGATAGGTCATTGGGTAGTCGATCGGTAGAATCCCCTTTGAGTAAGCATCACCCGATGAGTGATGTACTCGGCAATAACTGAAGACCCTCTGAGTCAAAAGGTATTAGACCCTATCGAATCAATATGGCCATTAAGCCTAAGACGGTAAATTGTAAAATCCTATGTAAAAACGTCCATGTAATTTGCAGAATGGTGAAATTATGTCTAGAAGTGAGGATCTTTGTTATAGGGAAACACATGATGAGTTTATGATTATATAATGTAATGTCATGATATGAGAAGTCAATTGTAGAGCACGTATTTAAGGATTAATTATGAATTTCTTGATGGTTTGCCTTGAATAGGCATGATAAAAATCTTTGATGTTGAGGCTCGTGTACTCATCGATACGGGTTCTAATAATTTCTTTGTAAGTGTAGGATTTGATAAGCATGCTGATAGACCATTGAGCCCTCTTGATGAAGAATTATTGGTGATTACTCCATTAGGTGAGACAACTCTTGGGGCAAACTTGATCCAATTGGCAATGAGAGATTTCGATGCTATATTAGGTATGGATTGGTTACACCATCATCGAGTCTCAGTGGATTGCTTTCCTAAGACTATAGAATTTCGTAGACCAAGGTGTTCCCCATTAGTGTTTGCTGGTGAGCGACGAATTCTGTCGAAGTGTGTGATTTTGGCATTTGAAACAAGAAAACTAGTGCATAAGGGATGTGAAGCCTATCTTGCACACATTATTGATACTATGGCTGAAGGTCCCAACTTGAGAGATGTTCCGGTGGTAAGTGAGTTCCCAGATGTTTTCCCGGAAGAGCTACCTAGATTGCCTTTAATTCAGGAGTTTGAGTTTGCCATTGACTTAATTCCTCGTACTACACCGATCTCTATTCCACCCTATAGGATAGCACCTGTAGAATTGAAGGAGTTAAAAGTGCAACTCCAGGAATTACTGGATAAAGGATTCATCAGACCAAGCTCTTCCCCTTGGGGCGCACCACTTCTATTTGTAAAGAAGAAAGATGATACTTTTAGGCTATGCATTGATTACCGGTAGTTGAATAGAGCTACTATCGAGAATAAGTATCCTCTTCCTAGGATAGATGATCTCTTTGACCAGCTGCAAGGGGTGAGTGTTTTCTCAAAGATTGATTTGAGGTTAGGTTACCATCAATTGAGGATTAAGGAGAGTGATGTACATAAGACTGCCTTCAGGACTCGGTATGGACATTATGAGTTTTTGGTGATACCATTCGGGTTGATAAATGCCCCTGCTGCCTTTATGGACTTGATGAATAGGGTATTTCACACATACCTTGATAAATTTGTGATTGTATTTATCGATGATATTTTGGTGTACTCAAAGAGTGATGAGGAACATTCAGAACATCTTAGAATTGCTTTGTAGAACTTTCGGGAGAATCGGTTGTATGCTAAGTTTACTAAGTGTGAATTTTGACTTAAAGAGATTGGATTTTTAGGGCATATAGTGTCCAGTGAAGGAATCTTTGTGGATCCAAAGAAAGTTGAAACTATCTTGAAATGAGAGCAACCAGGAAATGTAATAGAGTGAGAAGTTTTCTTGGATTAGCCGGATACTATAGGAGATTTGTTGAAGGGTTTTCAAAAGTTGTGGCTCCACTATCCAAGCTAACAAGAAAGGGAATTAAGTTTGTGTGAGACGATAAGTGTGAAACCAGCTTTCGAGAACTTAAAAAGAGATTGACATCCGCTCCAATTCTCGCTCTTCTATCAAGTGGAGGTGGATATTGATTTATAGTGATGCTAGTAGACAGGGATTGGGATGCCATGCACCAATCCTTGGATCAAGTACGTAAAAACCGCCACGTCGTCTCGGTACATAGGTAGAACCTCCCCATATACTGGGACTCCACAAGACTATAAAACAGTACAATAAATCTTCTAATATACAAATCCGTCAAGATCAGAAAATCATGAAGCAATACACATGCAAAGGACCCATCCGGTCCATCTCTGTACACACAAGCATGCGTCGGCATACACATTTGGGAAGGGGGTTCCTGTACATGCACGCATGCATAATTGGCTATCCCAACCATTCCAGAATTCTCAGCACAAATAAAGCATTCAAAATAAAAGAAGTCCCACATTTTAGTCGCATGATTTTATTAATACTTGCCTGAAGAAAACAAGTCAGCATCAGTAAAGTCCAAATAGTATGAGATGTATAGAATTTGGTAAAATCGAAAGTAAATATTGAAATCAAACATTACAATCCAAATGTCCCAGTTAAACAGTAAGTTTTACCAAAATGAATTTAAAGGAAAATGAACAAGTTTCAAACAAATTTCAACATAAACGATGTAGTGATTCCACCAATACTTGCTCCTATAAATGAAACAAGTATCGATTTAATCCTTACCAAAAGAATTATATAAGTCTTCTCTTCCATGGGTTTCAGATCAAGCTAAAATAACCTTACATCACTATGATACCTAAACAAGTCAGCAGATAAACCTTTACAAGCTCCAATTACTGTCACAGATCTAAGTTTCCTCTGAAAGATATAAAAGAGAGGGGTGAGTATTCAGAAATATTCTGTGAGTGTATAACATGTTATGATAATAAATGAGTGGTGATTGTGGACATGTCAAATGTTTTCTTCAAAATCATACGATCGCATCGATAAATCTCAATATAAACAAAATCTCAACAAAATATGGTAATAATTCATATGCATCCAGTCATCACATCTTATTTTCCAAAATCATGGGATTGTCAAAATCTTTCCACCAAAGCCTTGGCCCTAACCAGTGGTGGAATCACCAAGGGATTCTCCTCAATGTCAATAAATCATACACAGTTCCCCCTTTCTTGACTTTGGCTCGGGCCTCCCCTGGGGTGCAACCAGGCTAGTCCAAAGGGAGGAAATTAGAGGCACCTCTCGAGTGCAGCTACCTCTTCATCCAAATAACTGCCTAACCACGTCACCCCGTCGGGTCGCTCCGTGGAGGGAATGACTATAGCCGTTAACCATGCATACAGCACCATGTCGCAATCATCAAATCATATACCAAAATGTGTCAACAATTATTCAAACAAATTTTTAATACATGAATTCCATCAGTCACTTTCAACACAAGTCAATAACCATGGCACATTAGTTTCAATAACACATGGATGCATTCGGTAATTCAAATCCCCTTTCGGGACATTCCACAATCACAAAAATAATTTTAGAAATATTTATAAAATCATTAGAAAATATTTTAGAAAATCAAAATAAAATATTTTCTCACTTAAAACCATAAACATGTATCCACTAACCTCTAGGGAGGGTATTCACTCCCTATTTCCGCAAGTTTTTCAAAATGACTCCTTTCAAGTTTCCAAAAGGCCAACCTAGACCAATCATCACAATTTATCATCAAATAAAGTCTTATTAAAGGGTTTTCGAATTTTCTCCTAATTTAATATAGCCTCAAATTGCATATTCACAAATCCTAGGCTCTTATTTCATCAACCTAAGATTATTTACCTCTTAAATGAATTTTAATTCCCAATATTTCTAAACTTGCCCAATTTTCTCCGAATTTATATAACCATAATATTTTTCATGCACATTTTAATTCAAACTCTAAGGAAAGCTGTTCTACTCAACCCAATAAGATCCTATTATCCTCTAATATGCTTCTTTCATATCAGACAGCCTAGTTCATGTAAAATTATAGACCTAACCTTAATAATCATATATAAAATTTCAGAAATGCATCTTATTCAAATCCAACACATTTTTAGGACATACACAGGATTTCTCACCTTAAATTAACCCTAAATTAATTCAATTTATCGATGGGATTAGAATCTCCCTCACCTAGGGTTTTCGCATTCGCAGACCTAACTTTCGTGCACCGTTCGATTCATTCCGGAACCTGCAATGCTTCCAAATCGAAGTAAAGTTCAGTGATTAAGCCTACTCACTATGAAAATCAAAACCCTAGACCTATAGGTTAAAACTTTCACCCTTACCTGTGCAAGAGATGAGTGCAGGTCACGGCCTAGGGTTTTAAAGGTCCAATAGTGTCAGTTCATGATGGTTGCAGAAGGGAAGTGCTCACAGCGAGCATTACGCGAGCGAGCAAAGGAGGGAGAAAGAGAACTGTTCGCGTGCGAGAGAGAGAGGAAGAGAGAGCTCTGTTTGCACGTGAAAGAGAGAGAAAACAGAGAGAGATGGCTGCGAGTGGCTAGGCGGTAGCGGTGGAACTTGCCGGTGAGTGAGAGAGAGACGCGGCGGAGGAGAAAGGCGAAGGAAGTCGAGAGAGATAGAGGAGGGTTCGATAGAGAGAAATAGAGAGATATAGAGTGAGTTCGGGAGGGGAGAGAATTCGATTTGGGGTTTGAAACCCTAATCGAATTGGGGGAAAAGGGAAGCACAACGTTTCGGCAAAAATGCTGTGCTTTTTTTTTTAAGTAATATATGTAAATAAATAAATAAATAAATAAATATTTTTATACCCACTTTTCACTAAATTTTAAATTTCATAAAAAGGGGTTTACTAGGAATCGTAGACACGATATTTTAAATATACCAAAAAAAATTCCAATTTAATACCCCAAAATCAAAAATCAATAAAATTTAAAATTTTTTATTATATTTATCTAGACATCTTATCTCTAACACCAAATTTTCGGTGTTACAACACTTAATCCCCTAAAAACAAATTTCGTCCTTGAAATTTAAAAGAATACTATACATTAAGAAGATGTGGTTATTGCTTTCTCATAGTATCTTCGGGTTCTCAAGTCTCTTCATCCACCTGATCGTTTTCCCATTAGACCTTAACGATAGGGACTTGCCTTTTTCCACAATCTCTTACGCCTAGGCCAAAATCAAGATGTGAATCGAGGGTCACAATCGCATACAATTAACACTAAAATCCTATGGAGCCTAACAATCTCTGCCGTATGCATTTTGGCTAACCACTTTAGAGAGTAAGCTCAATGAAATCATGCCATTTAAAATTTGTGCTCTATCTAAACTTAAGCCTCTACTTGAGTTCAAATTCTTTTTGGTCTGACTATCTTAAATATTATTCATAGACCTCACTTTGCTTATGGATCTTAACATTTCATGGAATAGTTTCAGGTTCTTGTCCTCCAGAAATAGGGAACTCGATAGTATGTTCTTCCCTGACCTTTCGTACAATCATTTCAATGGTCAAATCTCAGCAAAAATAGAAAAAGTTAAGAACCCAACCTCCCTTGACCTTTCTAGTGATGATCTCAACGTCTCTCTTTTGGTAGAACTTGGAGAATTAAAAAGTCTAGATGTCATGAACCTATCTTGTAACAATTTCATAGATTCGATCCCTTCAACTTTAACTCATTTAATCAACCTCATCTACTTGTCACTCAACTTTAATCAACACAATGGCTCCATTCTGGTAGAAATTGGAGAAATAAAAAGCCTAATTACTTGGATCTCTCCCATAACAACTTGATGGTCTCAATTCCTTTGGTTCATTAACCCTAACTGATTGAGCTATCATGAAATTTAAGGGTCTATGCTTACAAAATAACAAAATCAAGGCTTTATACCTCCATGTTTGAGTCTTTTTAAGAACAATTTACTAAAATAAAGAGTCACAAATAGTGGTAAAATTCTGAATCCACCCCTTTCAATTTCTTTCTAAAAATCTAGCTGCTTATTATTATATGAAAGGAGCTCCCAACATGAACAGCAATAAATCTTCCCTATGGTTACAAATAAACCTTTCATTAGACAAAGCTATATCACCAAAATGATTAAATCAACAAAAAAAGTCCTAGATAAATATAGATCTTCTCAAGGCATTATTGTACAAAATATCTCTACTATAAATTATTCTAACTGAAGTAACATTAACTCATCAAACAAAATAAAAGACCTACTAAAGCGAATCATTTTCATCACAGGTATCTACCATTGTAAGTCTCATTTATAACAATACTATCATATTTTATTTGTTATGCATATCTTACTTGTTATGCATAGATGTGCTTTTCAAAATTTGACCTTAGCCGTTGCTAGAAATCAAAGTTTATCAGTCCCTTCAAGATCATAGAAAGAGTTGGACAGGTGGCTTATCAATTGGAGTTACCTTTAGAATTAGAAATTATTCATAATGTATTTCATGTTTTGATCCTGAAAAAGTATTTACCAGACTCCTCCCATGTTCTTGAGGTTCCTTCTATTGAGTTGAGAGAAGATTTAAATTTTGGAGTTCAACCGATGGCTATTTTAGAGACACAAGTTAAAAGTTTGAAGAAGAAACAGATTCCAATTTTCAAGGTGCTATGGAAGAACAACCATGTTGAAGAGATGACTTGGGAACCCGAGGAGACAATGAAGAAGCAATATCCCCAACTGTTTGAGGAACAATAAGGCAATAAAATTTTAAGGACAAAATTTTCTTTTAGGGGGTTAAGAATTGTAACACTGGATAAATCCGATGTTTGGTTTTTCTTCTGAAATGAAAAATCTAAAAAAAAAATTATATTTTATTTTAAAAAAGTGTGAGAAAAATAATCAATAAAAATGTGAAATTCTGCTTTTGAGGTTGTTCAGGAAATTCATCAAGCATTTGATCGGCAGATGTTTTAAATTTTAAGTGATCGGTTATTGGAGTGTAAGTGTTTGGTAGAGTCAAATTATATTTTCACTTACGTGTTCGGTGCCCTCTTTGATTATCACATACCCATTCGGTCACTATGTATCCAATTGACCGATCACCCACTTTTCATTTTACCGAACACCAATAACCGAACACAAATCTTTCCCAAATTTTCTTTCTCTTCGATTGGTTTAAATTTTGATTTTTCCACTTTCCATTGGCTAACTTGAACACTCCCAAATTCTTTTCCTTCAGCACATTTATTTATTTATTTTCTTCTTTTTCTTTTTCCATCAGTTGAGCCTATCGGTGCACTCGTTCAGTATAGCTTTCACATTTTGCCTTTCCTCACCAAATTTCCAAAGTCTTCCAGTTGATTTGAACTCATGACCATACCTTTGTCCAAAAAGATCTTATCCATTGAGCCACTTTAACACTTTAATCAAGATATGCAAAAATCCTTATTATATTCTATAATTTGGGATTCCCACTAGCATGTCTCCATATGTGAATGTAACCGTTCGGTGGAGTGCACTTCCTTTCACATTGTGTTTTAACAATTACCTATTCTTGTTTGGTAACTGATGAGAATTGACCCAATTCCATCATCAATCACTCTTTTCTCAACAAATAAAATTTTAAATATTTAAACTTATTTTATTGAATACCAAATTACCAAAAAGGGACATGTCAGGAACTTGTGTAAGTTGGGAGAGAAGGGGGCAATTAAGTAAATAGGAGAAATGAGTTGTAAATAAAAAGTAGTGGGGGAATTCTAAAACCCACGAATCCAAAATTTCACGTCTTCTATCACTCTCCTTTCCCACTGCACACACCCCTTCTACTACTTTTTTCTTGCTTCTACTAAAGACCAATAAAAACATCACAAAACCCGTGCTCTAAAAAAATTCCAAAACTCATCATCCAGCCTCTAGCAAGTTAAAGCTACTGTGAGATTTGAGTTTTTCTGGATGGAAGAAATCTAGGGTTTGACGATGGCTAGACTTGCAATGAAAGTGGTGACAAAAATATAGGTAATTTTCTTATTCTCAACTTGGGTTTATTTCTCTTATTCAAGACTTTGAAGTCTTATATTGAAATTTGATGGATTAAATTTTGGGAAACTTGAGTCACCGTGAATAAGAAAAATTTAGGGTTTTGAATGTTAAAAATTTTGGGTAACCAAAAGATGATAAATATTTAAATATTTTGGTTACTTAATGATATTTCGTAGGGGCTGGATAGATCTGATCAAGTAAGGTTCATTCTGTGGAGAAACCTGGGAGTGACTACCTTCCCTTATACTGTGAGTGAATGGTTATATTGAGCATAAATGATAAATGTTTTTCGACTGTGATTTTGTGAAATATATTTTGAAATAAATTTTGAATTGGATTTGAGATGTTTTGTGATTGTGGTGTGCCCCCTAAATAGATTGACAAATCCATGACTCTGTTTTTGGTTTCTTACATTGTTAGCATCATGTTATAATTGAATTACAAATGTGAATTGTGAAATTTCATTCCATTATGAATTGCTATGAGACTGAAATGTTAGATGAGTTTTGGAACATGGTGCACGGTGAAAGACTATAGTCTGTGATTAAGTCTTTAACGGGTTGACCGACGGGGCGGTGTGGAAGGGCTCCTTTAATTATCGGCTTAGAGATGGCGGGATGGAGAGCCACTCAATTTGGCCGTGATAACATGGTATGCACCCCGCGAAAACTCCGGGCCATGCCAATGGGTAGGGGATTGTTTTATGAAAAATCATAGAAAAGTCTCTTGGCGGATTCTATCAATAGCCATTGGTATAATAATGGTTTTCGGCAAACCCTAAAAAAAGTTTGAAAGGAAAGTGAAACTAATTGATGAATGAGACACTTGAGTCAAGAAAAACTTATTCTGTATGTATTTTATGCAAATAACATTTGACATTGAAGTTATATGATTTTGATATGCTTTTTGGCACAACCACCCTCACCCTTCATTTGTGTTCAACATGCCATTACACTCACTGAGTATTTTATAGTCGCCCCACTCTTTTGTCTCTTTTAGGGGAAGCTAGTTTAGAGAATTAGTCGTCATCAGATTGCTGGTCGGAAGAAGTCATTTTTGGGTAATCATCATTAGGTATAAGCTTTGGGAACTATGAGAATTGGACCCATGGAGGGAGTTTTTTTTTGTGGAAACATTTAAAAACTTGGTTTTTGTTAAATGTTTTCTGGCATTTTTGTCTATTGCTGTAGACTATTGTTTGGTTACTTTGGAATTTCCCTCATTGGATACGAAAATGTCTTTACAAGTCTTATTGTTTTTGTTGGGACATTTGGATTGTTTGATGCATGTGTGAATTTATTTTAAATTATTGATATAATGGTATGCCTTGTGGTGCCTCAAGACATGGTGTGAGTTCACACGTGTTTAGGGGTAATGCGGCGGTTATCGCGTGCTCGCCTAAAGGGTCGGGGCGTGACATGTGGCATCGTGGTTGACTTCATTGTCGAGCCTAATTCTTTGACCAAGTTGTAACTCTCTTGTTTGTAGATTTAATTTGATACCCTTTAGATTCATACCTATTTCTGAGAATATTGGTCCATTACACTATCAATAAAGGAGGCCTAAACCTCTTCTTAGGTCCTTACGTCTACCATATTGCTATTCAATAAGCAGGTTATGAATTTGATATATCCTGTCTCTACTCATTCTATTGAGCTGGTATCTTTGGTTACACTCTCCATTCCTTAGTGTTATTGGATAACATTTTGTCCGTGGACACGCCTTTGGTGGAAACAATGCTTGCTTGTTTTATGCTTTGGGGTTTATTGTAATACCGAAAAACCAGCGTCAGACAATTTTGTAAACATTTCTATAAAAGAATAGCAAATTTTCAGTTTAAATTGATTTTCGATTTTGGCGTATTAAAAATGGGCATTTTTGGTATATTTTAACTGTCGTGTCCGCGAATCGTAGTAAACCCCATTTTTATGAAATTTAAATTTTAGTGAAACAAGGGTGAGTATATATATACAAATATATATATAATTGTTTAATTATTTTAAAAAAATAAAAATAAAAAAAAAAACAAAAAGAGAGGGCGCTGCGTTTTGGCCCAAAACGCAGCACCCCCAATTTCGATTAGGGCTAGAAGCCCTAATCCCTTTTCTCTCCCTCTTCCTCTCCTTCGAACACTCTCTGCCCTCTCTCCCTCGCGATTTTGCCGCCACCATCACCGCCCTCCTCCGCCCTCTCTGCCGCGATACGGCCACCACCATCGATCACTCCGTCTCCCTTTCATCTCTGTTTCTCTCTCTCTATCCTCTCTTTCTCTTTCGGTCGTCTGTCTCTCTCCCTCTCTCACGATCCCTCTGTCCCTCTCTATTTCACTCTGTCTCTCTCAAATCTCACTCGCTCTCTCTCCCTTTCGCTCGTCTCCCTCGGCTACCCTCAATTTCTCTCTACTCTCTCCCTTTCCCACGTGAACAAAGTCTCTTCTTCTCCCCTTTCGCGTGCGACAGCAACTCCTCTTCCTCCCCCTGTTCGCTCATGCGTGCTGCCCTCTGCAAGCACCACCCTTCTGTAGTCCTTGCAGAAGCCCTAAGCCGGCAGTACAACAGAGCTTTGGAAACCCTAGGTCACGGGTCTGCATAGGTAAGAAGAGATTTTTTTATTTTAGTTCTAGGGTTTGAATATTCTTAGTAGCTAGGTTTAATTTCTAACGTTTACTGCGAATTGAAAACGTTACAGGTTTGAGACTGAATCCAACGGCGCATAGAAGTTAAGTCTGCGAATGCGAAAAATCCTAGGTGAAGGAAATTCAATCCCTTCAACATTCGAATTATTTTTGTTGAATTTAGGTAGAGATTATGTCTATATATATTCTGAAAATGTGTTAGACTCGAAGGAAATGTATTTTCCTGAAATTTTGTAAGAAGTTATTTAGGTTAAATCTAGAATTTGATATAAATTAGGCTACGTAGCATGATAGAATGTCTTGGATAGTAGTAGAGCTTTGTTTGATTGACTTGTATAGCTTTCCATGAGATTTGAATTGAAATTGGCACGAATTAAATTAGGGTTATGTAAATTCGGGAGAAAATTGATAAAATTGAGGAATATTGGAAATTAAAGTCATTAATAAGGGAAATAATCCTAGATTGATGAAACGAAAGTTTAGAAATGTGATGGTGTAAGTTAAAGGCTCTTTTAAATAAGGGGAAATTTGAAAACCCTTTAATGAAGCCTTAATTGATGACTTATTTGTGTTGATTGGTCTAAATTGACCTTTTGGAGACTCGAAATGAGTCATTTTGGATAAATAGTGGAAATAGGGAGTGGGTACCCTCCCTAGAGGTGAGTGGATGGTTTATTGTGTTCATGAATGAGTAACATGTTTTAAAATCGCTTTATAAATGATTTTGAAAGGTTTTATATGTTTTATATAAATTGTTTTGTGTCTATGGGCTGTCTGAACTGGATTGTGAAAAATAAATGCATCCATTGTATTTGAGAATGATTCTGTGCCATATGTTATTTGATATTGCTCTATGAATTGATTTGGTATGAGATTGTTGATTATTTGATAGAAAATTATGGCACATTGTTGTGAAATGGATTGAGAAATGAAAGGGTGCTGGATTGTAAATGGCTATAGTCATTCCTACCACGGAGTGACCCGACGGGGTGGCGTGGTTTGGGGTTTGGATGTGCGGGGGAGTTAAACGTCCCTCCCTCTGCCGAAGTTATGCTATATCTGGTGCACCCCGGTGAAGTACGAGCCAACGCCAAGAAAGGGGGTATGTTTTGAAACATTAGATGGAAAAACCCCTTGGCGGGCTCTCGTTTGGGTTTGGCCGCCCTAAGAAAGAAGTGATTTCGATGGGACCCCAGGATTTTCTGAAAAGATGATTGATATGGATGCATATTCTGTAAATTGTGATTTATTGAAATGTTTTATGCATATGAACTGTTATTTATGAGTAATGCTTTGACTGCCCCACATTCACCCCTTGTTTATGAACACAATCACACCATTGTACTCCACTCACTAAGTATTCCCCAATACTCACCCCCTCTCTCCACATTTTTCAGAGGAGACTTAGCTGGGAGACTACTCGTCGGAGCTTGTGAAGTATTTTTGGCGAATTGTATAGGTATTTGGCATATGCAGGATTTTTGGGAGTGTTATAGTTCTCAATACCATGGAAAAGGAAGTCTGTATATCCCCTATCGTGTGGATTTTATTGATACTAGCTGAGTTTTTTTGGCAGGTATTGGTAAAATTTGACGATTTTTGATTTGTACTTTATTATTTTGATTGCTCTATTTATGGAAAACTGTTTTTATCTGTACTGGGACATTTGGATTGTAAATCTAAATTTCGATGCTTTCTTTTGATTTTGTGAAGTTCTGTACATCTCATACCGTTAAGATTTTACCGATACTGGCTTGTTTTCTTCGGGTAAGTGTTGGTAAAATCCGACAGCTATGTTTTGGGACTTCTTGTTTGTTAAATGCTTTATTTGTGTTGAAGATTTTGGGTGGCTAGGATGGCCACATCGCATGCTTGCGTGTACAGGTTCCCACTTCCCGTTGTGTGCTGATGTGTACTCGTGCATGTACAGGTTCCTACTCCCCGATGTGTGCCAATGTGTGTGTTTGTACATTCAAGGATGAGCCAGATGGGCTCCTTGCATGTATATTGATTATATGATTTCTTATTTTGAAGAGTCTGATGCTTTTGATGATTTATTGTAAATTTGATAGCCTTACGGAATCCTGGTGTATGGGGAGATTCTACCCATGTACCAAGACGACACGGTGGCTGTCGTGTGTTCAATCCGAGGGTCAGGGCGTGAAAGCTTTATTGGTATCAGAGCCAGGTTTACGATTTTAAAAGTTTGATGGTTTTGAAATATTTTTAAATGTTTCCAAATGTCCCAAAAAAATTTTTTAAAGATTTTAAACTGTTTAGTTTATTTTGAAAAAGGTTTAGATCTTTTAAAAATGTATTCGGAGGATGTACAGAACTTTCTATGGTTTTCCTAGGAAGTTAGGAATGCTCATTTTTAGGAAGTTAAGCACTTGGATTAGTTCCCATTTCATTTTGCTTAGAATAGACCCTCTTTGTAAAATCATGCATTTTTGATATATTTGATAAGGAGAGTTGGATATTGACTGGCTTTACTCCAATTAGGTTGTGTAGCGAGTTTCCCCACACGTGAATCGAATACTCTGACCCACAGATCTTGTTGGTAGTTAAATTATGGTGGGCTTATTCAAGATTTTGTACTCTTTCATTGATATAATGATCTTTCACTAGAGCTAAACTAAATTGTGAGTTTTAGATTTTAATATTTCCTAGGACTTACAAAAATAGAGTAAGTGTTTGTATATATTCTAATTGCCAGTGGTTGTAGATAGCAAAAACTCATGAATCCAATTAGGACCTTGCTTAGTTAACAGATTGCAGTCATAGGATTCTTGTATATGGTATACTCATGGATTGACAGATCCCCTTGGTATTAAATAAAGAACACCAAATTGTTTTCTAGTTACCAATGATATTTTCTTGCTAAAAAGGCTTTAACTTTGCAAATTGTTGAAGAAAATTTTGGGTATAGTAGGAAAAGATTTCAAGTTTGGTAGATAGATCTATTTTGCCTTTGAAGTGAGCAAGCTACATGTATTTTAGAATTTAGGCATCCCAAGGAAATTCTTATATGCAAAGCTTGAATTGGTGTTGAGCATAAATAAAAAGGAAAGGATGTTGTTAATAAAGGAGCCAAAGATGCTTAGTATATATATATATATATATATTTAATTGTGATTGAAGATTTCCCTTGGATTGTTTGGCTGAATGGTGAGTACCCTCGTAGTAATTTCTTTGGACCAATATCTTGACACTGGAAGTTGACATACTTGTTTAATAGGCATGGTAATATGAAATTTTCTTATGATTATGATATAGGGTAAAATACTCTTGAAAGATTATATTTAAGTGTGGATGTTGGGATTTGATAAATGCTTTCATGATTTATTTTATTAGGTATAATGAGTATTTTGTTTAGATTAATGCACGGGTGTTGATTTTCATAGGGTCTAATAACTCACTCTTGAAGAACTATGGACGTTACATGGTATAGTGGAAATTGAGTGTCTATGTCATCATAATACATCCGATAAGGAAGATTGACCATCAATTGGCTCTACTTCTATGAGATTGTGGTGAGGTGTCCTTGGGTATTGTCTTAATGATTCTTTTTCCAGGTTGTTGCAAGTAAATTTATTTACACAATACCTAACATGCTTAGAAAAATTCTCATAGTTTTCTAATGGTGTTGATCTAGAGATTCTAAGGTGAGGGAACACTTGTGCACAAATTGTTAAGTGTCAGATTGGACATTTTATAAAATATTCTTGATGCCAAGTAAGATGTAGTGACATGTATATGATTGTCCCGTTATACTTCATCAATAGAAATTATATTATTTCATTGATTTGAGGAATATACATAGTACAACAGAAAATGAAGATAGATGCATAGAAAGGAGAAAGATTATATTGGGTTCTGATTGTAATTGAAATCTTGATGTAAAGGTAATAGGGGGAAGGCATCATCAGTGAACTGGGAAAAGAAAAAGGGGCATATGATGACAATTCATTGAGATTTTCTTTTAAACAATAGATGGAGGAGTGGACCCAAAGAATGATGGAGAGAATAGATCCAGTGTATTTCCATCCTTTTTGAACTTGGTGAATGAATTAGGGAAAAGTACTTTTAATCTTCTCAGTTTCTAAGGCAAACCTATCATCTCTCTCTCCTTTCTTCTTCCCATGGAAGGTAGGAAAATGAAATCTATTCCTTCTCCCATCTCTCGTCTCTAAAAGACACAAATCTTTTGTAGCAACGATATTAGACAAATCTTTCTCTCCCAAATGTACTTGGGAAGTTTTGGGATGGTTGTCAGGCTAAAGTTGAATTTTGTCTTCTCTTTTATTTTGTGGAAGGTCAAAGATAACATACTTTTATCAAATGAGAGAATTTCTTGAAGTGGAAGGATATACATGAAACTTAGAGAATTGCCAAGAAAACACTCGTTCCACAATAAAAGTAATAAGTAGATTTTGAACATGTGAGCAATTTCACTAGTCATTTGTAGCACCATAAAGTTTTCATTTTAGTGCATTTCCAAAGGATGCTTGTATCCATACCTTCATTCAAAAATCTTTGGAATCGTAACCAAAAAAAAAAAGGGGTATACTATTATGTAATCCTAACACATGGCCATAAATTATTTGGATAACATTAAGTAACCTCTAAAGGCATATTTGCCGATTGATTTTGTGTTCTTCATTCTTGAGCATGGTCTGGGTTTGTCTTCCCTTGCCCAAAAGTATGCCAAGCCAAAAATAGGTCATTGATCAACTACTTTTGGACATAAGGATTGGCTAATCGACTTGAGTTGAGGCACTATGAATTGCACTTGTCTTGCTTTGGAGCTTTGAACGAGAAACTTAAGAATAACTATAGAATGAGTTGCACATATTGAATGATCACTAACTTGATATTATGTTAGGAAGTCCAACTATGGGAGTTTCTTCTCTCTACCCCTTATTTTATCAGAAGTTGTGTTAGTCTGCACCAAAGCTTGTGTTTATGAGGGGGAGAAGAATTTTGGAGAGTTAATAAAGTAGTAGGATAGAAGGGTTCCAAGTTTTTGAGTAAATTAAAAATTTTAAAAAAGGCTCCCAAAGTTTGGAATGAAAATCTTTTTGGAGATACTGGATAGGAGGAAAGTGTTACTCTTTGAAATATTTATGAGATTGATTTGATTGAGGTTGATAAAAGGTTTGTCGGAGGATCTTTTCGCTTGGTAGAATCTTGAGAATTACCTTGAAGAGCTTCTTTTGAAGGAGGAAATAAGTTGACGGAAGAAATGGATTGAAAATGAGGGTTTTGTATACTAAAATTAATATAAACATTTTTCGATGTTTTGAATTGGCAAGTAGTTAGAGAGTGAATGTTGAGAGAAGTGGAAGTAAGATAGGTATAGAAATATTTAACCTATGGAGATATGTATTGAGACGTCACGACCCAGTATTAGAGGTATATTATCCAAGTTCTTTAGTAAACCAATGATTAGGGGAGCACTTAGCCTCATTTTGCTGTGGCTGAGTTGGCATCTTGTAGAAACTAATGAGCTGTAGGTATATTTATAATAATTAGCTTTGAGGTTGTTATTCCCGTTATTCATTTATGTTCATTATTTTTGTGGATCATTGAATAAGATAATATAGCGAAAGTTTAAATCTATGTCTTTTTTACCCTAGAGCTGGAAATGATGTCTTTCGTGACAATAGAATTAGGAATAATGAAGTATGCATTTCTTATCTCTAAACTTGGGTAATTTTGGGGGTAATAATGCAATCACTATGTGACATGTGGTTATATTGTGCTTGATTTGATTAGGATAGAATATTAGTGATATTATATGATACTAAGGTTGATTGAGAATGATCATGATAGAAATATCTTGATTGAAAGATTATCCAACTAAGGATTTGAGATTTAAAACTTGGAAGGATTCTAATATTGATAGTGGATTAAGTTTTTTTTTTTCACTTAGTCTAGGCCGTATTGAGGTTGATCTACATTTTATCATATACAAGTTTGATGAAATATGGATTTGTATACCTTTTATACTAGGTCTTAAAGCTATGTGGCTACCATATGCACCATCTTGGAAGTTTCAGTTATTATTATCACTAAGAATATTTGTATTTTGAAATTTCGAGAACGAAATTTGTTTTTAGAGGGTTAAGAGTTGTAATACCGAGAAACCAGCGTCAGACAATTTTGTAAACATTTCTATAATACAATAGCAAATTTTCAATTTAAATTGATTTTCGATTTTGGGGTATTAAAAATGGGCATTTTTGGTATATTTTAACTGTCGTGTCCGCGAATCGTAGTAAACCTCATTTTTATGAAATTTAAATTTTAGTGAAACGAGGGTGAGTATATATATACATTTATATATAATTGTTTAATTATTCGTAAAAAAAATAAAAATAAAAATAAAACAAAAAGAGAGGGCACTGCGTTTTGACCCAAAACGCAGCAGCCCCAATTTCGATTAGGGCTAGAAGCCCTAATCCCTTTTCTCTCCCTCTTCCTCTCCTTCGAACACTCTCTGCCCTCTCTCCCTCGCGATTTCGCCACCACCCTCCTCCGCCCTCTCCGCTGCGATACGGCCACCACCATCGATCGTTCCGTCTCCCTCTCATCTCTGTTTCTCTCTCTCTATCCACTCTTTCTCTTTCGGTCATCTGTCTCTCTCCCTCTCTGACGATCTCTCGGTCCCTCTCTATTTCACTCTGTCTCTCTCGAATCTCACTCGCTCTCTCTCCCTTTCGCTCGTCTCCCTCGGCTACCCTCAGTTTCTCTCTACTCTCTCCCTTTCCCACGCGAACAAAGTCTCTTCTTCTCCCCTTTCGCCCGTGACAGCAACTCCTGTTCCTCCCTCTGTTCGCTCAAGCGTGCTGCCCTTTGCAAGCACCACCCTTCTGCAGTCCTTGCAGAAGCCCTAAGCCGGCAGTATAATAGAGCTTTGGAAACCCTAGGTCACGGGTTTGCATAGGTAAGAAGAGATTTTCTGATTTTAGTTCTAGGGTTTGAATATTCTTAGTAGCTAGGTTTAATTTCTAACGTTTGCTGCGAATTGAAAACGTTACAGGTTCGGGACTGAATCCAACAGCACATGGAAGTTAGGTCTGCGAATGCGAAAAACCCTAGGTGAGGGAAATTCAATCCCTTAAAAATTTGACTTATTTTTGTTAAATTTAGGTAGAGATTATGTCTATATATATTCTGAAAATGTGTTAGACTCGAAGGAAATGTATTTTCCTAAAATTTTGTATGAAGTTATTTAGGTTAAATCTAGAATTTGATATAAATTAGGCTACGTAGCATGATAGAATGTCTTGGATAGTAGTAGAGCTTTGTTTGATTGATTTGTATAGCTTTCCGTGGGATTTGAATTGAAATTAGCATGAATTAAATTAGGGTTATGTAAATTCGGGAGAAAATTGGTAAAATTGAGGAATATTGGAAATTAAAGTCATTGATAAGGGAAATAATCCTAGATTGATGAAACGAAAGTTTAGAAATGTGATGGTGTAAGTTAAAGGCTATTTTAAATAAGGAGAAATTTGAAAACCCTTTAATGAAGCCTTAATTGATGACTTATTTGTATTGATTGGTCTAGATTGACCTTTTAGAAACTCGAAAGGAGACATTTTGGATAAATTATGGAAATAGGGAATGGGTACCCTCCCTAGAGGTGAGTGGATGGTTCATTGTATTCATGAATGAGTAACATGTTTTAAAATTGCTTTATAAATGATTTTGAAAGGTTTTATATGTTTTATATAAATTGTTTTGTGTCTGTGGACTGTCTGAACTGGCTTGTGAAATATAAATGCATCCATTGTATTTAAGAATGATTCTGTGCCATACGTTATTTGATATTACTCTATGAATTGATTTGACATAAGATTGTTGATTATTTGATGGAAAATTATGGCACATTGTTGTGAAATAGATTGAGAAATGAAAGGGTGCTGAATTGTAAATGGTTATAGTCATTCCCACCGTGGAGCGACCCGACGGGGTGGTGTGGTTTGAGGTTTGGATGTGCGGGGGAGTTAGATGTCCCTCCCTCTGCCGAAGTTGTGCTATATTTGGTGCACCCCGGTGAGGTATGAGTCAACGCCAAGGAAGGGGGTATGTTTTGAAACATTGGATAGAAAAACCTCTTGGCGGGCTTTCGTCTGGGTCTGACCGCTTTAAGACGGAAGTGATTTCAATGAGACCCTAGGATTTTCTAAAAAAACGATAAATATGGATGCATATTTTGTAAATTGTGATTTATTGAAAAGTTTTATGTATATGAACTGTTGTTTATGAGTAATGCTTTGACCGCTCCACATTCACCCCTTATTTATGAACACAATCACATCATTGCACTCTACTCACTGAGTATTCCCTAATACTCACCCCCTTCTCTCTATATTTTTCAGAGGAGACTTAGCTGGGAGACTATTCGTCGGAGCTTGTGAAGTATTTTTGGCGAATTGTATTAGTATTTGACATATGCAGGATTTTTGGGAAAGTTATAGTTCTCAATACCATGGAAAGGGAAGTCTGTATATCCCCTATCGTGCGAATTTTATTGATACTGGCTGAGTTTTTTTGGCAGATATTGGTAAAATCCGATGATTTTTTATTTGTACTTTATTATTTTGATTGTTCTATTTATGGAAAACTGTTTTTATCTGTATTGAGATATTTGGATTGTAAATCTAAATTTCGATGCTTTCTTTTGATTTTGTGAAGTTCTGTACATCTTATACCGTTAAAATTTTATCGATACTAGCTTGGCTTGTTTTCTTCGGATAAGTGTTGATAAAATCCGACGGCTATGTTTTGGGACTTCTTGTTTGTTAAATGTTTTATGTATGTTGAAGATTTTGGGTGGCTAGGATGGCCACATCGCATGCGTGCATGTACAGGTTTTCACTTCCCGTTGTGTGTTGATGTGTACTCGTGCATGTACAGGTTCCCACTCCCCGATGTGTGTGTTTGGACATTCAGGGATGAGCCGGATGGGCTACTTGCATGTGTATTGATTATATAATTTCTTGTTTTGAAGAGTCTTATGCTTTTGATGATTTATTATAAATTTGATAGGCTTGCAGAGTCCTGATATATGGGAAGGTTCTACCCATGTACCGAGACGACATGTGTTGCATACGTCGATCTCGAGGGCTCATGCGTGACATTTATGATAGTATGATGACTCATTATTGGAGTATTGCTCCCCCTAAAAGAAGAATAAATTTTTAATGCCGAAACAAATAAAAACATTGTATAACAAATAACATTCGCAGCAACAGTCTAAGATCACAATCAACGATCATGAAAACACAGAATGAAAAATGTGAAAAATTTTGAAACATTTACCAACTCTATAATTTCCTAGAAAATCGGGTAGAGGCCACCCGGAAAATTGGCTATGTGGCCATTGAGGGCTTTCATCAACAACAAACACAACTTTTTTAACATAAGCTGGCATCACATGGTCCTTCTAACCTGTCCAGCATCAACAACCAGAGAACATAACATAAATATAAGCCATAGCAGGTTCCCAAAACAATAACAAGAACATAATAATGCAACAGAGTGGCCCAAGGAATACAAAGGAAGAAGTGGTCGATTCAAGGCCATGCTTGGAGTGAAGGGCTACAGATAGAGACCTGACATTAACCACGATAAACTCTTTGCCCTCAAGACAATAAGACTACACAGCATTCCCAATTTGGCTTTTTGAAAAAGAGGTCTGCATCAGACAACCGTTGGGGTATGTGGTTAAAGGGCCTGAACATAAAGTGTTATGTTTAAAGAATGCCTTGTATAGCCTTGAGCAAGTTCCTCGAGTTTGGAATAGCCACATTGACAAATATTTCCAGGAGAATGTCAGTAGGTGCATTCGTTAGCATGCCCTCTGTTATAAAAAAATCATGGTGACTTATTATTTGTTTGTATATATGTGGATAATCTTGTGTTGTCGGGCAACAATATCATAATGTTTTAGGATTTCAAATCATACATGTCCAAGGAGTTCAAGACGAGAAATATGGCCTTCTATGTCCTATTACTTAGGCATTGAGGTGACGCATTCAGGATTGGGATTTTTCTCTAGTAAGAAGGCAATACTAAAGAAGATTTTAATAAATTGCACTGGATGAAGAAGCTACAAAACCACGGTAGATCCATCTCATTGAGTTTAATTGCACAGGTCCTACAGCATTGTATCTTGACTTGTGAGTTGTTTTGTGGCATTTAAGCTATGTATTTTTCTATGGGGAACAATGGCCATATTTTGTAGTTTGAAGAAACAATCGATTTTTATACTCTCCCCAAGTGAGTCGAAGATGTGGTTGCCACATCAAGTACATCATCAAGTTTAAGAGGGGCGTTTCTACCCCATAACACTTATGGGACTTGTCCACGTGGCGTAGGCACTTGTACCTCTTGGCTTTTCTCCCCCAAAACCCTACTTACACTACAAAAGACATACATTTCTCGATTTCATTTTGTCCGTTCCTGACGTTTTATAACTGTTGATAAAGGTAGAGGTGACGAAAGAATAAATGATGGAAAAAATATCGAGGATTTTCCCGACATTAACTTTGCAGATGTTTGAGAATGTCAAGAAAAGTTTTGAATTTGCTGACATTTTAGACAAGACAAATGTTAGGAGTTGTGAGGCTTTCCCGTTATTTGAGAATAAACATCGGCAAAACCTAAAACATTTGCCGATGTTTGTTCACTTAAATGTCGACAATTATTGAAACCTTTACTGACGTTTTGTGGCTGAAATGTAGGCAATTTGTCAATTTTTTGTGAAAACGTCGGCAATTCTATGTTCACTTAATAATGTTTTCTGATACTAAATATTGGGAAGAGCTATTATTCTTAAGAAGAGTTTGGTTCCTATACAAATTGTATCAAAAATCTGCTTCAAAACTTGCTTATCAAATATCCATCAATACTTCATCCATACTTCTTACTTCATACTTCATACTTCATACTTCATACTTCATACTTGGTCCACATAGATTGATCTAAATATCCATCAACAATAATTCAAATATCAAATAAACAACCATCAACCATAGCAAAAATTGTTACCTGAAATCTCCATCTGATCTATAAAATACAACATAAATATAATTTTAACCACAAAAGTAAGGAAGTCACAAACAACCATTTGATTAAGTCAAACAATTTGATATGTATTGATACAAATATGTTATGAAGAGACACTACCATTATATATTGCTTATGCATCATCAATAATATCTTACTTTTCTAGTTTTTGTAAAGTTATTTGAAGAGTCCACACAAATACATAAAACATAAGACTAGAAATCCTCAAACAAGATTAAATTATAATCAAAACATATAAGATAATAATAAACTAAGAGATATCTCAATAGAACCTACAACATTTTCTAAGGTAATTATTTTGTCAACTGCACTTCTAGATGAATATGTATGTGTAGATAGAATTTTGTGCTACATTATTAAAGGTGGCCTATTGTAAAGTGTCATTTTCATCCACATTCGGTCACTCATCAATAGCTGCTTGTGATACTTCTTCAAATGCTTCCACAATCCTTGTATCTTTTAATTTCATTCTTCATTGAGACATAGTTATAACTAAATCAATAGATAATAAACAGATCATAAATATAAGTATGAAGATTTTTAAAATAATAATAAGAAACATATCTCAAGTAACAATAATTGTGAATATAAACAATTAAATAGAATTTGAACAATACATAGAGAGAGATACATGTAGAGTCAACAAACTTTTAATCATCATATAAATTTTTAGTTACGTCATCCCAAACTCAAGTTTAGTTAAAATCTCCATCAATATCCTTGTTTAGTGACTAAATAGGAAAAGATAAGCATCCAAAATCCACCTATAAATTACTGCTGCCTGCTTCATCACTCATGTCAAAAGAATCTCGACGCATTATGGACAATAACAAACCATTTCTCATCTTTAGGATCCCGTGAGTAGAATACCTGTTTCACTTGTGATGAAAACATAAAAGGTTCATAGACCAATTGTTCACCGGTATGAATTAATAAATCAAAACTCACAAATATAAAGCTCAAAGTATCATTTCTAGTATTTCTACCACTTAGCACATGAACCCAATCACATCGAAACAAAACAACCTTTAATTTTCCATAATAATGTAACTCAACAATGTTAGTCAAAATGCCATAGTAGACCATACTTACTTTGAATTCAGGTCTCTAATACTTGCAGAGTTTGTTATTGATGAACTCACAACTATTTTGGAATTTTGAGTTCATTTATTCTTTTCACGATCTTTTGTAAAAAAAAAAAAAGAAAAAAATCTAAAACTATTAATTGCAAATTTAGTGTATCTCTTAGCCATAGGATGAACCCTTAAGCTAACCATTTAATTTTTTTTTTATTAATGGTAGCTTCGTTTGAATCTAAAAGAACATAACATGTAAATAATTCAAACTAATACAATTAAAGTAAACAGCGCATTGTACTTGAAATTTCAATCAAATTACTGTATGTCTTTTAGTTTTCCTCAACCAAACATCAAACCTTTCACAAATTAATGTATCAATTTTATGACTGCACAACCGTCTTTGATAATACCCCATGAACATTATTTTTATTTTTTTCCAGGTGTATATTTTTTTTATTTTATGTAAATATCTTTTAAAAAATTTAATAAATTTTCATGCAAATTTTAAATAATTAATTTTTTAGTGTTAAATAACAAAAATAATTTAAAAGTAAAAAAGTTTTAAAAAATTATTTAACCTAAGCTTAATGTTTTCCTGAACTAGCTAACTAAGAAACTGTTTCTTTCCTTATTCCCACAAAAAGTTACACGTTGAGATTGTGACGAGAATATCATGAATTTGTTAAAAACATAATATATATATATATATATATATATATTTGTGTGTGTATATTAGAGATGACAATTTGTACCCAACCCAATGGATACCCGCTTCTATCCTACCCGATGGAGGTGGGTAAGGGGCAGGTATGGGATGGGTGAGGGTTTGAAATTTTCAAACTCGTGAAGGGTCGGATAAGATATAGGTATGAGTTTTATACCCACCATAAACCCTACCCGTTCCTTCACAAACACACATTTCCTCTTAGTTTTAATATTAATTTGAAATCATATAATCTGAATATATTTATTATCTTTATTTTGATGCAATTAAAATTGATTTTGAAATTTTGTTATTTATATTTTGATTAGGGGATATTATTAAACTGGAACATCAATAAAGGTAAAGATCAAGTAAATATGAATGAAGAACAAGTGGACTTGTGAATGCAACAAGTGGACTCGTGAAAGCAAACAAGTCGACTTGTGAAAGCAACAAGTCGACTTGTGTGGGTGGATAAACTCGCGGGTAGGGATGGGTAGGGGTGGGTGGAGGGTATGGTATAAAATGTTTTACCCACCGTGGGTGGAGGGTCGGGATGGGTATAGAGTTTTAAGGTAGAGAGGCGAGTAGGGTTTGATAGAAACCCACCCCAACCTGCCCCATTGTTATCCCTAATATATATTTAGAATTAATTTACCTTAATTTTTAAGTGTTTTGAAGAATTAAACTTGGTTAATTTAGATTTCATAGCCACATTAATAAATTTCATTCAAAATTGACTAAAATCAATTAATTGCACAAATTTGACAAATATACACCTATTATATAAGATGTAAATTTATCAACCATTTTTTTTCTTTTTTTTTTTTTTAAATAGATGGCAACATATGTTAGCAACGCTTGTTCTTTCCTTTGCTTGGACATATTTTCTCATTTATTTATTTATTTATTTATTTAAGTTTTGCATAGCTTATTGAGCTATCTGTCTTACTTCAATAGAAAAGAGAAGAAAGGCAGCATGAGAAACAAGCTATGAGGTTAATTGTTTATTTATTTATATATTTAGTCAAACTTAGTTGTTTAAATTTGTTCATTTCTTTTAGACAGATTATATAATAAAATTTGAGAAATTCGTGGGATAGCTATCCTCTATCTAAGGCTTCAAGTTGATGTAAAATATAATTAAAAAAATATTAAAAAAGATCTCGTGTTACTAAGTTAATGAAATTTGAGCGGGAATGGCCAACAACTCCCTTTACATCAACCCATTACTATTTTATTTAATCTATGGTTGTCCACGTGCTGAATAACACCTTCCCCATTAAACATCACAACTATTACATATCATATGATAGACTGTGGGAACTGAGGAGTTGTGTCCTACTAAGATAGGAGTCATATAATAAAATTTATTGGGAAATTTTCGATAGTTATGCCTCCCATGTGCTCCTTTAAGTACAATTGTTGTATATTATAATTAGTTTATATATATATATATATATATATATATTATTCATTTAGACTAATATATATTTTTCGACTAAAATTGTGCATTAACATGCGAGATCTTGAAGTTAAGTGTGTTTATCAAAATAATAAAATACTTTAACTCGACTCAATTGGAAAAATCGACACAGAAAAATTTGTATAAGAAATGCTCTTGAAATGAACAAGGCCACGTAAGAAAATGCAAAACACGAGGGTCAATAATATCGATGCGAAAGATTCCCATTCAATTGAAGAACAGATAAAGAAGGATTACTCAATGATAAAAGCTAATTCATATTTTTTCTTTTTAAACCTAGGTCATTGATAAAGGATTAGTCATTGAAAGTGTAAGAAATGGGTACCGGGTTGGGTCACTCATGTGAGTTTGACCCTAACCCAACTCTCTCTCATGTTTGAAATTCAAAGAGAAAAGGGAGGGAGTGGTTTTCAAGTGAAAACCAACTCCAACTCCCCTTCACAACCACCCTTGGTTGTTTGAATTTCAAAATGATAGAGAAAAGAGGTTAATTCTTACTTGAAGAAAAAAAAAACCAACGTAAAAAAACATTAGAGGGTGTAGAGAACTTTAAGAGTTTCTCCTAACAACAAAAGGTCTACAACTTTCACTTGAATCAAAGACTCTTGGATTGTAGAAAAGTAAGATTCATCCATATACACTCTTCTAATCCACATCAAAAGGATTAGTGATTCGACCCTAAATTTTGGGACATTAAATTTTATTTCATTTTTTATTTGCATCAAAGAATACTTTCAATGGTATCGAGCATGATTTAGGGTATTTTCTAATTTTTTTTGATCCAAAATGATGTATAAGGGTCAATAGAACAATGTTCAATTTGAGAGCCAATTTTTTCTTAAAATTGAAAATAGTATTTCAAATGTAGACCATTTAAATGCTTTGAAATTTGAAAGGTAGAATACCCATGATATAAGGAATTGATCTAGAAAATTTCATACATGACCACCATGTATTTTTGGAAAAAAATGAAACCCTAGTCAAGAAATAAAGTGGTTATATCTCCTTAGATCATGTATTTCAAGAAAAAATAATTAGATGGTTCAATTCCTTGTTGAAAATCCTTTCCAACCATATAAAGAACATAAAAAAATGGTGTAGAAATGAGGGAGAAATC